>JAWQUT010000052.1:1302458-1313350 GCA_033807755.1 Ellobium chinense | reverse complement strand
GAGTGGTATCCTCATTCCTGGAATCAGCGAAAGATCTATTTATAGTTTCTGGTCTCATTCGTTTCATCCGGGATTATCCACGACTAACATCACTAACACAAGCTGTGTGACTCACTCTTCAAGAATATTTGGAGACTTGAAGCAGCAAGAATAAAAATCTAGGATCCTGGTTGCATCAAGGTTATGAAGACCAATCGAGAAAGATGATGATAGTTTCGTGCGTGTCTAATTATAGTGCATGTTTTTCCCCCAAACCGACCAATGAAATTCTCTGTATAGCCACTTACCGGAACTTCTGCAAATATCAATTTTTTTATTTTTTGCTGCAATCTTTTCAGTAACCATTGTGCTCAGATATAAATATGTCTCTTGATATTAGAGTAACGTTTTAATCTCTTCTAGAGAAGATCGTGGTCACGTGAGAACTTGCCCATTAACGATGGGATCTCGTACCACTATATTAGCTCTGCATGTTGAAAGCTGCTTAGAGTTCATTTAGTACCAATATAATAAGGTAATTCCTAGGATGGTAGGAGATTCCATCGTTAAAGCCCAATCTCTCAAGTAACTCTACGTGTTGAACACTACTAAGGCAGCATTCAGAATGTAATTCTTAGTATGGAATGTGATCCATCATTAATGCGCAAGTTCTCTGTTGTTGGGTTTGTCTTATAGTCTAATCTATATTAATAAAACGCTTCAGCCAAATCTGTGTCACGGATTTCTTGAGAACTACGTAACGTAAAAACATTCGGTTTTCACCTAAATTCGTAGAAAAATACATAAAAGGTAACTATACACATCAGTCCTCTTTATTTTTTTTACCCTTTATTAAAAAAAAAGAATGTGTATAGCAACGAAATACAATCTCCGATAGATCTTTTCAATCCGCCCGATTCGTCAATCGTCCAACTTTTTCACGTAGTCTAATGCATTCGTCTATGATGCCTTTCGGTGCGCTAGGTATTCTTTCGCCGCTGGTGTGTTGTCTGCCTGCCCATTTGTAAAATGGAGTGTTAGTCTTGTCTACAATATAGATTGAAGTAACTTGAAGATAATTTGAGGTTAGTCAAGAAGGGAATGAAGATTCTGTTGCTGTGACAACGGTAGACTATTACCAGTTTCGACTGAATGTTCTAGACAATGACGAGAAGTGGAACTTGCGTATAATTACTCTACTGATTTTCACACCAGTTTCATCAATTCAAGAAGCAAAGACGCAATAGTTTCTTGCCATGTCTCTGAAACTGCCACTTCATTTTCTAAACCTGGCTCAGTGACGTCTGTTTTCTGACAATATTACTTACACGTTAGTTTCTTAATTGTCAGACAATAGGAGAATGAACAAGTGGCGCTAAAGATGAACATTAATTTTGGTGGTGTAGTGTGGCTCATTATGAACAAGTTTAACACTCATTTTTCCTAAACGAAAGTGAACTAAAGGTTGGGAGAAATCAGCATCTTGTCTCTACAGTGATCTATCTTGAACTAATGGATCATAACAGTTCAGAGATTTCACATTATCTGACATCTTTCTGTTGGTCTAGAAAAAGTAAAAGTTCATCGGCCTTTCATCGTCTCCCTGCTGTCATGATTTCATGACCACTTCACACAGTTATCGAGATTTGGCTTACGCCATGCGGTAACCCACACTCCAAGTCAATATTTTGATCGTAAAGTTGGGCCAGGGTACTTTAAATGACGGCTCTCTTTATGTGGGGCAAACACACAGCGAGGTAACGTGGTCCTATGAAATGTGTGAAAAGGGTTCAGTGCGGCAATATCCTATGAAAATCTAGAACAGTGAAGTGGTGCTGTATACATATTATATCTCTGGTTAGACTTTTTGCTGCACTTTTAATGCTTGAAACTCCACACAATATGTGAGATCAGACAGAAGATCCTGTTCCCAACTCCACCCCAGAAATAACTGACCCATGCTTCACCTCCTTGGCGCGTCTCAGATTCAGTATTCTCAATACAACATTATGGTAGCGGCATTTGATTCAAGACCTCGAAATCTGTCAGACTGACGTTTTGATTCTGGTCCTGGTGTAAAGCCAGGCTGGTAGTGCAGGTGTCTGATCTTCGTGAGAAATGCATGTCATGAGTCAGTGCTAAAAGTTAAACAAGGTTTTGCCCTTTTTTTTTGTATTAATGATAGGACATGCTGTACCTATATTAATAAAACGCTTCAACCAAATTTGTGTCACAGATTTCTTGAGAACTACGTAACGTAAAAACATGCGGTTTTCACCTAAATTCGTAGAAAAATACACAAAAGGTAACTATACACATCAGTCCTCTTTATTTTTTTTACCCTTTTTAAAAAAAAAAACCAATGTGTATAGCAACGAAATACAATCTCCGATAGACTAGACTAGATCTTTTCAATCCGCCCGATTCGCCAATCGTCCAACTTTTTCACGGAGTCTAATGCATTCGTCTATGATGCCTTTCGGTGCGCTAGGTATTCTTTCGCCGCTGGTGCGTTGCCTGCCTGCCCATTTGTAATATGGGGTGTTTGTCTTGTAAATTATAATTGTGTTGTTTCACACAAGATGAGGTCTGCAGAGGATGAACTCCCTCAGAGTAATCATTGTTTCTGCTTATCGCCTTTGCCTCTCTACAGGCCCGCATGCCATAGAAAAGGAGAGTAGAAGCACACTAGGACACTTGTAGACACAAAGTTTACACAGAAGAATATTGTTAGTTCCTCGTGTTTGGGATGGAAAGTCAAAAAACAACAACAACAACAAAATACTTTGTAGTGTCATTCATAAAGACATCTGAGAGACATGAGTGAAATCTGGTATCAAAGAACTGGTGCTATTACTGATCTCCATGACAACCTCTGGGAATGGGTAGCATCAGCTCTTATTTTGAATCGGGTCCCAGGCTACAGACCAGAGCGCTGGTTTTCCCCAAGTTCACCAGTAAAGGATTTCCTAACGCACAGAGAGTGTGCAAATCGCTAGTTTCCTGTTCCTCTGAACATTCCTCCACTGTCTGTCTGTCTGTCTGTCTGTCTGTTTGTTTTGTGCACTTATGTGTGTTTGTGAGTATATGTATACGTGTGTGTGTGTGTGTGTACCTACGTGCATGTGTGTGTATCTGTGTATGTTTGTCTGTAGTGTGCGTGTGCGCGTGCGTGTGTATGTGTGTGTGAGTGTGTGTGTGTGTGTGTGTGCATGTGTGTGTGTGTGTGTGTGTGTGTGTGTGTGTGTGTGTGTGTGTGTGTGTGTGTGTGTGTGTGTGTGTGTGTGCATGCATGTGTGCTTGCGTGTGTTTGTGACAAACAATGACAAATTGATTTTGTCTAGATTAGCGGTAGCCTAGCATAACAATAACATACCTACTGCAGCATCAGTCGCAGGAACGAATTTTTATCTCGTG
The DNA here is from genome assembly GCA_033807755.1 of Ellobium chinense. Lineage (NCBI taxonomy): Eukaryota > Metazoa > Mollusca > Gastropoda > Ellobiida > Ellobiidae > Ellobium > Ellobium chinense. The sequence goes on along the minus strand of JAWQUT010000052.1, from coordinate 1,309,954 downwards.
TTGATACCAGGAAATGTTACAGAAAGTTTGTAACACGTCTCCAGTTACGAAAAAAACACACACCATCTTCCTGGTTGAGGTCATTTTGTTGTTGTTGTTGTTGTTCTTCTTCTTCTTCTTCTTTTTCTTCTTCTTCTTCTTCTTCTTCTTCTTCTTCATCATCATCCTCTTCTTGTGGCCAGCATTGTGTGTGACTAGTACATGTTTGTGTTGTGGATGAAAGTCGCGGCCAAGAGTGTCCTGCTTTCATAAGACTGAATTTGTTCTAGATTACTGTCTGTCCATTTTAGCCTTTCAACCCCTGACCGTTTCCCAGATAGAGCTACATTCAGGTTCCGAATCACAATCTAACAAAGAACAAGAAAGAGAAATGAGTTTCTTAGTAAATGACCATTTGATTATACAGTATTCCCTGAACCTTTTGGAATCAGCTTTTGTGTATGTGCCACAAACAGACAGTAGATGGTCTTTTGTGGTCACCAGCAGTACATAATCAGATTTTCTGTCTTCTAATTTACAATAAACTAAGTTTTCTTTTTTTCCCACAGAGAATTACTTATTCCCTGTCATGCGCTTGACTGCAGTCGTGCAGCGTTATACAGTCTGCAGTCTAAAGTGCCTAGTTGGCTTACTGAGGCTTACTTAATAAAATTTTGGCTTTTTCTGAAGTGGGGAAGAAAAACAAAAGAGTTAATCTATGTTTACTTACAACTGATGTGCATGAACGTACTAATTGAAGGGAAGCACAAAGGAGTGAAAATGTGGTTTGGTGATTTCTTTCACACATTCATATCCACAAATAATTGGGTGGTGGGGGGTGGGGGTGTCAATAACTAGTAAAATGCAGATGTTCTCGACCTCTTTCGAATCGCTTATGCTACTCAGCTCCGTTACCTCTTTCATACCCGTGTTTGTCTTAGACCACAGCGCAATGCAGTCTATATTTAGAACTGACGCAACGCCTTGGCCTTCGTAAAACAGCAAAAGAAAGGTCATGAGATACAGCCGTGGGGGTCTGTAGATCAACCAGATGTCAAGGTCAGAACAGTGATGCAAGCAAAACTGTAACTTCTTGTTGGGAGGTCTGGCCCGATTAAGTTTCTGACGAATCCCCTTCCCCTCCACTTCTGTTTTTTTTTTTCTTTTCACCCTCAACAAACGGAGAACGAAACTGTTTTTTGTCTAACTGGATTACGTGGACTTTAAAAGTGTAAAATTCTTGAACTCTTACTATCCCTCCCCTCTCCCCTACCTTACTCCTTTTTTTTCCAAAGCCCACCCCCTCTCGTGTAGGCGGTTGCAAGCACGGCATAAAGATAATCTGAATGTTTTGCGCCTGAAAGATCTATATTTATTCATCCTGAATGGGGATGTTTTTTGCTTTCTTGATGAAAATCGCCTCCACATGTTTTTTTTTTTTTCATAAGCCTTTTCTGGGATCACCATCCACAATAAAAATAAATGCACAATGTAGAACTTTGAATATGCATTTTTGGCTTTCTCTAACAACAGCACCGATTTAATCGAAATATGGATCTAGTCCATGATTTGTCTATGACTAAATGAACTGTATCATTATCATTGCGGTGCTGTCATTCGACATAGCCGCATTTTTTTTTTCTTTTGCATGTAAAATGTATATGTGGGGCCTTGACATGTAGTCCTTGTTATTAATATAGGAATTTCACATGCACATGTTCATCTCTATTATTTTACCATTTTCTTTATTCAAGTGCTTGATATTAAGTGTACCTCAGTAATTATAAGTATAGATTAGTCATGTACCTAAGGCATACTTTATATCAAGGTTCCGCTGTACTGAGTCAGAAAGAGGCAGTGCGCACCACAATCATGCACTCTAACCGACAATGAAGTGGAAGGGAATTCCCTCCCTTGAGTCACGTTATGAAGACCATGACTAAAAGATGGAGGTATAATATCTCACCGTAATTAAAGCCTAACGCTGCATACTGTTATGCACTCTACGAACTTGAAGAACTTCGTAATCTACACTTTACATCCTTGGCGAGTCTCTTTTCATCTTCTTTGCCTCGCAGGCCAGCGGTTGGCCAACCCGAGTCAATGACTTGGTTTATCACTATTGAACTATCACAGTATCACTCTCACAACGAAGGCATAAAGAAAAGCGCAAGGTTCATTTTTTTGTTTTGTTTCATGGGGGAGGAGGACACTCCAAATTTTACATCCACCCTTGTCGGCTTGGAAGTGCAAGAATTACGGGACATAAAGTCCCTCGACTAATTGCCTAATTTGTAGTGGTGGGCAGTATCGCTTCTGAGTTGCAATTTTTTCGATACACAGGAATTTCGATTCAGTGTCAAGGGTATCAAAATTAATTCCGATCCTCTGCCGATCTGTTAGTGCGAAACTCTCTCATCCATCTTCACCTACGACCTCCTAAAGCCAAACAGTTTCAAGGTGTATCGAGTGGATCCCATTCCGACCCTGAATCCCAAACAAGCTGCTTGTCTCCCCGGGAATCGGTTACAAAGTCTCGAAAATATGGAAAGAACCGGAAGTATCAAATTGCCTATCCGGTTCTATGTATCAGAATCGAAATAGATTCGATACTTTAAGCTTGACAGCTGGGTATCGCGACACTTGAAAATCAAGGTATCGATCCACAGCTACGAAGTTGCTGTATCTTGCATTGCTCAGCGGTACATGTTTGTTTTTGTAAATGAACTAACAAATATTTTTATTGTTCTCGCTCTTAATGATGAGTCACCTTCGATGATAACCATCAGCGCAAACCAAAAAAAAAATCTCCTCAGCATAGATTGTGATCACTGGGTAGTCTAGTGGATACTGAATCACTACAACTACAACAGAGAGAAAATCAGACCAGAGCTCGCGGAGTGGAGAGTACAATGACACGATAGGAGCGTGTGAGGACAAGTCGTCCGTATTAATGTTTATTAGTGTATAGAGTCGTATCTACACACTAACTTTGGAGAAAAACGAGATTGAGATTATATACAACGGATTTAATAGCAGTAAGAGACCTTATTCCTAAACCAACACTTAGAACGATTGTGGAACAGCGTAGTCGAATGGTCAAGGTGTTGGACTCAAGATGTAAAGGTCGGTCAGTTCAGTTCCTGACCACGATCGTCTTGAAAATGCCCTAGAAAAGCATTTTATTTCAGTCCAGTCGCCCTAAAATGAGTACCTGGCTATGGGAAGTAGAAGATAGTGTCAGAATGCTACTGATCAGGTCCAGTAAATGGCAGCGATTTATGAACTTCTCACAGTGTGAAATCGCATGAGCGGACACGACTCTGATACGATTCGCATAATTATTATTATTTATTAATATTATTATTTTCTTAAGTTTGTTGAGTTCTTCCACAGCTCCCCAATGTCATCAAAACTGGCATAAGTTATTTCTGAACAAAACTGTGTCAAAATATTCATTTTACGTACTTCGTACATTACGATATGTCACCATGGAAGAAATATTTGTTTGTTATTTTCCCTTATTTCTAATAAACCTACATTTATGAGCCTTATGAACGAGTTTTTCAGTCCCACGATTTGAAACATGATTGATGCAGAAAAACAATAAAAAACCAGCCCTGCGGCCACGGGTCATAACGAGACAAAATAATGTGAATATTTTGATCTCTGACGTCAAACGTGGCTTAGTTATAAGTTAAAAACTTAGAAGAGGAGGCATGAAAGTTTTGATTCAAGTTGTTCACGTTCCATACACGACACTGTGATATGGAAAACTGACCTCATCCTCTTCAGCTAGGAGTAACACTACTGTCACCGGGTGGGAAGGCAATACACAGTATAGTATTCTTTCTCTTATATTTAAGGGGGAGGAAGGTGAGCTTAGTCTGATAATTTTTCAGATGTTACATATTATTTTAAGGAAGTGTGTCACTAGGGATTTTACCAACTTACTGTGAATGATCAATTTTGAGAAGAAGGGCCGAAAAAACCTACGCTAGAAAATTTCTGTCCCTGCCGGGGATCGAACCAGGATCTCTCAGCTTGCAAGTCCGAACGTGTTACCACTACACTACAGGGACGCCAACTTCACAGCAATTTTAATTCTTAAATACCTACTGCCTGAATCGGTCCCTAACTTCCACGTGCGAACCTAGTGTTCACCTGTGACCCAAACACACTTCCCGACTGCTCACACTACCATGCAATGATAGTCTAAGTTTGTTTGAATTTCCTCCTATGGCAGGCACATTAAGTATACTCGGGTCATGATAGTCTGTGTTTGATTTTGCATGTACAGTACATGTAATTTACTAGGGCTTGAAGAAGACAGAAAAAAAATACACACATTCAATTGATGTGGCAAAAGAAAATATCTTATAAGTACACAAGACCCTCACAAACTCTAAATTTTAGGGCGATGGTTCGGAAATTTTAATACTTCCAGGTGTACGATTTTGATTGCTGCGCGCCAGTCACGGTGAGGAAATGTGCGCGCCCATTAGAAATGTGACGTTTTCTGCGAAGACAGAAGTGACAGCTCGGGAACATGGCGGCAGTCATTTGCGGTTTCAAATTTGTTAGTGGACCTTTTTATCAACGGGCTTGTATGTGGCAAAGATATTAATATAGGACAGCACCTTTCGCTAGTCAATGCATTACTTTCTTGCTCTTCCGCATTAGTCGCAACCATCTTGGCTTGACCAGAGAGTGATATTTCCACTGCTTAGGACCGCCCACGGAACAAAAGGACCGCCTCCTTTCGGGCAGCAGCTGAGACCAAACATACGCAGGCCAGTTGGTAAGGTATTGGAGTTTGTGTGGTAAATGTAATTGAAATCTAGAACTCTACAACGAGTAAGTGAGAAGTTCAAGTCCATGAGGTTCGGGGCTGTGAAGTTCTACCGTATATGTAAGAAAACAAAACCCTAGTTTTGGGAATAAAGACTGCATGGGCCAAACTCACAACTTCACGGGAGACTTATAACAGTAACACGATCGCGTCGAGCTTCATTTTATCTTTTGATCAATGGCATTTACAGTTGGCTGTCTCAGAGTCTCAGAGACTATAGTGCGTCCAACAATATACGTTCTCGGATTTTCGCGAATATATCTTTGATTTTTTTGGATCAATCTTCGCCAAATTTTGCATAGCCTCCTGTTTCAATTTGTCTTGATAGAAACATATTTTTTCATCTTTATACAGTTACAGATAAAAAAGTTTTCTTCATTAAAGTATATAAAGTATATATATAGTACAGCTGGGAAAGGATAATCCAGGCGAAGAGACAGAGCACATTAGGCTCCAAACAATACGTGCCAAAAGTTGTGGGGGGTTTTTTCCGCTAGTTTGGCGAATACGATCTGTTCTTTTTCAGTAACAGGCCATGAAAGTCATTTAATAATGGCTATCTTAGATCCAGGGGAAATAAAAACCGGTTCAATTATTACAGTATATCTATGAATTCTAGTGATTAGGCAAAGTATTTCTGGGAGATAGTATAGATCCACACTTGACAAAAACGGTGTATGTGCCAGAAATCAAGTGAGTGTACGGAGAGGGGTGGGATGGTAGAGATTGGTTTGAAGGTCTCTTGTTTTTTGGGTTGTTTTTTTNGGGGGGGGGGGGGGGGGGAGACGGTAGGATAGGTGTTTGGAAGAGCAAATGAGTACTCCCCGCTTCTCAACAAACACATGACAATTTACGAGTCTTGCTAAAACAGCTCACAGGAAGAGCCCGGCATGCTGGAATTAAGAGGAGGAGGGTAGTCGTGGCCATATTGGATGAAAGGGTGAAGGCAGTGATGAACTTATGGGCGGCGGGTACATGGGCCAGACTGATAATTCGCCCCTTCCCTCTCTTCCCTCTTCCCTCCTCCGCTTTTCTTCCCCTGCCGTCTGCCGGAACTCATCACCATGCAGTCTGTGTAGTTTCCTGAGAAATAAATCTCCCCAGCCGAGCAAACTTTCAAGAGGGAGGAAATGCACTTGGTGACAGATCACGAATCTTACCACTCAGCAAGACAGTCTGATAAATCTTGCAGGTTGGCTTTATCTGTCAGTAATTCAGTTTCAAGTATGATTGAGTCCACGGGGGTCCCTTTGTCATTACATGAGCGGCCCCCCTCAGTAGCCCCATAAAGTCGTCTGCGTACGTCTTCAAGTACAATGGAATGTCAAGTTCTTGTTCTAATACAGGATGGGAGTGCAGGTTTGGGCGTTTGTTCGTTATAGTGTATCATTAAGTTCGTTTAATGACTCATATATCTGCACCGCACATTTGGCTTCCAGTAGCGGTTCGAATCTTGATAGAAATGACATCGAAGGTGAGAGTGGGTGTCCCTTCGTCGATGTAATGAATGATGTTTCAACTGTTTTACGTCATGTGATGATGCAACTAGTCTATACAAAGTAAAGGCAAGTTACTGTGTTAGGGCCCTGCTTGCGTTGGTAGTCACTCAGTTGGTTTTCTTGTAGCCTGATGCCAATCTTCGTGGAGGAAAACGAAACAACAGTTTTCAACTTCTGTATAAACATGCAAAATCGGCATCAGGCTAATAAAGGAAAACGAAATGATTCAGGAGAAGCAAATCTTGCAGGTTTTTGGTTGACTCATAGAAATGAGTAACTTCATATCGACGACCTACACTGACATTCTGTGAAACATATACCGAAGAGGTCTTTCCTTACCTTTGTGTACGAATTTACAGGCCAAAAAAATAACTTTCAAAGGCAGAATGCTATACTGGAACATAATGTATTCATAAAGATGTTACCAACAATTTCCCACGGCAAGAGACAGATGAGACTTAAAACAACACTGCAGGATTTGTCTTGTAAATCTATGGCTGTAGGCGATCTGTACGGGATTAGAGCGACGACACTTGTTTAGCTAATCACACGTTGAAAGCCAACAGACCTACAGGCACCCCTTTTCCACAAAAAGCGGTAAGTGCACAGTTTGCCAAAACTGTTTTGTTATTGTAGTCGGACAAAAATTTTTGGGGGTGGGGACACAGAAAGAGTATTTCTTTAATCAATATTATAAGACTGAATCGGGGGCGTGGCACTCTCCCTTCCTAACGCCATAACCTTCAAAACCGCTGTTTGTAAAATTCGGCTGAAAACGTCAACATGTACAATATCCGATACAGAATGTTTGGCATCACTGTCTGCTCACGGAAACTGCAAGATTTGATTAATCAATTTACAAAGTTTGTGCCGCATATTTCTCTTTGTTTTTGTTTCCGGCATTCATTCTGCCATTTCGTCGACTCCAACTAAAACTTTAACATTTCGTATCGGAAAGACATTGCGTTTCGTTTGCCACTGGAAATTTGAACGCACATGCCGACACCAGTTCGAAGATCCAAATCGATTCAAAACTCACAATTCACAACGTGTTTTAAAACGGTAAGTATGTGAACTTTCTGTTATCTATATTATAAGACTGGATCGGGGGCGTGGCACGCTAAATTCGAACGCGATAAACTCATAACCTGCTACACGTAACATTC
>JAWQUT010000052.1:1224180-1267575 GCA_033807755.1 Ellobium chinense | reverse complement strand
TGCTAGATAAATTAGATAAATTTTATCGCACTCTCCAAAGGAAGCAATATTATGCTTTACCATATTGATTTCGGAACAGAATATGATTATGGTTGCATTAAAAATGTTTACTATCAGCGGCAGGAAGCTACAAACGGCTGCTGCGCGCAACAACAACAAAAAAGGTTATAAACCAACAGGATAACATTATTAATCCACTCCCACGTCTGTTTTATTTGGCTTTCCAACACTGACACTCCCAGTTAGAGGGCACCACCTTTATGTTCATGTTTCATAGCATTAAGCAGTATTTTCACGGTTGCTTGCATCCCTGAGGCTGGGCCCAGGTGTTTTTATCTCTGAGGTCGAATACTTCCGCACATGCGTGACAGGTATTTGACAAGCGTTTTGTTTTAGTTTACGTGATATTTTTTTTTTTGGTCTAATTTCACAGCCAAAACCTGCATTTCTTAGCTATCTAATATACATACATGTATTCAAATACCTTACACACACAAGATAAGCTTTGCCTTACAATGTGTATGACAACTTTATAACACACGTAGCATAAGACAGTCCTTGTATGTTACAAGTATGTATTGCTAGATGAAGTAGTATTATTCAACTATAGCTGCATACGCTCTGCGGCTTACACATTGATTTTCTTCATGTCCATCATTACTGCCTGCTTGCATTCTTGTTTTGCATTAATTCTGATGTTGAAGTCATTTATCTTCTGGCTTACTGGCATTGAGTCAGTGACTGTGCTGTGCGCAGTTCAAAAAGTCTGTACTGATATTACGTAAGAGTTCGTCATTTCCTTCAGTTCTTTGTGGAGGTGGGCAGGGGAGGTAATAATCTTGAGATTAACACTTAGTGTACCACAGACTCGGTAAATTTCCATGTGCCACAGCAGTTTAATCCCAAAAGCCCCTCTATAATTGTGCCAAAATTGGTGCGTAGTTGCATTTTAGCGACATGGGTAGACCTCACTTAAATAAGTAAATTTGGATGTTTAATATAGTTGGACTGTGGTACACATAGTGTTAAAGCTACTTTTATACAACTTTCTGGTCAAATAGTATTGAAACAATGTACACGGCATGAATGAATGGCACAGAATGAATGTATACATTCTCGAAACACCGTTTCAACATTTTCTTGTGAAGACTTTGTGCAATACTATAAAACTGATTTTTAGCTGTGTAACTAGTCAGCTAGTCGGTGTGCCAGTAAGAGAGAGAGAGAGAGAGAGAGAGAGAGGAAGAGAGAGAGGGAGAGAGAGAGAGGGAGGGAGAGAGAGAGAAAGAGAGAGAGAGGTAATTTATGAAATGATCAAAGTAATGAAATGCATTGGAACAACCACAGCCATCCAGCTCATAATGCTCACCTTCACACTTTATTGTACATATTGTGAAATAGAATATTTATTTATTTATTAAGCCGTTCATTTGCTGTTGTTTGCCTTCATGATGAATGTATTATAAACATTTGGAAATGTTTCACAAATGTGTAAATGGATTATTTCAATGTTTATAAATGCATATATTCAGTTGAAAATAAAAGGTTCACTGAAATCCAATTTAATTCCAGGCATTTGTTTTCCTCTGTGTTTTTGTGATCTTGTACATGTACCACCATCAATGTTATTGTCATGTTCTGTTAAACGGTCAGCTCCTCTGAACTGTTTCAGAATAATCACAACTTCTGCTTAATCCCAACATTTTCAACATAATGAAAATTATGCTACACAAACTCTATACACCAAAGTTATTGCATAATAATAACTTTTTTTCCATTCTGCCGCGGAGTTGCAAACAAGGAGAGCTGGTTGTAACAGATCGTTTCTGTCTCTTATGTCAGTAGCTTTCATAAAGATCTGGTGTTGTCGTCAGTGTTGCTGGCTAACAGGACATGTCTCTGCTTTGTTTGCCTTTGTCACTGTCTATTTATGTCTCAGTTCCTATGCTGAAGTCATCATTGCTGACAATGTGATTGGTACTGATGATGGATGGTGATAAAAACGATGATGATGATGAACATGAATATGTTAAAAGGTGGTGTTGATAATGATGATGGTGGTGGTGGTGGCAGTCGATCAAGGTAATCGATGATGATGATGATGATGATGATGATATTTCATGTGGTGGTGTTGAAGGCGTAGTGGAATTTTTATGATAACGATGATGGTGATGATAATGATGAAGATGATGAAAATGATGATGATGAAGAGTCGACGATGATGGATAAAGATGATAATAATGCGGCTGATGATGATGACGACGACGAGGACGATGATACTGAAGATATTGATATAACGTGATATAGTACTTATGATTGTGTTGTATTTGTCGTTGATGGTGATGATAGTAGTAAAGCATGATGCCGATGACGCTGTAGTGATAACCTGATCGACTGGTGTGATGACAAGGATAATGATGATGACGATGATGCTGATTAGATGAAGACGATGTTGCAACATGATGATTCTAGTGATTCTGTTTCTTGCTGACGTTAGTGGTGACGGTAGTAGTGGAATGGATGATGGTGATGAAAGTGGTGGTGATGATGATGATGATCATCATCATCATCATCACAACTTTTTACATAATGATGACAATGCTCACTAAAATGGTGTTGGTGTCAAACTTGCTGCCGTACAAGGTACCAGAAATCTGTGATGATAACTGAACAAAGACTATCACGTAGTCCAGAGCAGGTGGTTCTAGAAATTAGATGTAATGACAGAACTGGTGGTGACTAGAAATAAAAAGAGGTATGATAAACACGAATTAGAACCTTTAACTATCCGCAGGGGATATTATACAATGTTGTACTTGTCATTTGCAATACACACACATACACAGAATAGTACACACAATACAATATAACAAACTAATGAAATGTATAACAAATGTACTTGGTTCCCCAGGCAATGCTCATTTACAACAGAGTAGAGCGAGGATCAGAAATAAAGTGTCTTTCTCATGAACCCAGCAATGTATACTGCCAGACTCGTAGTCGAACTTTGCGCCTGCCTACATGTAATTTGTTGACACTCAAAATCTTTGAAGTTTTGGCCTACACATTTGCTAAATAGGCTTAATAATAATCGGAACTCCATACCAGTGGAGGTTAACGATTCAATTACAGGAAACGTAGAAATTCGATACTATAATTATGTCCTTGGTGCGCAGCAAACCTATTACTAAGATGCATTCAGTATGAAGGTTTACCGTCACGAAACGATAGAATGATAATGAATCCGTGCCTATGAAATTCAACCTTAAATTAATATATTATTGTAAAGCATACTCATTATCTGAATAGATTTTAATATCGAGGTTTCACTGTGCTCATATAATAAGTAAGCTTCATTGTTGTATACGATTTACAGTGTACAGATCTTGGTTATTCAGCTGTATTCGACAGACAGCATCCCTCAATAATAAGTATACTTTCTCATAGGCTTACAGCCAAAGTTTGACTGAATCAGTGGATGTTTGATGCTGATGTTTTAAAGTTGCAGATGTACTCAGTTTAATATGTACAAACTATTGACCCCCAAATGTTCTGGCGTTTGCTGCTGCTGTAATTTCATAAAGATGCTTCCCAGGGCGGGCCAGAGGAGTAAGGGGAATAATCGTTATTATTTCTTTCTCAAAGTAGATCTGAAGGGCAGGGGGAGCCAGAAACCTAGATCTCTTGACCCTGATTTTTTGAGACTTTTCACCCAAACATAGATTTCTTGTCTGTCTGTCTGTCTGCTGTCTGTATGTCTGCACTAAGCAATGCAGTATCTGGAATTCATCTGACACACAGCGATCTGGTATCACTTTGGGTTTACCTATCTGAGAACGAAGTGTTGCCAGTACAGGTTGTAATGCACCATTTTCTCACAGAGTTGATTCTGTTTTATCATGACTCCTTGGGAACATAGCAGAAGTTGCGAAAAGGGATTGTGGGTGCGATTTTCCTTTTGTGAAGAAACTTGAGGTAGACTTACGTTATTTTTGAAGTGGGTCGACTCTACTAATGTACATTTAGAAAGCGTATTCGTATTTATTTTTTTTATACGGAGTAATAGCCGAAAGTAATGTCATTATCTCCCTTAGATATTTACTTCCGGTAATGGCTTCCTACGCTCAAAGCTACCCAAACACAGCAACATAGCCATCACAAACTTTGTGAGACGACAGAAAAAATTGCCATAGTTTCGTCGTTTTGATTCTAGTCGTTTGCACTTCTAGAAAACGTCAAAAATAATCATGAATAAAGGTTGGCTGGAGCTTGAGAGCGACCCAGGTAGGCGTAATCACCAATGTATATAATCAATGTCCCCTAGCCTATCCTAATCCTTAATAAGGCATAGGGCTAGGCTATCAAGAGTCAAGAGAGTTATCTAGTCTAGAAGAGGACCGATTTAGTGGCCAGTTTATGATGAAATGAACGGTACAGAGTGGTCCTGTCCCTTGAGCTGGCTGCACATACATATTAATTAATTGCATTTCCTGACACTGACACTGACAGTGACCTCTGCATGGCCACTGGGCCTGGGTAGTTTCATGTGCGTCAGTCTATGATTGCTTCCAGTCTCATGCCATTAGAAAATGACATCATGGATTCATGGACATGGGGTTAATAATGTTGTTTGGGAAATGATGAGATGCAAACCAATGATTTGAGATGATCATGGTAATAAATTTGTGCATCATGCTTTAGGCCTATATCTTCTACACTGATAAGTGATATGCAACTGGAGAGGATTTCCATATGTGGTAACTGGCTATAAGGATTTACGCTCGCTTTGACTGATATTCCTGTCCCAATGGGCATTATTGTTAGGGTTAAGGGTAGGGTTAGGATTAGTGGGGTAGGGTTAGGGTTACGGTTGTATTAGTACGTTATTCGGAATTAAGGTATTGACCATCGTTGTAGGAGTTACCACATATGGAAATCCTTCCTGCAACTGAAAATTCAGATACAGATATTAGCCCAGCTTACTTGTCTCATTGCACTTTTTCACTGCAGTATTTTTACATGTATCTCGCAGTTAAAATTACCGCGATCCGTCCAAAATTTTGCCAAACCTATAATAATGCAGCATGAAAGATCATTCATTTGTCTACGAATCGAAACAAGGAACACATGATGATAGCAGCCATTATTTTTTTGGCTATGTCATTTCACCTCAGAGGGATCACTTTCTTGACTGTTCCATCAAGTGGACTGTGTAGTTATTATAGGCAGTATGGACCGTCAAAGTGCTCAGTGTACCAAAAATAACCCAATCTATCACTTGATTATTATGCAAATTCTATTCAGATCAAATTTTGCGCCCTCTGGTGAGATCAGATAGTCAACCAGTGAGAATGCTCTAAACAAACATGTTTGTCACTCATTCTTGCTCAATTCATAAAAGTATCGCAGTGTGACCTGTTTACGTGAGCAGTGAACTACAGAATGATTGTGAACTTGGTCTAAGAAAGATCCAAAAAGACTATCAGAGAGCAAATTTTTACTTAACTGTTCATATTGATTAACAGCTGCAAACTACAATCAAAGTGTAAACTTTATTTGCAAAGAATAAGAAAACCACAGGAAGGACTCAGGAGTGCTACTGCTCTCTGCAGGCATAAAACTGCAGCCAAGTGTTCTTCTGTCCTACTGACCTCACCAGTAGCTTCCTGGGAACTTTCTCTCATGCTTGAGTAAAATTCAACAGGATTATTAGAAGAAAAGTTTTAAGAAAAAAAATAAACAAAAAAATAATAAAAAGTAATACTAATAGTGAAAACGGCCATTTTGAAGGGTTGAAAATTGGAAAAGTCAATTTCTTACCTTAAAAGTTCATAAGTCCATGAAATAACAAGTTTTCATAAAAGCAAAAAACATATAAACTGCCATAAGCCACACAAAAATTACAACATCATAAAATGCGTGGGCACAATATCTGGATAAACTCATCTTCACGACATCACATGATGCCTTTTGATATTAGACTAATGCTAATGCAGACAAACACCATAACCTATCAAGTTCCTTCCTACCTCATATGTTAGATGACAATTTAAACTCTCCAGGAGTTTTAGATGCCAGTAACAACCTATCTGCTAGGTTTACACATTTTGTCCTTTCATACAAGAGCTGTTCCCACATTAAATTACTTGGTTATAATACTAAATCAATTTCAAATTCTAATTCTAATTATGGTCTTTGTTTCAGGCCTGTTTACACTCCTTCTTGAAGAGTTTGGTACGTATGCTGCTGTCTTTCCTTGCAAATTAGTGTTCATACAGGAATGTTAACAGGCAGTGAATATTGTTTAAACTTAAATATTTGTAAGTTATCATCGATGACTGAGATCAGTAATCACCAATATAGCAATATCCATTATATGGGATCAGAGATTGACAAATCAACTAGTATCATAATGAAAAGGGAAATATGAGAGTTAAGAATTGATTCCTTATGGTGTCAAAAAATTTATTTATGCAAAATTATATTAGATATATCTTTGAAACAACAGAGTTGCCACAGACCTGGAAAAATGAGAAAATACCATTAGTATTTCCAGCAAAATAACGAGCAGTTATGGGGAAATCATTACAAATTAGAAAATTGGACTTAGTGGTTCATGATTGTGCTTGGAACCACACTTTTATACATGGAACAGTGAAAACTTGTTGAACATTGGATAAATTTCAGTGATACAGGATCATTTCATAATGGTTTTCTTTACAACATTAATTCTGGGAAATGATGAGATCACCAGGAAATATTATGGAAAAGTTATGGACATAAAATTTAACATTTTGTAGCAACCCTGGGATAATCTTGTTTTAGAACCTACCATCTAATGCAGTGTATGCACTCTAAAAGAGATATGAATTTAGTGTAACTAATGAATTTCGTCATGTGATAACTTTACAATGCTAAAATAATAAGTTTGCCTGTTTGTTTTCACAGGTGTCAATGGGGTGCAAGTCGAGGAAATATATGATCTACAGAAGCCCATGGAAGGGTAAGAATCCAGATCACATAGTAACTGCGTATTTGAAACAAGTATTGCTGATCAGCGAGCAGGTTTGAATGCTATTTTTTAACTGAGAAAGTTTGTTCAGAACATCTGTCTGTTAGAGCAAGAGCTTCCTCACCTCAGTTTAATTAGTACAGCATATTGGATGGTTATAGTTGTAAGGATAAAATTAGCTGCCAGGTAGTTGCTGCATAATTCTTTGATGCTTACTCTTATTTTCTTCCCATATAGACCAGTATATGGTTTCATCTTTTTGTTCCGGTGGATTGAAGAAAGACGCAGTCGGAGAAAGACAAACACTGAGGTGGAGTCTTTTGTCACAGATTCTGAAGCAGTGAATAACATATTTTTTGCTCAACAGGTAAATTTATTGATGCATTGTTCTTTCCTACCTTTATCAGAAATGTGTCTTTTTCATACTGTATGCCAGTAAATGTTAGAGACTTGAGCTAGAATGGGAGAGCAGTTTTGCCACATGATTTGCATAATGTAAAGATTTTAGTTTTTATTCTTATAGTAATCTAACTTGGAAACAACTCTGGCAGCAAAGGGGATAATGTGTAAATCTAGTAGATAAAGTCTTCAAAATACCAACTCATGTTTCACAAGATGATAGAAATATATACAAATGATGGGAATGGTCTTGCATGGATTAGAAATATTCTGTGGGGTCTTGGCTAGTTCTGTGTGACTGGTGAAAAGTGACATTAACAATTTGTGAGCAGAAGTTTCAAAGGTTTTGCTTTCCCACAGATAATTCCCAACTCTTGTGCAACGCACGCCCTTTTGAGTGTCCTGCTAAACTGCGACAACAAAGTGAAACTGGGAAAGACACTGAACCTGATCAAGGAATTTACGGATTCTATGTCACCTGAGGTTTGATGAAAAGTTTTGTGCCTCATAGTTTGTCCAAATGTTGCCATTTTACTGGCAGAAACGTGCCTTAGATAATCATTTTATACAACTTAATGAAGAGATGTCATACCACATTGCATATATAACTTTTCTGTGACATTGTACTAATCTATCATACCAACAGTGATATACACTGGGATTTATTTACTCCTCTGCCTTGCATCTCTGTTTTCAATGAAAGATCAACAGAATCAAGGGTGTGATTCCCATTATTAACATTGACATGAAATCTGTAAGAAATCAAACTAAAACTGCTGTCAGACACAGACTCATTCAGTTTGTCTTAGGCAAGTCACAGAGATTATCATGGTTAAAGATTAAAATGATTAAATATAGGCTGATTTTACTACAAAAACACATTGATGTACTGGTGAAGTGTATACACTTTTGCCTCAATACTCTCATCTTGCTGGAATGGTGTACATGAAAAAGACAGGAGCATGATAACATATCTCAAAGAATGTTAGAAGAGAGTCAGTTGAGAAATTAATAGTTACAACCAAGTGTAACAAGAATGGCAAGAATGAGGCTGCTTGTAAAATGTTTATTGTGCATCAGATTTAGTTGTTAATCTGTGTTTTGTGTACAAAGGTAAACAAAACTGTTGCCATTAAGAACAG
Source organism: Ellobium chinense (assembly GCA_033807755.1). Classification (NCBI taxonomy): domain Eukaryota; kingdom Metazoa; phylum Mollusca; class Gastropoda; order Ellobiida; family Ellobiidae; genus Ellobium; species Ellobium chinense. The sequence goes on along the minus strand of JAWQUT010000052.1, from coordinate 1,259,022 downwards.
TCTTATCTTATTTTATCTTTTCTTATCTTATCTTATCTTATCTTATACTGAAGGACCTCATCATGTTGTGTTATATTGTCTTTTATAACTCTGCAGAGAGACCTTAAGATAACTGAGACAGAGTAGGAACTCAAGAATGTAAATTTAATGGGACCAGCTTAGAAAAGCTCTTGAGATATTCTGGGTAAATTAAAAACAGAAATGTGAAGCAAAGAACTAGAGCTTTGTGACAGTTTAGTGAGGAATCACGTCTTTAAGTCTTAAAGTTTTATGAAATTTTATAGCATGTAATCAGTGACAACAATTTTGAAAACTTATAAAATTTTAGTTATTCATATCTGTCTTGCAGAATTCTCATCTTGTCAGATTTTTTTTTGATATCTTATGCTATAAATGCAGCATGCTACTGTGTATCAAGTTTTTGTTTTTCACTTTCATTGACAAAAATGTTTTTTCATAACAGGATAAAGGTTATGCCATTGCCAATATGCCAGAGCTAGCAAGGGTACACAACAGTTTTGCAAGGTAACTATGGACATGAGTTCCAGCCAAACAACCCATTTCATCTGGTATTTATTGTGAACATAAAAATGTCTTTTATGTTACATACTGAGAAGACTTGCTTTGTTTATTATGCACAGTGGTCCTAATAATTAGGACTTTCCAACTCTTCTATTAAATTTTGTGCTTTCAGTAAATTTTTAAATCTTATAAAGAGTAAAGTCAGAATTTTTTAAGATGCTCTTTCATCTCTTTTTTTTTTTTTCCCCTCCAGTAGAATGCCCAGCCTTTACAGATTATCTCAGTTAAATTCTCTCTTTGAAATTCCAACTTTCAAGATACCTTTCATAGCTTATGGATGTGTGTTTTCTGACTATCCTACCCTAGGCCAGAGACCAGCAAACCAATGCCAGAGAAGCAGTCAGGGCTGTCAAGTGTCAGAGTCTCAGACTCAGAGACATTCCATTTTGTAAGCTATGTACCCATCCAGGGTCACCTGTTTGAGTTGGATGGACTGAAGCCTCACCCTATTGATCATGGTATGTAAAAAAAAGTGTGGAGGCTGCGGACGGGTGGAGATAAGTGTGTGAATAGTGAAAACAAATCCCGTCATGGAAGACAATAAAAGAGTTTAATCAAATAATTCATAAAAATCTTATACTACAAGCTCCAAGACTTTCAACCAAAAGGTCTTCTTCATGGTATGTGTTGTCTTCTTCACAACTTAGAGTAACTCTGTACTCTGTGAAACTGTAAAACTCTTTGAATTCGCATAGTTATTGTAGTGAACTTTAATAGAAGCGAAAAATTCTGCATCCCATGCAGGCAAACTGAATTTGAGGTAAATTTGTCTGAATAATTTTGTCAGACCAGATCTGCAGTGATGCAAATGATGCAGTAGTCAAAATTCTTTACTCACATCTGAGAGAGAGGGTATGCTGAGAAATGGTCACAAGTTCAGATCTTAATAATGTAAAAAAGAAATGGAATATACTGGGTTATGAGCACTGGGATGTCTGAGCTTTGGAGGATATTGCTTAAATAGCCTTGATACTTGCTATTGGGCATTTTTGCCTTTAAGATCAGCGATATCATTTATGCTTCCATAGCTGGGCACCTCACTATAGCATACCTTAAGAGAATTATACTCAGATTGGGCATATTTTTAGGAGCTGTAGTCATCACGGAATCATTATCTGATCATTAAAGTTAATAACGGTACATCTTAAATATACTTGAGTAAAAGTCCTGTAAACTGCAAACATAGCATAATAATACGTAAAAGGAAATGATCAATATAAAAATTAGAGGCTACAAATCTTTAAAAAATTTAGAATTTAAAAAAAAAAATCTAAAAAATTAGACTCTTAAATGTGCATTAACTCAGCCATGAGACTTAAATGAAACTTTAGAGATTGTCATTCTCAACTTCAGGTCCATGGGAGAAAGGAGAGGACTGGACAGAGAAATTCCGTCGTGTGATCACAGACAGACTAGGAATGGCAACAGGAGGGTAAGCAAAGTGGGAATGTGTTGGAGAGTTTGACTTCTGTATTTTTTTATTTTTGGTGCAGTCTGAACTTATGCTTAAATTTGGACATTTCTCATACAAGAATGAGTTACCCAGTTAAGTGTTACTTGTGAAACAGCAGGTGCAAAGGAGAAAATCTTTTAGGATTTCAGATCAACACAGAAGCTTGTTAGTAGTACTTGGGCTTTGTTTAATTACAACTCAAAGCATGGAAAGCAATTGCAATTAAGAGGAATAATGATTCTTATTTATAGAAAATGTGGTATTGTGTCATTGGGAAAATGAACCCATTAAGAGGAAATTGTGATAAAGCAGATTGCATGTAAGTGGAGTCAATAGGATGGCACTACATGGCTCCAAACAGGGCAACTGTCCTGGGAGGTGATGAATAGCACTACATGGTGGATGATGTGATGGTAACTAAGCATACTTATGCAAACTCACACAGAATAATGCTCCACGTATGGGTTTTGAGTTACACTGTTAAGAAGAAGAAAACATGAAATGCCAAGAAAGAAGGTCATGTCTCTGATGTTTGAACCCTTTCAGAGAACCATACCATGATATTCGATTCAACCTGATGGCTGTAGTCCCTGACAAGCGGCAATTACTGGAACACAAGCTAGCCACCCTGAAAACCAATCGCAACATAGTGCTGGAGGCTTTGCAGCAGGTAAGATAGTGAGTGTTATGCACAAGTCACTTAAGGTTGCTGATTTTTTTCTGGATTCCTTCCTACAATCTAGTCTTGATAATCAGAACTGAGCACACTGCAGCGGTGAGTCATCACAGATTCATGAGCTAGCCATACCGAAGTATGAATTTGTTGTATGTTTTCTGTCCTTTACTGAAAAGACACAAAGAATGTAATTCTTTATCATTTATGGTTATAAAAATGAGTTGACTTTAAAAGCCATAGAACAAATCACAGTTTTTGTTTGCTGGCATGGTGTTTTGTTGAGCAACAAGAAAACGCATTTTGTGTCAACCATACTGTTCAGCAGTCAAAGGAAGGATTCTATATTGTGCAAGGATTCATGCTGAAAAACCTGTGCTTAGAATCAAAAATTTGAATTGTTGGTTATCACCCTTTCAGTGAGTGGTAGATCAGTCACCGTAAACGATGATAGGGAGCATCGAGTTTTCAAATTAGTCCATTTCGAACTGTCATGACTAGACTGCATGTCATCATGCTCATTCCAGATTTGCCTCAGTCACATTTTGAACTGGGACTATAATGAGATAAAGCCATTTCTTTTTCACTTCAAATCATCCAGCAGCAAAAAACTGAGATAAATCTGGAGTGAGCTTGTGTCAAGCTGGGATTTGTTCAACACACTTGTGGGGTTTGGTTACTGCATTCTCTCAGACCGTTGTGCTTTCACCACACAAAGAAAGTTGCTTTGTTTAGTTTCAAGATCACAGCTTGAAATGTTGTGCCCGTGTATGATGGTTGATGCGGAAGTAAGCATGTTTGTAGATCACCACATGAAGTGGGGCAGAATAATGAAATATGTTTTATATGCAGTTTGCCTAGTTTCAGGAAAGCCTGCATGTTTCAATTATGGCTATTTAGAATGACATTGGCTCTAGTGAAACCAGATTTTGCTTTAGTTTTGTTTTTTTGTAAGTAATTCTCATTATGTAACGAAGGCGCACACTGAGTAAGAATTCACACAGATGTTGAGGTCATTTTAATCATGACCTGATTCTATTCCTGCAATTAAAAGAATGATGTATTCAAATGTTGATGTGAAAAGGAGACCAGTTTTTATTTAATCATAATGGGCTGATGCCTGAATATTTTGGTATCATGATGCTCAGCCCTCTGCCCTAAGTATTGAAAGTGTCAGTTATATTTTAGTTCTGATATTCAGTACCTTGTAGGCATTTCAACCTCTTTTGATACCGTTATATAATTCTGGTGCCTTTCAACATTGTTGTGAGAAGAGATCCTTCAAGTCAGATAAATGTTACAAATTCTGTCCAAAATATTGAAATGAAAATGGTACCAAAACTGCAGAGCTTGAGCTTTGATGCCGACACTGAAATTGATGAGTATCAGTATCAGTACTTTTGATACTTAGAAACTATACTGCTCACTGCTGCTGTTTGTGCCTACTGTTTTGAAGTGTGCTCATTAGTGTAAATATTTAAAGGTTGGTCATACTGTGAAGGGTTCTTCATGCCCGATAAATCATATTGTCACACCATTTTATCAGTTAATATTTTACCCGTAATATGGATGTAGGAGATACATGCTACTGGTGCCATGAAGATAATAGGTGTGATGAAACCATTTCAGACATGAAGTATTTCATGGGAAAGGGATGAATGTAGGAGACACAGGTTCAAGAGAACAGCCGACGTTTTGTTCAGGTTCAGAACTTTGCAGTCATGACTGAAACAAGAAATTTTTTTCAAATACTATTACTCGGCTATCTTACCAACCATTTTGAAACCTCAGAAAGTTAATTCACCTTTCTGAATCAGCCAGTTAGGATAGTCCCGTACTCACCAAAGTCTGTGAGTGAGGCTTGAAAGCATGAATGACTGAGTAATGCTAGCAGTTGTTGATAAACAAATGTTGTGATTGAAAAATATAGTTTAGCCATGTGGAAAGTTTTTGTTCAGTTTTTCAGAAAGGTAAATTGAAGACTGGTTTATTTGTTTGTGGGAATGAAATGACTAACTTGTCTTTCAGTTTAGGAGATCTCCATCAGTTATGGATCTTTTATCCTACAGGATTACAGTTCATTTTAGTATTATGAGTGCACTGCACAAACCATTTAAGTTGTGTCATTGACCCAGTCTTCCTGTGTTTGAAACATTGAGCACTGTGTGCTCATACTACCGAAGTGGCTAATAGATCATGTTCACTCATGTTAATACATGTATTTTGTGGGTTTTTAATACATATCTCTGTGCCCTTTCTTTCTCCCACTTGTTATACTGTTAACAGCTGCTGGATGCAAAGGTAAAAAGTAAAAACTTTTTCAAGGAAAGTTGTTGCTTTAAAGACAGTGTTGGAGCTTTCTGTTACTTGTTTGATGGTTTCGTTTTTGACAGTTGAAATTGTTTCTGTAATGATTTTCTTGTGAGTCTTGTTGCCTTTTCTTGTGACAATTGCAAATGCATAGCATTTGTTGCTTAATGGTGCTTTTGACAATGCTTCAATTTGTGCCATTGCAAGCATTCCTTTACAGTGCCGCACTTTGATTTTGGATCTAGTTAATGCAACTTTTTTTCTTTGCTTTCTAAAGATGCCCATATTTTTTTTTTCAGCAATAATGAGAACAAAAATATTACCTCATTCCTTACACCTGTCTGCACACTAGTCAGCTTGACTTCATTTCATTAGTTTTCATTGTTTACAATTTATTAGATCAACCCCTCCCCCCCTCAGAATTGTCTTGTGTGAATGACAATGTTTAATCATTTTGTTGTAGATCTCTTAAGCATAATATCTCCTTTCTCTTACTTCATTACCCAACCCATCTTTGCCAGAGTCCCTCAGAGCGACATAATGTGGATTCAAAAAAAAGGTGAAGCCATATTCGGTTTCGACAAAGAGTATGAAGTTCAATTTCTAAGCCTTATAATTCTGTCATTTGTCCACAAAACTGGGCCAGGCTGAATGTGTAATACAGTATTATGTACTTTGGCCATTTGTAATACAATTTTGACCTCTTGCCTATATATGCCTTAAAGTGCTGTATGGTAGCCCTAGCAATACAAATACAGTAGAGTCTGACAAACTTCAATATTAGGTAATCAGTTCATGATTTCAGATTTGTGAAGGACACTTGAACATGGTGAATACAAACTTCATGGGACCTGCTTAAACTGTCATATATAGCATGTTTTTAACTATCTGTGATAAAGAAAACTGGCAAGGGAGAAGGGTTTCACCTGCCTCGGATTAGCTCGTGACATGGCAATAAAGATTGTATGTTTATTGGTTCAGTCTAATTTTTGATTGACAAACCTTTGTCTGGCTTTAAGATGGGTAAGTCAGTTTGTGTGAGGGCTGATTTGTTGCAGCTGAGAGGGAGAGAGAGATTTTGATTTAATCCAAAATAAATGGAGTGATAGGAAATATTAAAATGTGTTATGGTAGATGTGTTTTTCAGATTAACACTACTATCATGTTGAACAGAATGTATAGTAAAATACTGGGATGTGCAGTTCATTTCCTGCGATGCCTAGTATTTGTTAAGCACTTATGTAATATAAATGTTCAGGTGACTAGGAATTTATGAATAAATTTGACACTTAGGAGATTTGAGACCAGAGTATTACCATTAATCTGTGAATGTTTCCAGTAGGAGATCTTATTGTGTCTAGGTATGGTTTTAAGGATTTTGCATTCTTACTATTAGATACTGTTGTCTCCAAATGTGACATCCATCAAGCTAATTTAAGGAAATAACAGGCTCCTGTCATTACTCAAGCTCTTTCTCTCTCTCTCTCTCTCTCGCTATGTCATTTTGTGGCCTATATTCAGTATTAAATACATGTTTTTATAATTTGACACCACCAAGCTGTTTGATTAGTACAGTCGACTCTGTTTAATTGCAATCCAGGTAACCCCAGTTTCTGCTTAATCACAACATTTTACACATAATAAAATGATAAATTTCTATATAATAGTCACTGAATAATCATAGTTCTTTTTAATCCCTTCGCTGCAACAAGCATTTCCCTCTTGTGTCATCAATCTCTAAAAACAGAAACAGCTGGCTTTCAGAGGAACTAAATGTCATTGTTCAAAGGTGTGACTGTTTCCAGATATAGGAGAAACAAAACAGTAATTTAGCAAGACTTATGGCATACGTGAACAGCGCACTTGACCGTCACAGATTTCATGACGTACGACAAATGTCATAAGAGCATTCAAGGGGTTAAGCACAATTTTTTACATATTACTTGCGATTAAAGAGAGTTGACTGCGTAAACCTTTAAAAGGCCACAGGGAAAAGAGTAGTAAAACTTTGCCTTTATCTCAGCTGCTTACCTTTGAATATTACTTCTATTGACTGACGTAAATTTAAGTGCATATATTTACAATGCCTATGCAGTTTGAAAACTGAGTATGAACGAAGATTTAATTACAGTTATTATATTAGGGATGTTTGTGCAACTGAATGGTTACAGGATCACTTCAAGTAAACTGTTTATTGTAAAATGGTACATTTGTCCGTGAACTTTGCCAGTGAAGAACTTTTATCTGAGCCATTCTGCCTACAGAGCTTCCTCCCTCAAGCTTAATACTTAATATTATGCAGTCCAATATCTTCATGAGTATACTGTGTGTGCATAGAGATAATTTTCCAGTGTTATTTAGTTAAAAGTTATGACAATGCAAACTATGTTACTTTCTTAATATGATAATTTTTTTTCCTCCAACCTGCAAAGCTTGGCACAACATAGAAAGAAATTCATCCTTTTTATTTTAGCAACTCCTGGTAATAATTAATCATTAAATATTCACATGAAACAGAGCTTAGATGGTAGATGGCTGTTTTCAATTCTGTCAGTATTCTCTGTCAAAACTTTAATCCACAAGAAGCTAAAAACTGTAACTGTCATCGTGAGATCTATTTTGATCACTTCCTTCTGTAAATGTAGGTGATTGCTTCTTATTGACACCTCAGTGCAAGACTCATGTAACTGACATTTCAGTGTTTCATAATGTCTTTTACATAATTTAAAATTTCAGACCTTTGTGGGGAAAAAAAAATGCACTAATGCAACATTCCTGTTAAAACTTGTAACAATTTGTTTCATACAAAATGACATGATTGATTGTTTTTGCAAGTTAAAGGACTGGTGCTACAAAGCGTCATGATTCAGCTTATGTGACCCACTTATTTTTGTTCAATGTGTTTCAATTAATTCAGGTTGTCTCACCAGCAAGCAGTGACAAATCTGATTCAGATTCCAAGAATCAAGCACCAGAACTGAAAAAGAGTGTGACATTCTCTTCAGCACCACCAATTGTTGTAGATGGTGCATCCACCACTGCCATAGCAACCATCGTGATTCATCCACCCACTGACACCATCTCAGAGTCTACGCAACTTTCAGCTGCTGCTTCGGGAGCAGTAGCATCTTTGTCTGCAACAACAACAGCATCATCACCAAATGTTTCTCAGCCATCATCCACGCCTCCAACGGACTCATCATCAGCTGCTGTTGCAACCTCCTCTGTGTCTTCTTCAGCGGCAATAACATCCACCGCAGACACAACTGTGAAATCATCAGAGAACAGTTCTGCAAATACTGGTGAACAAATGAAGCTCAGATCCTCTGCATCATCAAGTAAACTTTCAACCCAGTCTGCCACAGATGACTCACCACCAGGTTGTCAACCCCAAGATGGAAAATCAACTTCGTCACCATCAACAGAGCCCACATCCTCCTCAGCACAGTTGGTCTCCACGGCTGATACACCAGTGAAAGAGGAAACGGGGAAAGAAGAGGATACTGCAGGTATCAAGCAGGAACCAATGGACACCGCGGATGTCAAGCTTTCAGAACCAAACAACACAGAAGTAAAACCTTCAATCAAAATTGAAGCTTGCTCAGAATCAAAGATTACCTTACATGGCACTGCTGTCAGTGGAACCGTGCGGGCTGATATTACAAAGCCATTGAGCATAGAGACTAAGTTCAACACATCCCCATGTGCTGCCAGTAATGAAAGCACAGACACTGCAAGTGAAGTTGGTAGTGGTTTCAGCTCCCCTGGTAGCCTCAACACGAGCTCATGTCAAAGTAGTCCACAGTTCTCAGACGGCAATATACCTGCAGGTAAGTTTTGGTTATGCAGTATTTGTGCACTTTCACATAATAGTGATGTTGTTGTGTACAGCTGTCAAGTGAATTTGACCAGTATCGATCATTCAGGACTTTATCTGACTCTACTTTACCAACTTCTGCTTAGATTCCACAACAGTTCTCAGAAAACATAATTTTTTTTTCTCTGTATAAAACGCAGAACACTTTAGTGACCTTACATAGAAAGATCGGCATTGAAAGAAGTATAAGTTGACAAACAAATTTACAAATCATTGAAACCACAGGAGGAAGTAGAGATAGACAGTTGACATAACTGTGTCACGACTGTATGACATGTTTGTAGATTAGTGACATCATGACAATTGGAGGGATTGTCAGGCATTGGGTGGTAGGAGGGGGGAAGTGGATGACGGGTTGCATAGATCAACTGCATTAAGGCACTGTGCTTATTGGATGTTCTCATTTCACCCATAACACACAAATCATGGCTGCAACAAGACAACTTACTTCAGTCTTTTAACCAGACTGTAGATTTTTACCACCTTCCCATCTTTCATTAAAAGGAATGACTGAGACAACATCAGCTCTTGATCACAATTTGGCTGAATTGCTGTTGAAACTTTTTTTTTGAGGAATCATGATGAAGTTAAGTTAACTACATATACTTAGTATTTTGGCAAAATCCAAATTCAGTAAGATTCATATTGAATGAGATGATGAATAAATGAAAATGTGCATTTATAATGCTGTAACAGCCCAGTGCCATCACACTGTGAACTGAATTAGTTTCTTCTTTTGGCATAGACTTTTGCCATGCCTTGTCCCAGCTTTGTTTCGCATACCGCACTGCAACCCTTTCCATTATTGTATTTCCACATATTGCAGACCTTTTTTAATATCATGTTTGAGATTAATCAAACTGCTAAATGCAGGCAATTCATATGGCTCTGTCTTTCACAATTTATTGTGACACACTATTTTTATAGGCTTTAGAAACTCTACAGTCGTCTTGTGTCTTAATCGTTACAGATGGTAAGACGGAGGGTGGTGAAGAAGGACATTCTCATAAGAGAAAGAGGAGATCTAGTCATGTCTTCACTCCGAAGGTAAATTGCATCTTGGACTTCTTGCTTCCTGCTTTTAAGTTCCACTTTAAAAAGAAGCTGGGAAGACCAAGACAAACATGGAAAAGAAGTGTTTTAAATGAACATGAACTGATGAAATTCTGCCAAGCACGTCACAAAGTTTGCTGGAGAAAGGGAGTTATTGGCCCATACTCCTTCGGGCTAACACAATAGTAGAAGTGGTAAAGAGGAATGATATAATGAAAGTGATGTGTTTCTGTGATGAGTGTGCTGAAAATGCTCAGTTCAGTTATGCCTCAACCACAGCACAACCTGTGTGTGTAGTGCACGTTTTTGTTTATTTTTATTACTAGCCGAGTCCTGGCACTGTCTTGAAAGATGGAAAAGATGGGACAGCCAAACTTTTACCTTTCTCTATCCCTCCTCCCTTTGTGGATGAGATGAGCAGTATAAGGCTTAATAACTCTCCTCCCTGCTGTTGATCTTCCTGCTGAATTCAGCAACAACCCTTGGGCACATTCTTCACCCTGTCACATCACATGCAAACCTGTTAGGGCTAAAATACTGCTTGCACACTGCCATTATATGTCATGGAGCACCGCTAATAGCACCGCACGGGGACTTTTGAAACAGAAGAATACATATTGCTTATGCACTACATGGCATCTCAGATTAGTGCAGGCATTTGTATATTTTTAGGATAGCAGACACTGTTTAATATAGTCACTGTAACAGCCAGTGTCTCAATAATGTCACATCCTCATCCCAAACTTTTACTGGGTGGTTCTAGACTATATTATCACTGCAGAACAATGATCTCACTGTAGAATAACAAATTTTCTTTTGTTTTCCAGGACCTGCTTGATCTCCTTAAAAATGTGGAAAAGGAAATTGAGTTGTGCGAGACAAATCTCAAGGAGGAAAATGAAAAACGCAAGAAGTATAAGGTATATTCATGTGAAAATGTATTTGTATTTTCCTGTCTTTGTTTCAAACTGAAATGCTGTGTTTCCAATGTTTTGATAGTTGTCTTGAAGTCTTTTTTGTTGGTCATCTTCGCAGTGGGGTAAATATGCCACTGCCTACAGCAATAGAGACTAGAACTGAAATGAGCTGTTTCCATTTGACTTAAACATTTTCACAATATAAGAATGAGTTCCATTATATGACTCCAATTTTATGACAAATTTAGATCATATTTTGGCTTGCAAATCCTGCATGTCCCACACACTTGATTGTTTATTAACCTGACTGTAATGAAATGCTCAGTTTTGAATATATTAATTTTTCTGCAATACAGTAATGTGCTCTAATAGCTTTTCATTTTGAGAGTAAAACATTTAACTCATTCCATGCCAGTACGTTTTCCACGTTTTTGCCAGGTCACTATTTTCTAAAAGTACTATTTCTTACTATAAAGAAAAATCGCACCCAACAACTCAAAACTAACACCGATTTCATGAACGGAAGTTTAGGAAGAGTTGTCGTTACTTATGAGTACAAAAAAGTTTCAAACCAGACCTGAAGTAGCAAAACAAAAGAAGACTTTGATATCGACGATACATCGTAGATTGGTGCAGCCACGGCAACGTATATCGACGATATATTGTCGATTGGCATGGAATGAGTTAACACTCCATTTTCCAGTGAGTTTCATTATCCACCTTTTTTTTATAGAAGTAGCATAGATCTACCATATTATGGAAAGACCATAATGCCAAATTAGTTACTCCTTGACATCCATGTATAGTGCATACTGATCTCTATCACGGTTCTTTTAGAATATTTCTTGATAGCTTTTAGAATTTCCTAGGTAACCAATGGTATGTCTCATTGATTAATTAATAAAGGAAAGCTCAGCACTTCAGTATTTTGCATATTTTGTACATTTTGCTGTTGGCTCATACGTTCCTTTTTTCTTTTTGATGAAACATACTTTAATTTGTGTTTCCAGATTGATGATAATAAATGTGCTGTATATATTGCAGATTGATGCATGTCGCAGGACACATAACTATGACCAGTTCATCATGACATTTCTGGAAATGCTGGCAGAGCAAGGTTTGTTAGGAGACTTGATGGAGGAGAACATGTCTATCAAGAAAACTGGAGGGAATGCGGCAACAGGGCCAAAGATTGCCAAGAAGACATTGCTGAAAGTGTCAGAGAAGAAGAAGAACAAAGCCAAGATCAGAAAGAAAGGCAAAAAGTGATGTTGACATCGCCCACTTTTTTGCTTTTGTTGTTGCTTTGTTGTCAACTGCCGCTTTACAACAGTGATGCCATATTTTCTAGTGTACAGCCACCAGCTTGCGGTGTTTGATCAAATCATTAAAGATAATGTTTACTGACGCATGAGGGTCACAGCCTGAGAAGAGTTTGCAGTTTCACACATCATTTCATTTCTTTTCTTGTATGATCAAATCATTTTTAATGATCTTTGCTGACTTCTCACAAGTTATTGAACACTTTGTGTACCACAGTCAAAAACCTGCATGCAATTTTACTTTACCGTGGTGTACCAGTATTGTAAACATGTAATGAGGTTATGCCATAAATGTACGTCATAGAAGGGGCCTTGAGACTGACAGGCTGTGGTGCACAAGATGTTCACAAGAAGTAAACCTTCTCTATTCTTTTTTGTGTAGTCTAGATCATCATAATTTGTCATAGGAGGTAGATACCATCCTTATACATCTAAATCTAAAATGACATTAATGTCCAGTTTCTTTATTTTTTTGAATTAAGGTCATCACTTACTACCATGACAGATAAAGAGTATTTCCATGTAATGATAAATATATCGGTGCAGTTTTTAAAAAATAATTGTTGGTATGTGGACAGTTGACTAGAGTAATGATGCTAAAGTTATGTCAAAACAAAAACTTTTTACATCAAAACTTACACCTCTGTGCTATATATTTTAAGATTCTTCAAAAAATAAGACATTACTGTCATCAGTTCATCATAATGGACTTTCCATCATCTTGAAACATAAATTATTACTTTATAGATTTTTTTTTATAATTTTAAGTCTTAGGAATCTCAGAAATTACACAATTTGCAATTCCAGAATTGTCAAAACTATTTAAAATTGCATGTGCATCCAGGTCAGCAGTTGAGCAGACGTGACAATATTGTATGGTGTTTTTATCTGATCTTTGTTCAGTTTTACAGCTGCAGTGTCATCCTGATCAGCAGAAATCCTTGTGATGCCAAATGCCGGACAAAGAATGATAAAACCATTTTGTAAACTCATTTTTAGAGTGTCAGACTTTTGGTCTAAGAGAATTTGTTTTAGAAAAACAGAAATTTTATCACTGGGTTATTTCACTTGTCACTTTACTAGGTTTTACCCAGTGTTGACAGCCTGAACCAGCAGTTGCGTTTTCAGTCTAAAATAATTTAAAGGTTCTTATTTTCAGTCACTGTTATGAATTTTTAACAAATTGTGAACTAAACAGATTTCCTTGTGGTTGAAAATACAAAAACACAAGATGCCCCATATTCCTAGTGACTACTGTTAAAGTCTTTTCACGAATGAGTAGCACTTTGTATATCACTAGCATGCAAAGATCATCGGTGAATGAAATAATGGGTGACTATCCTTATGAGTCATTAGATTATTAGAGCATTTGACCTGTTTTACAGATTCAGATTAGATTTACATCTTTATTTGCATTGTAATGATCATTACAAAATATGGACATAAAGCTACCATTTAACAGTATGTCAGTACACAAGTACAGAGACAATCAAACAAATGGACAGACAATTAGAAAAATTGACAATCAGATAACAGGTAGACATCTCAATATTCTAACAGGAGAAATATTTTAGCTTAGAATGCATGTGTGGTGTCAGGTAAATGGTACAGAATTTTGATTTCCAAACCCCAACCACATCCTTACAGAAAGATGAAGTGGTGGACGCAAAGTAAAAGAAAAAGACAGTCATGCAAACTTGTTAAATTATTAATCAGATGTAAGCTGTTTGGAGGAAAGATATAGAACCTTAGTATTTACTGACAAAGTTATTTACATCATTGATCATATGGGCAGAAAAATTTAAGGTTGTCATTTTCATGTTTATCTCTTGCCCCCAGCTCCCCTTTCAACCCATTACCCCCAAAAAATCAGTTATATTTTAAAGATTACAGTCTGTTGTTAGATGTTGTTCAATCTAATATAAATTTGTCATGTTGTAAGATGAGATTAGAAAATTTCAGTGACGTGTAATGGTGATATTATTGTTTCATGACCATCCTTAGTCATACAAAGAAATATTGGTATCATCCTCAGAAGAGATCTGCCCATCTCAGGGCTGCAACTTGCCATGTCCCTGCCAATCATGCAAAGCCTGTAATGTTTTATATTTGGTTCATATCATCCTTCTGATATCATCATTTAGTCACCTCAGTGCAGCAACCCTATAAACAACAATTTTGACATGTTTATGAGGGCATAAAAACTCTTATATTTTTCTCCATACATGGTCACACATGTACCATGCTCAGAGTTTGCACAGTCTTAAGATTTTACCACACTCTGTATGGGTAAAAACTACAAAAAGTTGTTTAATAAAATGAATTTGAAAGAAACAAAATATGGATATAGGGTTATTGCTCTTAGGCAGTGATTTCTCTTGTAACGATTTCATCAGGGTTAAAAGAATATTAAACTCATGCTGTTTTTGAAAGTAATGTCAGTATTGCATAGAGATACTGATTTGTTTGTTTGGTAGGAAGTTTTCTGATTTTATTTTTTTTTTGTAATTTCACTGATATTTGAACAGTTCTTAAGATCGAGATGACACATTGTTCACTGTTCATTTATCCTCAGCAAATCAATCGACAAGTCCCATTACAACAGCACTTTTGAGGCTTTTTAGTGCGCTTTATTGTCCTAGATGGTTCATGAAGAAAGGCCCAATCCTATTATGACCGATGGCAATACAGAATGTGTTCTTTATTAGATTCATTGTCCACTCTCCTGAAAATCCAAGAAGGAGAAAAAGAAATCACTGTTAAATTTTCATAGCTTTGACCACTTTGGTTAAAGAAGTATTGCCATGCAGTCAGCAGAAAGACAAGAGGTATCATGTAACAGTAAAGACATAGAGTTTACTTGATTGAAAATGTCAGGCTGATTGGGTTACTGATAGTTGACTTTACTGCCACAGAGATATTACATACAGTAGTTGCTGAAATTTACACAACTGAGCCAGTAGGAAGGTCAGCTACTGAATGAGTTGATAAAACCTCTTTTGTTGTTATTGTTTAACCATAGTGGTCTGTGTGGTGTAAGGAGTTATGCTAAGCTGATGTCTATCAGCTGGAGGTCATTTTGTTTTTGCACGTGTTGGAGATTGTAAAACCCATGCATAAGAGTCATGCAGGGCTTGCAGAATAGCATTGACTGTTCTGTTTTTGATACTTGGTGTGATTTTCAGGCTTCATATGTAATAGAGGAGTAATTATGTCATGCATGGTGCATGCAACTCCTGCACTTTACTGTCAAGTCACATATCCAGTTTCTTTGCTTTATGGGGGGGGGNNAGGTCTCAGAGGGAGGGGGAAGGATTTTTGTTAAAATCATTATTGTTGTTTTGACTTCTAGTCTGTATATTTGATTCTTTTGTAAATTGCATTTATTGAGTACAGTATCCATAGAGATTTTATGAGCTCTTATTCTGTAATGGAGAAAGTGTTGAAGCAGAGCCTGTAATGAGTACAGCCACAGATATGTCACTCAGGCAGAGTCTTACAGTACAGAAATATACTGAGTACAATCAGCTGCATTCCTTGCTTATTCTGTGAAGCTTAGAGACAATATCCGCCCATTATTCAGCTTTTCCATCCATTAAGATTTTGTACGTTGCACTCAGAAGGAAATCTGAGAACTCATCACCTATCTCAAGAAGGAGCATATGTGACATTTGCTAGTTTTTCAGGAGAGCATTTTAAAGTTTAACCCTAATAGTGGCAGTCGCCGATTAAATCTGCGATAAACCATGTGAGCAAGTGACAACGCCGATTAGATCGGCTATATCGCCGTCCCATTTTTTGAGTTGTTTCCCCAGTTCCTTTACCTTTATTTGGACTAGAAGTGATGTTCTTACATTGGAGAGCTCGTCTAAGCTTGTTTTCTTTGCTGGCACAACATTTTTGTGACATTTAAAGCTGCTGAACCATTTTTTTAATTAATTTTTTACTACCACCCATCATTTTGAGCAAAATATACCTTAGGAAAAAACTCCGGCCACTACTAGGGTTAAATAAGATTTAGAATTGATAACATAAGCCCAATCAGTAAATGATTAATAGCTCCAAAACCTGTTAGGGCTATTGATCGGCCTCTTCATGAGATGATAGATCTCACTCAGCTTAAACACCCAAAACGTCACATATACCCCTTCGCGAGATGGGCCACAAAGTGAGTGAATTATTAAACATTATACCACGTCAAAAAGTGCAGATATCATTGTGTGACAAAGGCTCAGGTACCCTATTCCCTTGTTCACTTCCATACATTGCCATTATGCACCTCAAAATGACAGTGCTCCTGAAGTATTTGGGCTTTCTCTCATCTTGTATGTTATATTGTGCAGGAGAAAACTGTTGATGTACATTTCAATCGCAAAGTTGATCTCCTGTCTCCTTGTATTATGCATTGTTTTTTAGTATGCAAAAAGTGTTCAAAATGTATGTGTTGCTAGGTGCATTAATAAAGCTGATATTTGTGCTAATACATTGAGGCTGATTTTTAGTCCGTCTTAAAATCCTGCTGTTTAACTGGTTTGTGCGTGTCTTCTTCTTCTTCTTCTCTTCCTTCAGTGTTCCCTGATCGTGCTTGAGAGGTCCCAGATCAGTTGCAGGTCTGTGCATTCTCCCTCATAGCTTTGTCTCATGGTCAACCAACCATGGTCACAACAGTTCATAAAGTTCTGCCAGAAAAGGGCAGTCTTGCAAGACATACTGTAGTCTGTGCATGTGATGGACAGGCTGGATGACAGACTTTCACAGCAAGATGAAGTGTTGAATGTTTTGGTACAGTGTTTTGAGTTTGGGAATTTCTATGTTGGCACTGACAGCTCTCCAGTGAAGAAGTTTTTAAAGTTCCAAGGCTATTTGCTCTATATCTTTATATTAAATTTACCTTACAATCTTGAATGCCTCATGATTTCTAATTACTAAGCCAGTCCCCTGGAATTCAAGATTATACTTTCCACTGTATTCCACACACAGCACATAAAACTGTGGAACAAACAACAGGCAGAAGTGTCCTTGTGTCTAAAGGTAACTTGGTCAATAAATGTGACCTCCTCTGTATGAAGCTGAAACATGGTACTCACTTTCTTTCTTATCTCCATTCCTTTTTTTCTCCCTCTTCTCCTCCTCCCGTCCCTCCCCCTCTCCCAACCACCAATGGATATCAATGGATTTGAAGTATGACAATGATTAAGACAGTTTACAAAGTTTGGTAACTTGAATACAGTAATTTAAATTTTGAATACCTTGAAACTTGGCACACATTATCTACTAAATATTTTCTGCTAATGTTGTAAATTTTAAATATCTAGGTGCTGGATTTAAAATGTATCCAACAATAGCATTCTTGGTATGTATCTGACTTCCACATTGACTCTGACACATAATTTTTAACATGTAGTTTTAATCTCTTTGCTGTGATGAAACTTTGAAATCAACATCAATGAAATTTGCAACAATTATAGATCATATCTGTCTGTTTTCATGAGGATTTCATGTCAATATCTTTCTAACTCTTGAAGATGTTGAATTAAGTAAACATTCTGAGGAGCCATCCAGTATGAGAGATAGTAAGGACATAATGGCACACATCATATTAGGCCCACTGGAATGATTAATTATGATTAATTAGCAGAATAAACTCTTACACACGTGGTCAGGAAATACAAAGAGCACAAGACAAAACAGAGAAAGAGAGAGAGAGAGCAAAAGATGATAAGAATATATTCTGGATCTAAATGTAATGATTACAAAGCTAATTGGAGTTCTGGGTTCTTCAAATTACAAATGAAGCCTATCTGTACACAGGGGCTTCAGAGATCATTGAGTATTCTAATGCCAACAACCGCCGTTAGCACAGAGAGGTGCAAAGAAACAGAAATTTGCCTTTAATGTATCTACAAGGATAACAACACCCTTGTAAAAGAATTGAATTCACTATAAGTATAAGATCATCTGTGTTTTATTGCATAAAATCAGCAGCTCAAAGCACTAGTTATCACAGCCTTTTGCATAAATTTCTAATGCTGTCAGCAGTAAACATTTGAAAAAAAAAAAAACAGCATTAGAAATAGAGGTAATCTTTCAAAATTCCCATAAAGAAACAAAATCTTACTTTGTTGACATATACAAATAGGAAGCATCAAGTGCATGAAAACAAATGCAAAGTAAATCAAATTATCACAGAAACTTTCTATCTTTCATATAATGTGCTGTAACATTAAACATGAACAAACTCTGACTGTCCCAAGCTGATCTCTCAGTAGCTGGTACATTAAATATTACTTAAGCCTCACCAGTGCAGTCCATTGTGCATGTGTGAAATGTGATCATCATTTCTTCTAACTGTTATGCCATATTGCAACACGTCTCTCGTGCAAATCTCTAAACATGTACATTAATAATACATATTTTTCACACCCAACACAAAACTCAAGGAATCTGCTAAATTATTTCATATTAAACATTCTGATCAGCCATGATACGGAAGAATACCTTGAGATGAGAAAGTCACTTAAGCAATATCTGATTTATTTCTAGTGAAGGAAACAATGCTTTTAGCTGGAAAAAAAAACAGGGTGGCAGGGATCTAAAAATGCTTTGTAATGAGCATGTTGTTTTATTAATGCTAACCACATTCAAATATACAAAAATGTGGGGACTTGCAAACAGTTCTATATTATTGCAAGTTTCATGTTCAGCATATTTTTTAGTAAACATACTGGAATTATATAAATGAAGAAGCAGTGTACATCTTAAAGTTTTGAGCTGGCACTAAGTACTGTCACCACTGACAATATTTCCTCAAAACAATGAATGTCTCACAGCTAACACTGAATACCTCCGGCTATCACTTTACCTAACAAAGTGGTGAAAAGTGATGAATACACTCTTGGCAAGCTGAGACAGAGTAATAAACTGCAAATGCTACCCAGGTTCCACTGTTATTTTACAGTTTAGAACCTCTTCCTTATTTTCATTTATTTCACCAGCCTATGCTCATCAATATTCCCATACCTCACACCGTTCTCCCCAACTGGCCATGTCAGCAAGTCATTGTTGTAACCAGGATAGGCACGCTTTGGCTGAGCTGTGCACCGGAACAATGCATTTCCTCTACCATTGTATATTCCGGTACCATAACCTTCATAAGCATTTGAGTCACGATTTTCCAATAGCCTGCCTCTTCCATCACGAAAGGGAATATCCTGGTCCATGTACAGGCGAACTTTATCCAGAAGGTAACCTGGCCATGCAGCGTCTGGGTCACTCTTACGGTTAAAGTGCTTGAATCGATTGGACAGACTTCTGTGGGAAAATAAAAAGTTTGCTTATCAGAATCTCACGACAAAATTGCTATCTCTAACTCACATAATACAAGATTAACTAAAGGATGTGTGGTGTCTGTCAGACCCAGGATGTTTGACTAGGGATATGATAATAAAACCCTCTTCAAAAGTATAAGATCTGTCAGGCCCCAGGGTGTATGACTCAGGATAGTACAAATGCACATGCATTTATGAGCACATGTGTGTACATTTTAAAATTTTGAAACTGCTGAAAGATGAGATTTGACGTAATTGAGGAATGCCTGGAATGTCCAAAACAATTTTACAAAAATAATATAATTAGAAGCTTTTTTAATAGCTCCTGGGTCTCTTAGACCCACGATGTACAGCAATGGTTAAGGAACAGGTAAATGGGATGGGAACTGATTTTTTCGTCAGTCTGGTAACTTGTCTGGTGTTAAATCCTACAGTAGAATATATCCTCAAAGAAAAGGAAAGACATTAACATTGCTTGGCCTGGAGAGAGACGATTATCCAGTTACTTTTATATAGAAAAAATTCAGTTCCCTAGGAAACGAGGCGATTAAGTGGAAAAGGCGTTTAAGCGGAGGGCGATTAAACAGAGTTGACTGTATTACAAATAAGGAAAAAAAAACCCAGGGATTTTCATTTCCCTAGTTGAATGTGAGGTCTCACTGGATCCAAGCTCGTTGTATTTGAGGTTCACTGTGCTGTATAAAAAAAAAAAATTGAGTCCAATAGGATCACTTCTTAGGACAATGCCAATTGTACAGGCTGCAAAAACTTACTTATTTTTCAATTGTGGTACTTTTCCAAGAGCAAACTGAGATTTTCCAAAAAATTTCCTCCAAAAGAAGTTCCAGGAGAATTCCAGGGACCAGGAGGCTACGTGAACCCCAGTCTTAAATTTGCCTTCCCTGAAATCCCTCACCTCAGAAATGCTTTCTTGTGGAGATCACCATCTCTCTCATACTTACTGTGTGTATTTGTTGTACTCCTCAAACGTCATCCAGTTGTCCACTTTACGAGTGATCAGAGCTCTGCCTGAGCTAAGATTCTCTTTATAGACTTTTGGAGCCACAGTTGAGGCGAATGGGTAGACATCCTCCACAGTCAGGTAGCTGCGTTTGGAACTGCCACTCCCACTCCGCTCATCATCTTGATAACCTCCTCCTCCTCCTCTTCTTAAGCCATGGCCATCCCTACTACCAGTCCTACCAGCTCCACCACTACCAGCCTCAGCACCAGCAGCACCACCTGCACCACTGAGATTCGATGCCCGGCTCATCCGTCCCATGCCTCTCCTCCTCTTCTTACTGCGCTTCTTTGGCTTGGGCTTGTTAAACGGACTGAACTGATCAGTAAGTGGTCCGAGAGGAAGAATTATATTTTTCTTTAATGCATTGGTAGGCTGGTCCCCGGGATAGAGTAAAACTATAGAAATAAGCAGAGAAATGAGTTGGAATATGGCAATGACTCGGTGAATCTCTGTGAAGTAAGAACTAAAGAGAGTGAAATTTTTAAGGCAAAGAAAAGGCATAATGATGTCACCATTACCTAGCATCATCATCATCATCATAATACAGAAGCTGTCAGTCAGTTACTCAAATGTATTGAGTCCATTTTATTGTAAATATTTAAGTTTATAATAAAATACAGTACAACCTCACAAGCTCCAATTTGTGAGTATCTATCTATTCTTTAAAGTGTGCGGTGTTTGAGATTGTGAGTTTCACATGCAAAACAAGAACTCAGGACAAGCTGATTACAACAAATACGATGGTTTTTTAAGTCCTAGGGAATTTTGAAAATACATCCACCATTTACAGTTAAACTATTGAGGTGCATTATTTGAAGTTTTTTTGTTTCCCAAAATGATCTCCTCAGAAAGCGAAACATTTGGAACATTTTAATTGGGGTATGTTAAGAAAGATATGTTGTTTTCAGCTATGTTCCTCTGTACTTGAGGTTTGAGGTTATGATGTCCTATTATGCAGAGCAATCAAAATGATCTTTTTTTATCTTATTGTAGCAATAATGCATCTTGTGCATCAGTGACCCTATAGCCGATACCTCTGTCCAGTGTTCTTTGTGTGAAGGGCAGCCCTCTCTCCTCAAACAGTTTTCTGACTTCAAAGTACTCTCTCAGTTTTTCTCTTCTGAACTTGTTGACCATGCTTGCATTCTCTCCACCAAGGGTGGACTCCGAACAGTGGTCATCAATGGGCTTGTAACCCACTTTTATCACACCAGGCAGCTCATCAAATGTGATGCGTTTCTCTCGTGACAACTGGAACATTGAGAAAGAACAACATACAAACATAAACACAGCAGATGTGACATGCAGAAGTTTGGTGACGGCTTTATATTTATTACTGGCTGAATTGCATATTCATATCTAGGTAATAGCTCAAGCAAGAAGTATTCAAATCTATGGGATCAGTGGGAACAAAATGCGATCAACAAAATAAGAAGAGCACTCAACAAATCAACACTGAAATGACAATGTTCCAGAAGGTGATGCACTGCTACAGGTGCCACTGTAATTGGGAAGCTTGCACACTAGGACCCCTGCCAAGATTGCACATTCACATCATACTGAGAAAGGACAAGATTTCTGCAGATCTGTAGGCTCCAAGGACGAACTGCCCATTTAACTCTCATGAGCCATTGGTCTCTAATTCTGAACTGCCCTCCCTGTGTGGCTGTGAGCGGGGTGGGTGAGCGACTTGATGGATATGGTAAAAACCACACTGAACTATGAACCAGGGAAATTATAGCAGTAATAGCAATCAATAAGTTGAAGCATATATGTTTAATGCAAACACAATGCCCTGTCTCAGACCCCATCAACCCCCTTCCTCCTGCTTTGATCTATTTCCAACAGCTTCATCTTTTTATGTAAACACTTACACCCAAACCCTCAGGAATGTGTAACTCTCATCATTAAAAGTATACCACAGGCATGAAACATTTCATTCAAATATAGTGAAACCTCAATAAGTGGGTCCTCTGCACATGAAAAAAGTATGTATATTACTGAAGTGTACCTCTTATGGAGGTTCATCTGAATAATGAAATGACAGAATGATCATGAATCTGTGCATGTGAAATTCGTGAGATTTAGTTACTGAATGAGTGGTTAATATTAAGGATTCACTGGAATTTATTCTAGAGCTTTTACTAAATCTTCCTATCTGTAAGGAATAAAAATCAAATTTCCTAGATATCATTTTCCCAGAGAAAAGACGGTAACCACTTACACTTCTCCGCATATTACTCCTACTGAGCACAACACGATCGTGCTTGCGGATGTCCACCATGGCTTCCACAGATTCAGGCACCCTTGCTTCTGGTCTCAGGTCTGGCTCTGGAGGTTCAAGTGAGTTTGGTGTACTGGCCCGCGACCGAGAACCAGAGTTGCTCTTATTTGATCCTGGTCTGGTTCCATTTGCAGATGACAATTGCTGAAGAATGCGGAATCATTAAGATTTTTCATAAAAAAGAGAAGGGGCAAAAGTTAATTATATCCTTCTTTTTTTCCCAGTTTTTCTTTGACCGTCCTTCCTAACTCTTTCACCTAACCAAGTGCTCATCCATCCTCCATATGAAATGAATCACCCATGCCCCTTAAACACTGCTCTATTTTCTGCTAAGATATTAATATGTTATGACATTCAGTGTAGCCCTGCTTCTTGCAGGACTCCCACAACTTCACAAAAGAACATGAAAACCTACACTGACAAAAGGACAGTTATATTCAAATTTAATTATGCCTAAATTTTATATAAATTTTATATGTATAATTTATATATTTTTATAAGCACTTGGATGTAAGAGCCTATTTCTGAAATTGCTTTGAAATTCTCAAGCTCCTGGTTGTTCTTAAGACTGCTATGAAAATTAACTTTAAGAAAAATGGTATCCAACCTTCCTCTCATGTTCATCACTAGTATTTCCTCTTTCCTCCTCCTCCCCAAGTTCCTGTGCTGTTGCTGTTGCCCTAGGCGTGTCCTCAGACTGAAAAAGCATGTCTTCATACAAGGATCTGTCCATCTGGCTGTCAAGAGGGAGCGTCTCACTGGCATTCTTGGCTGTACTCACATTTTCCCTTGAGAAAAGTAAGTTTGATGAGACCATTTCAGATGTTTGTAATCTTTGTTGACTTGTTGTTGCAGGAGTCTCCTCATTTGTGAAAGACAGGGATGATTTTTCTCCTGTTTTCATTCCTGCTTCTCTCGAGGATTTCTTTGAAGCTTCCAAGTCTGATTTTTCTCTCATCTGGCTCAACTCAACTGACTGATCCAGCTCTCTGTCAGACTCTGGTCTTTCTCTGCTGTATGTTGTCCTTGACTGTGACTTCTTATTTGACTCTCGAGAAATTCGGTCTCTTGGTGTTTCCATGGGTGTGGATTTCAATGATTTCTCGGCAATTATAATCTTTTCTTTACTTGATTCCCTTGTAATCTTTTCCTTACTTAGTTCCCGAGATGGGGCTTTTGTTTCTCTACTCTGTTCTTTAGAATCAGGTCTAGAATCTCTAGTTCTCCTGCCTTCTTCCTTGGACTGAGGTCTGGAGCTTGCCTCCTCTTGCACCTGGCTTGACCTTGTTTGACGACCTGTTAAAGAGCACAGTCTATTTGAACAATGGCCATCACTTATAATCTTTACATTTACTCAGTTTAAGGCACATGGAAATAAAACAGAAGTTAAACTTTAATCAGTCATACCATACAAATAATAACTATCCATCATAGTTTCAGTAAGCAAGATCAGATGAACAATTAAAGAATTGGAAATGTGCAGCACATTATGTTTAACTCCAATCTTGTGACTATTTATTCAAAAGAATCACAAACTTCTATACAAGTTATTATATATTTCCTAACACATAGTTTGCAGTGAGCAACATTGCATTTGTTAGCAGTTTTACTAGTCTTTGAACAAATAACCAACTATTTCCACAGTTACATACAACTGTCTACTGACAGTGAGACAGAACTGTTATGTCTTAATACCAACATTTTACCTTTAAGACTTTCAGTTGTAATTGATGACGATTTCAGTTGCTGTGACTGTTGTTGTTCTCCACCTTGTCTCTTGATATCTCTCCTTTGTTTTCTCCACTGCATCAAACCTCTGTTCAATTCCTGGTAGTTTAGTTCATCATCCAGATTCATATCCAGGGTGATGATTATGTCGTCCACCTCTGACTCAGTTAATGGAATCTCAGCCTGAAGACAATTGTACACACATGTATATTACAATTATCTTGCGCATGGGGCTGTCCATATATTACACATACTCACTACCTCATGATAAGCATGCATATGTTTAAGATGATCATGCATTGTCTGTTTCCAGTGGGAATAAAAATGAAAGGACACAACAGCAAATGGGAAGGGGGGAGGAATGCCAGGATTTATGGGCAACTCCTACCATCCTAAACATGAAGCAGAAGTATTGCAACACATTTATTTGCTTTCCAGATTGTTTATTAACTCTCAATACGATTTGATAAATTAATATTTATTATATAACCTCTGGATTCCAGTTAGGTTTTTACTCCATCTTAAAAACCTCTATCCCCATGTATGTGAATGAGCATGAGAAATCTGTATTAATTCTAGAATGGGGATGTCGTCAAACTAAATCACATTTATTTTGAATTATCTCACACAGTCACAACCCATGATTAGATACCTTTGTCACAGCATTCTGGAATTCTTCTCTAGAAAGTGTCCAACTTTTGTCTTTGTCTGCAATCAGAAACAAATCCATAAGACGCATGCGGTTCAGGGAAAGAAACTTATCAAGAATCTGGAGGCCATCTGGAGGTGGTACAGCCACCGAAGGAACATCTGGTAGGGGCTCTGGGGAAGGCACAGTTTCAGGAGGTGGAGGGGTCTCTGGTTTCCATAAACGATCTGCTTTGTATTTTGCCTGGACACGCTTCTCAAGTTCTGTCTTGTTTGGCTTTCGGGCCAAGAAATCTTCATTTAGACCCAAACCATCTAGATCACCTCGTAGCTTCTTCCGCTTTGCGATCCAACTCTTATAGTCAGCCATCTTCTCATCTTCCTCTTTCTGTGCCTTCTCTTCCTTTGTCAGCTCTTTAACTGGTTCAGGTTGTGGTTTGAGAGGTCCATTCAGAACTGGTGCAGGAGGGGGGACAAAAACATTTTGATAAATACCAAGGCGATGTTTGAGTGGGGTCTCCATTGGTGGTGCAATGATAACTCGAGTACGTTTAGGAGGCCCTCCAAATATTTTAACTGCAGCTTTATAATGCCTAACATGTGGAAGATCCCGCTGCTTGAAAAGGTCAAGCCTTTTCTCCTTAGGAATGTGATCAAAATTATAGGGATCAAATAGTCGCTCCATATCAAAGCTGATGTCCGCATCCAAAACATCGCGTCTTCCCCCTCTTGGAGCCATGATTGCGTTTTCTCACAGTCAACCTCCTTAGCTGTAGGTGATCAGTCCTGACTCTTGAGCTTGATATCTAGAGGCCTATCCGCTCAGCTCCAGTTAGCAAATAACATGTTCAAAACTTATATTTCGTTCTCTCTCCTACATTCCTTCCCAATGCATATGGGTCAGATTAACCAATATTAGACATGGTCCTCAGCCTCCCTCATGTCGGTTTCAGGGCACCAGGACGCGGATCCGCCATTGTTGCTACAGAAAACATTACAGCGCCCCCTACTACTTTTACTAGCGCTCTTTCTTACTTCTGAAAGAATGAGCTGCGTTTTGGTGTCGAGAGCGTTTGGACTATTTCGCAATATTATATTCTCATTATAAAATAATTTTGCCACTGACAAGACATGTTCGGTATTTGCTTACTATCCACTTACACTATTTGAGTTCTTACTGAAAGGATCCCAGTTGCACAAGTAATCTCATAATATCACTTAGCATGAAAATTTCATTGTTTCTATCTGTGGCATCAGTCTGTAACACTAACAGATAGGCTATCGTGTTTCCTTGACAAACATGTCAGTTAACATGCTTAATATCTTCGTCAGGATGACATCTATGTGAAACATGGATTCAATTCCCGGCCACGGTCATGTTGCAAGTGCCTTGGGAAAGCATTTTATTCACATTTTCCTCAGTCTACCCGTCCATAAAATGGGTACCTGGTCATGGGCAGTGGAAAATATTGTCAGAATGATAATAAATGATCAACGCCTTTAAATGGCAGCGGCACTGTATGCTTCCCAGGGAGCTGAGAAGGTCCTAGAGTGATCAGGCCTGCTGGGGTAATAATAGTATGAAGCCATCTGAACGGTTATTAGCCTGGATACGAGACTTAAAAATCGCACCATTATTTGTTTTTTCTTTTAATTTTTCTTCTGTTACTGTTTGTGCTCTCGTTGTTGTTGTTGTTGTTGTTGTTGTTGTTGTTGTTGTTGTTGTTGTTGTTGTTGTTGAGGTCACTCAGAGGGAAGAAGTGATGGATGATTTAGCATTTCGATTTCTACCTTTTTTTTTTTTTTTTTTTTTNNCTTTTTTTTTTTTTTGTTTTGCCTAGCCCATTCTGCATTTCATCAAATATCTTTTTATACCAAAGAGTAAAGACAGCAAGTCAGTAGGGTGGGGAAGAGATGGTCATTAAGCAGATTTATGATTTCTGCCGGCGGTGCGAACAGTGATGGAGGTGAAATTCAGCTGCTGTGTCTTGCGTTTCATATACATGTATAGTCAACTCCACTTGACCATAATTTGGATAATCGTAACTCTCATTTAATCACAACGTTTTCCACATAACAAAATGCTGAATGTTGTACTGTATTTGTATTTCACAGTCACTGCATAATCACGGTTCCTCTTAAATACGTTTTTAAATATTTTCTGAGAAGTTGCGATTAATCAGACAGTAATGGCAGTTGTGGTGTTCCCGGTGTTTATGATATTTTTATCCTCTCACTCTTCTTTTCCTCTCTTTCCCTCTCTCTAGGCGGACTCAAAGCGCTGAGATATACTTGCATTCTCTCAGATGTATGCACACTCACACTGTTGAAAAGAGGCCAATAGTTATGCAGAACACAGACACACGCACATTTTAATCCGCAAATTCACACACACATCCCATCCCCCCCGTCCCCCACAAATCNACACACACATGTGCGCACGTCCGCACGAATGTACACTCGAGGTGCAGGAGTCTCCTTTCATCAGCGAGTAGGCCTAGACTATGGATTCCAACCTCTGATACTAAAAATTGTATGTAGAAACTGTGCTCCCAAACACCAAGCGAAGACGCCTACTTATAGAGATTACACTCGCGCGCGCACATTCAAACACACCCACATCCATACACTTTCACACACAAATTGCATTTAAGCCAGTCTTGGTGAAGTAGTATAGTTACTGACACGATGCGTTTTAAATTATCTTTTCAACACTCTCAGTGAATTGGCGTTCCTATCAGTTTGGGGCAATCTTTTATGGACATTCATGGTCAGTAACTGAGGACAAATTTGAATTTTTGTGAGGAATATCAGATGAATTCAATAATATTGTATAAAATTGTTCTATAATCATAGTTCTCTTCTCTATGTTTTCCCTTTGCACTGATGACCTCCTGCTATTTCAGACAACTAGTCTATATCTCGGTCCACAGTAATGTTAGCCTTATAAAAGGGCACATGGTAAGCTTTCGTATCTTATCAATAGCTTAATTTAGCCAGAAAGACGGTGCAAGATCTATATTCTTATACCCATGTATAGACTCGTGTAAATCCCAACTGCTTGTCATGCAAGATCGTGAGGAAGGGGAGGTAAGCGACATGAGGGCTGATTATTAACAGCCAATTAGGGAGAGCCAGAGTCAATATTAGCTATCCGCCTGATGACGTCACACTGATCTCTAATTGGAGCAATCGATCTCTAGTAAAACTACAGAGCTGTTCACCTCTTCTCAAATGATATAACTTATCCACCTTCATTTCTTTTACTCACTCAGTGAATGAGTCACTCATTCATTCAGATGCACTTACTCGTGCACGCATCCATTCATGAACACGCTTGCCCACACAATGACACATCCACCCATTCCTCTCTCTCTCTCTCTCTCTCTCTCTCTCTCTCTCTCTCTTCTCTCAGTTCAGTCAGTTCATTCACTCGCTCCTCTTTCGCTTCCTTTCTTCCTTCCTTCCTCCCTCCCACCCTCACGCACGCACGCACGCACGCACGCACGCACTCACTCACTCACTCACTCACTCACTCACTCACTCACTCACTCACTCACTCACTCGTTCATCCATAGTTTAGAACAGGTCGCTTAGTATTTTCTGCAGCCAATATTCATTCCTTTCACTTGTTCATTTCTTCCCATCCCTTCCTTCCAACAACCTAGTATGGCGTTTCTTGTTCTGAAACACATCTAGGATATAATACATGTCATCTTTTGTGTATTAATAAATGAAGAGGAAGAGTCCTGCACCAGAACAATCAGATAGGGGAGGAGAAAATGTGGGGCTGGCGGTGGGANAACGGCCATAGAAGGGGAAAGGGTTGGGAAATGTTCAAGAACTTCAGACGGAATTTCCACAAGGAAGTTATTACACACCCCATGTCTTCTTCACCTCCCACTCATCCAATCATTAATTTGATGACCATTAACATCATTATGGAGATGCTGCGGGACTCGCTATTGTCTCAGGATGAACAAATCAATGCTTCAAACCTTGAGACTGTAGATCTACCTGTCACTGTTGTCATCAAACCTGCCCCAGCCTGGTACACTGCGAGGTGATGTGTGTGGCCGGGAGTCATTTCTAATATCTGGGTCTAATTGCGGAAGGGAGGACGAAACTCACATAAATAATTGTCCGATCGATAATAATTTGTGCGTGAGTGCCTACTATCTAGATCCGGTTCTAAGACGTTGAATCTACATGCAGTAATAACTATATTGTCCTCTAACTACATAGGCCTATCCTCGGATCACAAAGCCTAAGTTGAGGCGAATGAAGTGTTCGTAATAATTTTATTCCTGGGGACTACAGGGGCACGCATGAAGATGTTGTACCCCGAGGACAGGGAGCAGTAAGTCAGATTCTTGTATTTGTTGTAATATTTCGTCCATTTGTATGAACTGTCTTATGTTAGAAAATTTCGATTAGTATTGTATAAATATTCTTGCTAAATTTGCCAATGCAGGATATTACTTCATTTCAAATTGGTCTTGTTGTCCTTAATAAGTTTTATTTAATCATTTTCAGGGAGCTGTTTGTTAGTTTGTCTGTCTTTCTTTCTTTCTTTCTTTCTTTCTTTCTTTTTCTTTCTTTCTTTCTTTCTTTCTTTCTTTCTTTCTTTCTTTCTTTCTTTCTTTCGCTCTTCCTTTCTTTCTTTCTTTCTTTCATTTTTAACAATATAAGTTATGGAAATACGAGTACGAAACTTGTGGTTAATGCCTGGAAAACAATCTAACCACCCCCCCCCCCCTTCCTTTTCAACGAAAGCATATTTCCAATACATCAAAGGCATATTAACTCGAAAAAAAAATGCGTGGTATTTAAACAACAAGCGGCAAAACCTATGCAGAAGTAAAGCCGAAGAATAATATACTGCATCGTTTGAAAAAAAGAAGTTGGCCAAGATCATGCATTAGGCCTACCGTCACAAAGCGGTCATGTTTGGGGCAAGTTTTGCCACAGCAACATATTAGCATAACAGGAACAAACAAGCAGACAAATAAACAAACAAGACCTGTAGAGCTGCTATCGATAGTAGCCTACATGTTATACATGTAAGATTTGCCTCTCGTTCATTACATACAGATGCGCCGAGGATTGGTAATTGCTACTTCTTCCCCCTCCTCCTACCCCTCTCCCAACTATCACCACCACTACCTGCTTCTCACTGTGGTGTATTTTCTTTCGCCACCACAAAGACAGTAAAGGAACAGACACACAGAGTGATAATCTTAACTCGTAGGCTCTTTTCGCGTACACTTCCATTCTTTCTATTAATATATTCTTTCCTCCCTCTCTTCCTTCCTCCGGATCATCATTAGCCGATACTGAGGTATCGATAGTCATCTGTTCCAACTAGTGAAATCCGTTCGCCTACTGCTCAAAAGTCAATTGCTATAGGCCTATTATTTGATCCTAGTGTTACGATACCCAATATCTACAGAAGGAGAATTTAGAGAGAAAAAAAATATGGCACTTAGCTGCCTCACGCTTGCAATGCTGATTTTAATGAATGATTTCATTGTTATTTAAATTCGTTTTTACTGTCCTGGTCTGACAAGTCTGACAAAAAGTCGAATAGTTCAAAACTTTTAGCATTTTTGCTCTAACTCCACCGTGAGAACTAGGCGTATACATTCACATTCACTCAGATAACACAATCATAATAATGTCCACATATGAAGAAAGATCCATCATTCATCTATTGAGCACACTTCCCTACGCTGCGCGTGTGCCACAGATAAACACACACAAAAAAAATGCCATAAACTATGACACACAATGCCAGACAAACGAAGAGGTTTTCAAATATTTCGCTCAATACAATTTGTTCGATTACTCACTTGCCGGCGAATGGATGATTCGACTCTTTTTTTCAAAATCATCTCGTACGTCATGTCGGCGAACCCTAAGTCGTCTCGTCTTCCTAGCTTTTTTCCGGTTATTCCCCCTTTTTCCAAGTTCTTACTTTCGAACGTTTTTTTTTGTTTGTTTAACCCCCCCCCCCTCCAATATATAATAAAAAAAAAATCCCCTCCCCTCTCGTGTTCTGTTCGAATAGCATGATCGCTTGTTATATAAGGAAATCAAAGGCCGCCTGCACTCACCGTTTGCCGATTCGCTAGCCTCACCTGAATCAGTATTCCCCAACTGCTCTGTGTGCAGTGGCGTAGCATGGGCCTTTCTCTGAAGGGTGCCGAAGTTCACGAAACACCGTTCGAACAGGCTCACAGTATCGCGTGCCAAAAGATCTGTGGTCCCGAGATTGAGTCAATGCACTATCGAATTCAAGGGAGATAAGTTCCGAAAGTATACAAACAACTGCCTTGATCAAGGTATGAAGATGCCAATGTATTTTTCACTGTTGGCTATTTTAGGTTTTACACCTCTCATTAACTTATCCTGCGGTGCCGTGTCAAAATACTTTCCAAACATGTTGTTTAGCTCTTCCTTAAAATTTTGACACAAAGAAAAATGCACCTGAACCAGTTAGATTTTGAGAACTTAGGCAGTGAAGCAGACAACCTAATACTTTAGGTCTTTTCACTCAGTAAACAAGGTAACCCTACCCACCTAGCAACACCACAAATTTTATACTTGAGTGACTAAACCTCACCTGTTCTGAGTCTACAAATATATTTGCACCTATCTAAGCCTTTGAAATTAAAATCAAACCCCTTCCTCCCTCCCCATGGCCAATTTTCTGATTTGATAGGGACTATTTAAAATTCCGAAGTTGGCCACGCGTAGCCTATTCATACTTGTTGATGGCATTGACGATCTATCAATTAATCATTGTATTAGACACGCAAGATCCATCCATGGATAATGAACATCGATAGCTCATGTTACAAACAATTCCCTTGGTTTCTTGTTCTGAAGAAAAAAAACCAACAACCCAACAAGAAGAGAGGGAGAGAGAGAGAGAGAGAGAGAGAGAGAGAGAGAGAGAGAGAGAGAGAGATCTACGGAGGCTTACGCTACTATATAATTTGTATCATTCACTGCAGTCTGATTAGCAAACAAACAAACAAACGAACGAACGAACAAACAAATAAAAGGTGGTACTTTGCCCCATGGTTGCCCTGACAACGATACTCCCCTGCCCGCATGTTCGTCTAATTTGTTCAGTGAGTACGCTGGCTGTTGTAAGTATAATAATATACATGTACAAACTCCCAAGCAACTGAGAGTCGCATCAAATTCTGTCCAATTAGTGATGTCGCACTCCGAGTGAATAGCTGGAACCCTCCACTTCCAGCGCATAGGAAGCACGTCAGCAAAGCACCCTCCAGATTTGCGTAACTGACATTAATACCCGTTGGAGTTGACTTCAGTAGGCTCTCAACAGTGTCCAAGTAGCGAGGGATGAGGACGGGATTTTTCTTACAGTAGATCTAGTAACGTCTGTACCATCCGGCTAGTTCTCATCAAAACTACACTTTTCAAGTTTCAGATTCCATGAATGAAACGTAAATTTCTACGTCTGAGATTTTTAAAATTCACACCAGGAAAGAAGAAACGGAGGAGGAGGACGGGAGAAAAAGTAGAAGAAGAAAAATAGATTTGAATGAAGGAAGTCAACTATGGTTACAAGGCTTAATATATAAGGAATTGTAAGAGGGTAAAAAAATGCAGGTGAATGAAAAGGAAAATTGATTTGTCATATTTACGATCTTGCTCGGCGGAATTATAGGCCACTCGAAAAGCTGACGTGCTCAAGAGGAATTTATCTACGCTAGATCAAGTAGACTGGGTTCACCACACTTTGCACGGATTCCCTGCGCTGAATTGTTACAGTTCCAGGTATGACATTAAATGTCCTTTGTATTAACAAAATTGTCTAAATATCCTTTCATTTTGATTTTTCAGTTTTCTGTTCCACTAATCTACATTCGTCATGCCTTTTGTTTTCATAAATTGGCCCCACGTGCTTAAAATCAGCAATTACGGCTTCCATGCACCAAATAATAAAAATCAAATTCATCTGTGATCACTTTGGACCAAATGTGTAGGTAAACATCAGGTGAATGGAGAATAATTATAGTAGTAACCACTTAATATCAACATCGCTGAAATCGGGCATTCTGAAAGGGAAAGAAATATTTTGTCCCCGGCGGGAAGAGAAAAACAAGAGAGGGGCAATCAATGTATTTCTACATGTAAGCTAAGCGCCCGCTCCCTGCCCCCAACATTTCTCTCAAGATGTCATCCACAAGCTCTCTGAAGTTTGCCTGAGTTGTAATCAATTTTCGAGTGGAACGTTAACAACCCAATGTTATTGACGCGTAACAAGCCTTAAAATGAAACTTACAAAACTTCACGAACTTGAAGACAGCTTGCTTGGAACGCGAATGTCTAATTCATTGCATTACTTATATTTTCTTTGCCCCCCCCTCCCCCTTTTTTAAAAAACATGTAGGCCTGGTGTTCAAGGAAATTAAAATCTAAACAGTTAGTACACTTTTATAATATATGCAGTGAGATACCAAGCGGGTGAAATCTAAAAAAAACCAGAATTTGTTGCGAAGGATCTCCTTCAATATATCGTCGATTATTATGATTACAATATATATGAATATGTCCAGCCAAATTTTCAATATCTGCAACCACTGACAACACCTAGCCTGTAAATATAATGCTTCGCAAAACTGTGTGTTTTTTGTTTATAGACGTATGAGGAATTCGGGAAAAAAAAACGTTTACAGTGCTGATGATAATGTATCTTCATGTCTCATACTCGGATATTCCTCATGCATACTGTGTGCATCGTTGATACTCCAATCTCTGCAACAGATGTCAGAATCACCTCTTATCAGTGAGATTGTCATATCTTTGATCCCAGTATAGGCCTAATAAGTCATGTTTGTTACTGTCAAATACGAACAGACCAGGTATCGTTCAGTGCCTCATAGCGACTCGTGGCTAGCTTAGTTTTTTTTTCCCCTGTCCCACTGTGAACGTTTGGGCTGATGCTGCTGTTGTTATTTATCTGAACAGCAGCGGTAGTAATGTAAACGATTGATGCGCATCATTAAATCTTCACGATGCATGCGAATCGGACCGTTCTAATTGGATAAATTCAGCCCAGGAGTCTAAACGGGCAAAAAGGCCTAATGATTTAAGCGCAAATAAATAATCTATAAACAAAAAAACAACAGGAACTGATCGATTGCTTGGCTTGGCTGCCACTCCCTGCCAGCGTCAGCACTGTCATGCCCATTCGGAGAACGACGAAGGAGGGGTGGGTGAGGGAGGAATGGGTTTTCATCAGCAATGGACCTGTCTAACTTGAAAAGTGTATAGATCTAATTCAACTCAGTGCTATTGATGAAGACCCTCTTTTCCGTTTCTCAGAGTATTGGTTGGAAATGTGAATGGAATTTTAATGTGAGTTATGTGTTTTATAGACTGCTTACCTTGAGAGTGAAGTTCTGAGTTTGAATGTTCTATCATTTGCTTTGAGTTCCACACTGGATCACCAGTTCTTCAGCGGTCAGACGGAGGTCCAAGCCTCGTCTCATAAAAAAAGCCATCATCGTAACTGACAGTCGTGTGTAAATCTGTAACATACCAGCTCTCAAACAAAATGTGTATAAAATGTTGATACACCCATGATTTCCCATGCTGCCCC
>JAWQUT010000052.1:1197399-1224175 GCA_033807755.1 Ellobium chinense | reverse complement strand
CCCCCCCCCACCCCCAATCCCGTCCATACCTTTAGTATGCGCTCGTTCTATAAGCCGAGTTTTTGCGCCCTTCTAGATTGAGTGCATGGATCAGTTATCCCCCCCCTCCCCTCCTTAAAATTTATAATTTTCCTTGCACGCCTCTTACTTCCGGTCAGTAAGAAATCTGTAAGTCTAGTACACCCCTCTCTCCCCTCCCTCCCCTCCACACACGCATTATTTCTTCTCTTATGAGTCTCTAACTTCCGGTGAGAATTCAGGGGTAAATAACCCCTCTCGATTCGTGCCCACAAACCCATAAGGTTACAGACCTGTAATAGGATTGGACCCTTTTTTCCTCTATGGGCTATATTAACATTTTGAGCTGCCCTCTGAACCCAAAGTTTTAGCTTTCACCCAGACCCATACCAGATTGAAGCTCATTATGTGGCCCAAATTTTAAGACTTACCCAACCCTAGCAAGCCCATTGAAATTTTGAGCTTGGTTGCTATTTGTAAACAGACCCTACATTTTTCACTGGTCAATGCCAAACCCCTCCTCTTCCGCCTGAGCACACCCTTGACCTGGCAGTTCCAGCCCAGGGCTAAATAGTGCCTGGTAAAATAAAGTAAAATGGACACAGATTCCCATGATATCAAAATTTCCCCCCTGGAGCCCTTATTACTGGAAGCAGGGCATGCCAAAAGAGGGAAAAGGGGAGATGAAATATACCGCCTAAGTAGGACCACAAAGTGAAAGTACAATTACAGGCCTGTAACCCATAGTGTTGGGTTAATGGCATAAGGAGAAAATAAAACGCAATAATTACTGAGGTTGTAACAAAAGATTAGCGTAGACTTTCTTTGATACCATAACCCTCACATCACTAACGACTCGTTACGACACTCGACACTCGTTAGCCGTTATTTCTTGTTCTTCTGCCGTCACCTTTTCTTCTCTCCCCTCCTCTCAGATTAATAACTGAACTAAGTCCTCGGAACACTCCCAGTCTGTGTCACCAAAGCATCATTTTCCAAAAGCGAACGGACCATGAAAAAGCATGTTTATAGAGAGAGGGAGGGAGGGAGGGGAGAGATATTGAGAAAGATTAGAAATATGTTCATGTTTGTTTTTGTTGTGATTTTTATACAGTTGCTATGGGAAAATTTACCCCATTTACCCCAGTCATGGCTATCTCATGGTACCACGTACGGGGTCCTCTGTAGGTGTAGTACAAGGTGGAAACGGAGCACTTAGTAACAGAAGTAAGGAGTGATCAGACGCAAACAGATGCTCACACAAGGTAGGATAAAGGGGGAAGTGCTCAAGAAGACAAATGCAGAGAGAAAATGGAAGAGGGAAAGAAAGTGATGTGGTGGGAATCGAACCCGCGACCTCCTCGTCGGCACCTATCGCCTTGCCGTCAGTTTGGAATCTCTTGAATCGCGGGTCCATGCACAGCTCCGTGATCCAAATCAGTAAATTTAAGTTAATATTTATTAAACTCTGTTGTGGTTTTTTTTTCCTCGAAACGCAAAGCATTTTGTGTTCACTAGATTAACAGTTGAAACTACAATGAGGGGGCCTGTACCTTTCTCAGGCCCAGTGCTGCGCGGATCATTAATCTGCCCCTGATAATCCCAGGGAAACGCCATAGCAATATATAGTGAGAGCTCGCTGTGATAATTAGGCCTATGTTATGTACCCCAAACTATACAGAATGTAAACTATTCATGTAGGTGTAATACAAGGTTGAAACGGAGCACTAAGTTATGGGAGTCAAATAGGATAAAGGGGGAAGTGCTCAAGAAGACAAATGCAGAGAGAAAATGAAAGAAGGAAAGAAAGTCATGTGGTGAGAATCGAACCCGCGACCTCTTTATCCTATTTGACTCCCATAACTTAGTGCTCCGTTTCAACCTTGTATTACACCTATGTAACCACTAAATGAAACGATCCTGTCTTGTTCACTATGTTTAATGTTGTGTGCACGCCTGTGTGTTTGTCTTGCTGAGATACCAAATGAAGCCGACGGCCTTTGGTTGAAGAGGGGGGCGGGGATGTTTGTGGTGTGTGTGTGAGTCTCGTGCCTAGAGCTATGACTGCTAGTCTTCTGTTCGATTTCGGGAAAGACCCCTGCCACCAAGCCACTTTTTTTGGAGTGGCGGCGTGGTCGTGTATAGACGTCTACCTGATTCCAAACTGACGGCGAGGCGATGGGTGCCGACGCAGAGGTCGCGGGTTCGATTCCCACCACATGACTTTCTTTCCTTCTTTCATTTTCTCTGTGCATTTGTCTTCTTGAGCACTTCACCCTTTATCCTATTCATGTAGGCCTATGAATTAATTTAAACTTATATATTCGGCAGGAAGAGGCTGACTTCGCCCTAGGTGTACCATGATCATACGGACCTTGCGTCGATATTCTCGACAAGAAGTAAAGCAGCAGCAAGAGCAACAACAACAACAGCAACCAGCGGAACAGCAACAACAACATGAAGTAGTCCCACGAAACAAACTGCGGAGATCGAGGAAAACCAGCTGCCTTTTCCCGCACGTAAGTATAAATGCAAGCAAAACAGAATGCAAGGCTCTTGAATGTTGCAAAAAAAAAAAAACTTCAATGAAGAAATGGAACAGCGAGACAAGAGAGGAAGCGACAGTAAAGTCAGGATAGAGTGATGAGATAGAAGCTGCAAATATAGGTGTGTGTTACATGTTTGCGATAAATTCTCTTCATTAATTTTGATCACATTTTACACTGCTCTCCTCTCTCACTACCCTCCTCCTACCCCCCCCCCCCCCCCCCCCNCCCCCCCCCCTTTCCCTTCCACCACTGAAATACAATTCCTACCCCTATGCAAGCCTACATGTGAGGTGCCGG
Source organism: Ellobium chinense (assembly GCA_033807755.1). NCBI lineage: Eukaryota > Metazoa > Mollusca > Gastropoda > Ellobiida > Ellobiidae > Ellobium > Ellobium chinense. The sequence continues at coordinate 1,221,311 of JAWQUT010000052.1, read as the reverse complement.
GAAATGTGTCAGGGTCACGAGTGAATATGTCAGGGTCACAAGTGAACACTAGACTCGCACGAAGAGGTAAGGGAACATATTCAGGCGGTTGGTGTAAAAGAAATAAATTAATTGCCGTGAAGTTAGCGTCCTTGTGGTGTAATAGTAGCACGTTCAGACTTGCAAGCTGAGAGACCCCGGGTTCGATTCCCGGTAGGAGCATGAAATTTTCCAGTGTAGTTTTTTTCGGCCCTTCTTTTCAAATTTAATAATTCACAGTAATTTGGTAAAATCCCTAGAGAAAGTGTATCATCAAAGAATATTATCACAATGGACTCNTAGGTATTAAATTCCTCCCCTGATGAATAATAATAGAATGTATAGAAATTTATTTTTGCCACCTGGTTACACATTCCGAACTTACAGGGCTAGGCTAAATCTCCATTTGAAATTCCCTCGTTTGATGTATTCTTTCGAGACAGGACCGCTTCTATAATACAGTTCATTTATTAACGTTACACTAGCTACCAGATTAGTTTTGGCATGGGAGAATTGCGAATTAACATGGTCTCCCAGTTTCAATTTTTACGATGGCTGACTCATTAGTTTAGATCATCTGTGGCAAGTGTTTTTTTTTTGTGGAAATTTTTGTTTGTTTGTTTATTCGCCTCTGTTCACTGGGCATGCATGGGTCAAAGGCTCATCCCATGTCTGTCCTTATAATAGCATTCCAAAAATGCACATCTGAATATGGACATAATGTACACGAGGTCTGGCAAGTTTAGTTAATGTCACGATGACAAAGCAAACGAGAAAAAAATAGTCAGTTTGAGAGCAATAATGTGGTGGGCGAAATTTGAAGAACTGGTATGGGGCTTTTCTGATTTCAATAATCGACTATCGATTTTACGTCGGGAATAGACTGAAGTCGGTTACAAAAATTGGAAAATAATCATTTATAAAAATACTGAACTTCTCTATTAGTTTAGCTGAATCCTAGAAATGATTACCCATAAATCCTAAATATTTGATAGATGTTCGCTTCTAAAGGTAATTCTTATAAAGAAATTCGAAGTTTGAATGAAATAACGTCAGTTCTTCAAGAATAATTTACCAAAAAAAAAAAAATAAAAAAAATTAAGGAGCTTATTTGTCTCTGAACATTGGACAGACATAGGTAGAGGCTCATCCCATGTCTGTCCTTACAACAACCAACAGTCCCAAGATTCATGCTTAAATATGGACAGCATGGTATCTGGAATGATCTGTCTTTCATCAAGAACAGTGCTACAACTTACTGTTAAATACTGTTAAATTTTTATCTGAGAATGCAAGGCACAGTTTTGTGCCACCCGTTTACGAAATTTCCACTCTTTACACAGAATAGCATTCTACTGCATATATCTATAATTACACTTGACTTTGTTGTTTCACCAGAGTGGCATTATTTTCTCTTGATAGTATGTATTTGCAAAATTTTTTTATTGATGTGACTCATGATGATGATAATAACTGATAATGGTAGTAGTGGTGTTGGTTTTAGAGCAGTTTGTGTTGTTTATTGTTGTATTATTTTGTCACTTATAAGCAAATGTAGTGGTATTTGCTCTTCACGCCTATTTGGCACTCTTTGTTCCCTATAACCATCCCAGTCCCATTAGTTTTATTTAAACCTAAACATGTACATGTATTTGTAAATTTGCAACCTGCTTAATGTGGCTCATATTTGGAGTCGTACTTAGTTCTCCTGATTCATGGGTCAAAAGTACTAGAGACTCGAATCTAGAATATCTTGAATAGCCCATTCCTTTGTGACAGGACGTGAACCGACAGTTGTCTGTGGCGATTCCAAGAAAATATTATGTTTATCTAAGGGCACACTATTGACGTATAAATAGCTCTTCGTAGGTTTTTTCCTGTCGCAGTTTTGTTCATTTTAGGCGGCATGGTCATTGGCTTATCAAACGCGGGATAGGCCTACTAGATTAGTCGTATCATCTGAATGAAACGACATTTATCGTCTGAGGTAAGTAGATTGGACTTTCGCTAACGCCGGCTGACACAGGTCATTATCAGTCTGGAAGAGCAAGTTGCGATTTCCTGGTTGCTGTGGGGTAGACTCAAGATTTCTCTAGATCTAGACGTCTAGACTAGAATAGTTAGACGATAAATCAAATAGGTTAGTCTAATGTCTCTCTCTCACTTCTTGTCCAGCCGACAAGGCGGAGGCTGCGGGCAGATTGATTGAAGTAGTGGGCTAGTCTACTCTATTCTGGGACTGCCGTTGGTGGCAGCGGGCGATAGGAATCGAGTTTTGTTAGTGTGCTGTGGTTGTGGATGCAAAGTCAGTGATGTGATATTGTTTCATAAGTGAACTGGTGAACTAGACTAGTCTAGTCTACTGGAGGGAAAAACAAACTCAGTTCACAGAGTGATTGAACTTCATCAACTCTTAGACTTAGATTTTAGATTTTAGATTCGAGTCAAGTCTAGTCTAGGTTAATTTTACCAAGTCTTGGGGCTAAAGATGATTTTCATCACATCAAAATGGGATTTTCCTTGAAAATGTTGACTGGAGACTGGGGAAGTGTTGTAACAGATTTTCAAAGAAATGTACACTTATAATTATAAATTAAATTATGGATGTCTCCACTGAGACATGGACTATTGTACTGTAGTTTTAAAACAGAATTCACACTTACTACAATCATCGCACGCAGAAGAGCATGTTTTCAAAAATTTACGCATGAAATATTGGATCTAGAATTTCACCATGTAGTCATCCAACAAAGATTTCAACAGTCTTTTGCACTGGACCCTGGAGTGTCCAGGTCCAGTGACATTCCTTGTGGGAAAGAGCTGTAAGTTGAGTCATAGTATTACACTACAAATACAAAAAGTGATCGAAATCCTTTGACAGGCAGGTGTAATTGTAAAACCTATGTAGTCTAGATCTAGATCAAGAGTGAGTTGTGTTTTTCATTTAGTTGCCTGGCAATTGGACAGACACAGATCAGAAGCCATCTTTGTCTGTCTTTATAATGCAGCGGTTGAAAACATACTAATTGTATTTTACAAATCTATGAGTTCTAACCACTAACTAAAGTACACAGGAATGCCTAAAGACAGTGTAGTAAATAAGACTTCTCACTCATGTCATGGTTTGTGACAGCAGCACAAACTTTCGGAACTAATTTAATAATATGCTCCTTATAGTAGCCTTAGTAGGAACTGACACTGAATTGGCTCTTATAGTACTTAATGAACTAGCATACTTAATGAACTAGCATACTAGCATGGACACACAAACTATGAATGGGTCATTAGGTGACTGAAATATAAGACTGTCTGCTAATGCAGTAGCAGTAGAGTGAACCATGCATTCTTGCTCTTAAATGAAATGAACGAGACACTGCTGGTTGGCTACATTTTGTGAATTTACCCTTTGATGAAGTGCTGATGTCTTCACATTGTATGATGTCATTAATGAATGGAATGCAGAATTATTAATTTTAACCTCCTCTGTAAAAATGACGAAATGGGGAAAGTGCAGGTTACACTATCCTTGGAATCTTGCACCTTCAGTGAGCAGGCATTGATGCTAGACATCCTCTATTGAATTTCATGCAGGTTGACAGTTCCGACTGAATTTTACATTATAGTTAGGGTGGTTTCCCAAGTTTACCACAATTCAAAAATACTTAAATAGTGTGTCACATCACCCCCCTGATCCATTCTTTCAGTGTAGACACCTACCATAGAGTTTATCCAAGTGGATGGTAGCAGCAGAATTTTATGGGTGGTGCTGTTGGCATTTGTTTTCTTTATCTACTAAAAATGATATACCAATACCAAAGCACTCCCCTCTCCCCTTCTACTTTTATGGATTTGAAAGCAGTACAGCTTTTAGGTCCTCCAGCCATGAAATTCCATACTAGTTTTCTAGAGAGTAGCTTGGAAAATAGGGAATCTCATGCAACAATTCTATATTTTGTTTCAGTCGGATGGTGCAAGACCTAGTAATAGAAAGATATCCGTACCTGCAAGGTTATCCCCGTCTAAACAGAGCACTATAGGGAGCCTAGCTTCCACCTCAGCTACTCCAAGAGACAAGGCCAGTGTAGGGTCTCGGCCAGCACAAGTTTGGACTGGCGGGAAAGGAAATTCGAATAAGAAGGCCAGCATGCCACCAATCGGAGATGGGGAGATAACTTCAGAAGTGAAGAAGATCATCGACAGCCATGAAGTTGTTGTGTTTAGCAAAACCACCTGCCCATTTTGTACGAAGGTAAGAAAACATTTTTTGGCACAGAAGCTTTATCTCCAGATAGCATGATTGCACGATTTGCCCTTTAAATTTCAAATTTTGCCTATTTGTCTTTCCAAATTTTGTTTGCGGGAAGAGTTTTGTCCTCCAATGTTAACCAATTCTCAGTCAAGCTCACAGTCACAATGAGTCATTTCCCTGAATTAACTCCCTTGAATTTGCTAGGTGGCACTCCAGATGTTCAGGCACATGGCATGTTTTTTTGCCTTATCCCTATATCGTACTTTGGATATTTATAGCAGATCTGTTTCAGAATTCATGTAACAAGTTCAACACTAGGTTCTCAGGGGTACCTAGACAAAGCCTTATCATGTGAAATATTGCACTCCACATATATGACGAAGCAAGACAAAGCAACCCTTTGCAATTAGTATGCATACAGAGCAATAAATACAACACTGGCTGGTGTTGATAGCTTGTGTATGGGGTATTTTGTTCTTTACCTTTGTTAATTTCAAGACGTTGACGATTTTATGGTTTAATTGCTATCACTTTGAAAATGCTGGAAAATTATTTATGATATCACAGGGAACATTCATGTGCAAGCACAGATCTGTGCCACTGATAATGTGTTCCAGCTGATTCCCAGATTTAGGGAGCCAATGAGCAGAAACCAGCCAGAAGGCCTCTTTGCCCAGAGAGAGGTTTGAGGGTTACTGTTCTTGGCATCTGAGGAAAAAGATCCATGAAATTTCCAGCCCATTTTAGTCACCCATGAGATGGGAGATAACTCCATAGAACTGAATGCTCACAATATTTAAAAAAAAAAAATCCATAAAAAACAAATTACAGAATTTGCTTATTTTTTGTTTAAAGCTTGTAGAAAAATAAGGAAAAGAGCTGTTGAAGTGAAACTTGCATTGGGTGATATTCTTTTAAGTCAGATGTAGGCCGAGAATTTGATGAGATCTTACATGACTTTCATTTTTTACTGTTTCTAATGATGCCACTCTGCACTGGTGTGATATTGCGCTGCTTAGGCTATATATATCGGTTGCAGTGTGGAAATAAGCTGGCAGGTATTATTTGGCTGCTGTATTGTTTGTAAGTGAATTACATTTGACTCTTCATGCCAAAAAATCAGTTAGTGCCAAGATACAACAGGACCTCATAATCATGAGCCCTCATGCATGTGCTGATAAACTAGACACAACACAAACTCGCCTGCTCATTGAATGCTTGCAATGGTAGACACACAAGGTTCAAAGGTCATGGGTTTGATTCCTGACCATTAGTCATGTCATTTCTTGGGAAAGCATTTCATTCACATTTCCTTTGGTCCACTTGTCTGTAAAATGGGTGCCTTGCTTTAAGCAGTAAAAGTTATTGTCAGTATGTCAGTTATTAACACTTGTAATAGTGTAAATGGCAATGGCTTTGTATTCTCATCAGGAGTTGAGAATGTTCTGGAGTGATTTGGCTTTCTGGGTAATATAGTGTGAAGTCATCTGAATGGGCAATACCTGGATATGAGACTTTTAACCCTTATTATTTCAGTATGAAAAGCTCTAGTTCCAAGACCTTTATTGTCTGTTTTTATCAGTTTCTCCCATGAACTCCGACATCTTATTATCATTGACTTTAACCCTCTCACTGTATTATGTTTTTCATGAGTTCATTAGTTTGTGTATAGGACTAGTTCATTTTATAAGCAAAAAGTATGTATGGATATGTTGGAAAAAATATTACAGTGATGTTTCGGGATGTACATATTTAAAACATATATTTAAGGGATTAACTGTGGAGCAATTCCACGGAATTCTAGTGTCAGAGAGTCTAATGTGATTTTCTTATGAGAGAATGTCTCAGACACCATCAACTTTGTTGAGCAAGTTTTCCTTGATGCAGTTTTGGGAAAGACATTCTGCCCTCCTCATAAATTTGAGAGAGGATTTGGAAGTTTTCAAAGAACATTTAGGTTTTTCTCATGTAATGAAAACTATGGAGTGCAGGAAAAAAAGGGGGAGATAACAAGCAATCCAAGTATTTATTTTTTTTTTGTGGGGGGAAGGGGGAAAGATTTTGAAATTTAAGGAACGAATACAGCATGGTCTTGAGAAAACATTGCCTGATGGGTTCCCCGTATGTTAGACATTTATTGATTTAAGTAACTTTCCAGGAGGATTTATCCAGGTATTTACTGACCCTTAGTTTTTACAAGAAAGTGCACCCATTTGGGCAGAGAAAGTCACAACATGCGAAGCTACAGTTTATTACCCTTGCGGCATTTTTTGGATGTGATATCATGATTTTTGTGAAATTTGAATGACAGTGGGAGTTCAGACTGCCCAGAACCAAGCGCATGATATATCACTGTAACAATAATAACAATACATTTAATGAGCTCAGACAATATCCAATTGTATATATGAACAGAAGTAACAGTAAAGTGTAATGTTCTCAGCAGTTACTCAGAGGCACAAAAAAAATGAAAGCCTTTTCATATCATGCACACTTACTCTCGTACCTGTGCGTGATTGGGGATGTTATTTTTTTTTAGGTTCTGTGGCTGAAGTAATTTATGGTCCGTATAACTTTTGCACTGTGTTTCGGAAGAGGTGAAATTAGTTTTGATACTTCCTATACTGGAAAGTCCTAACTACTGAAAGAATCGTTATACAGTGACGATACTGCCCATCACTAGTTGTAAGGTCCTGCAGTACATGAAATAATGTAATTACTAGACCCATAGTCTGTCATGACCTTGTGTTCCTTCATTAAGATAAGATAAAAATTCATCATCAGTGAAAAATGTGTGGATGATTAATAGTCATATCATTGGCCATTATAACTTGAAGCCAGGAGCTAACAAAAAAGACCTTACACTTGATGGAGTAAGTACAAAGCAGTATTATTGTGGATCATCATAATGTACATTGTACAACGTCCGTAGAATGGTAGCCAGGACCCGGCAAGACTTTCATTGCTTTGTACATGACAGTACTGGGGCAACGAAAAAATGCAGTGTCATGCCTTGGAGTAGGTTTGAGTAGGCACCTGAGTAGGGCTTGGCGGCTGTTAAGGCCCACCTATTTTCAGAAACTAATGTACTGTAGCAGTGTGGATTAAGGTCACCCGCATTAGCATAGTGCAACAGCTGTGTAAACACGTATGACTTGTTCCTGTATCTTGTTCATAATCATATCCTGATTATTTCACATGCACTTTTCTTCCGAGAGACTGCAGGCTTTTTAATCCCAAGATTATGATAAAACACTGTGTAATTATTTCATCCAGTATGACCGCCTTCTGTTGATTTAAGTAAGTTTGGATTACTTTCTGGATACTTGCTGTTGGTAGGCAAAAGGCTGCATGTGCTTGGTTTATGATTAGAGGTTTAGTATAAGGAGAGTATGAATGTCTAATTCGTGATAGTTTGAAGGAACCAAAGAGATCAAGTACCAGCATGTAGGAATGGTTCCAATGGTATTGTTTATCCCTAACCCCACCCCCATTCCTGCCCCTAATCACACACTGGAGAGAGTCCCTGGATATTGCCTGTAAAACTATAGCTTTTCATAATATCGTATACATCTTATTATGGTCCATGCTGAACTTTTATTGTGGTACATACCGACCTAAGATCACCATAAAGTTTCTTCTTTGCATCTCAAATCTGTGTCAACCCCCAACCTTTCAAAGGAACACAGCTGCACAGGTTACTCATAATTTGGGTCCGACCCCTACCCCAGCAAGTGGGGGAAAAAAAAAATACTCGTCCATGGGTAAATATTTCCCTACCCTTGTCTACTCTAGCTGTATGTTGATCTTTTTATCTTGAACTCGGCGACCAGGATATGCTGTTGCCATTTCGATTGATGTTGGATTTCCTGTTGAGAGAGGAGGGAGAGAGAAAGAAAGAGATGGGATTGCTAACTAATAACATCATTAACAAGTAACGACCCCAAAATAAATAAGCCCGGTGAAGTTAGGCTGACGTTCAGTGTTACGGACATGGGCCAATCCTGTAGGATGTGGAAATTGTCGAGAGCTGGTACATTAACCTTGGGATCTCTTGCCATCGTAAGAATTATATTAGTTGCACCCATAGTAACCTTCAACATGCAGAATTAATTAATTTTTTTACGATGGTAGAGATCCCATCATTAATGCGTTAGTTCTCGAATGAAAATAATCCATTGGATAATCGTGTGTAACGTCACCATATCACGTTACCAAGAAATTGCTTATTGTTAAGGTAACATTTCCTCGTAACTGTCTTGCTGATGTCATACCAGGTAGTTACACTAAATCAGATGAATTTCATTTCCTGCTTTTCGTTTATTATTTCCAGTCAATCCTGGTTTCTCAAGGAACGCTCCCATGTTACCTGATGTGACATCGCAGTGGATATAAACTGATAATGAAATAATGAGTAATGGGAGGGCCAACCAGTATATCATACGAAAATCTGACCTCAGTACGAAAATACGAATCGTACTCTTAAAAATACGAAAATCGACAGTCAGTATGAAAAAGAATACCGTGAATGCCTTCCGCAACGAAGTCGGGCGCTTAAAGAGCTTTCTTGTACTGAAAATCATCAAAATGGGCTGTTTTAGTCATGAGTACAAGTACTCGAGTCTCACAACAAACGATTGAAAATCGTAGAGTATAGTACAGTACTGGCATTCCGTTTTGCCGTAGAGTACACAGCAGTATCGATGCTGACGCGCGTTTCTTAGTTCGCTTTCGCCGACACCGTTTGGCGTGTATTTGCCGGCCGCATACCAAAATTGCTAGATCCAGAAGAAGTTTAGTTGAAACTAGAAGTCTCTTACAAAGATACCAGTCATCACAGGAGGCTTTATGCTATTGTTCAACCCATCTCCAGATAATCTTGCAGCGTTTGGAGCTTTACTTTGATGCCCGACGAATCCCGTCATGCGTATGCCTTGTGGCATACCCAGAGTGCCTACATATTACCTGTGTAGGCGGTTTCATTTGGTCTGTTGTGAGTGTATACTGTAAGCCATCAGGGCATCAGATGACCTACATTTGGGATGAGCATAGTGTACTACTGTACTATAATAGTGTTGGCTTTAGGGCCAAGGTTAATGACCTTTACTGTACTACTAGACTAGATCTAGTAGGCTTGACAGAGCCGCTTTCAAAACCCCAGTTTGGAAAGTTTAGGGCTAGCTCTAGACTAGATGGATTTCTCTTTCCTGCTCTACCAGCAGATGACATGCTTAAATCTGAGACTGAGAGCAATTTAAGATGTGAATGATTGTGAGCATTTTACACTTGGGTACAATTACTGCTAATAATGCAGTTCAAGGTCTCTGGTGACATCAAAATTTTAGCAGGATTTAAATGATTTAATTTTCCTAGTGGGCATGGTAAAGTGCTACAGTCTGTCCTCTGATGGTCTTGAATTTCAAGCTTAGCAGCAGTTATATGATGAACAAGTTTCTTTTGTATAAACTTGTCTTACAAAATGAGGGCGTTCTTGTGTTATTATTGCTAGTATCTTACATATCTTATCAGTTTTTGGTTTTTTTTTAATTTTAAAGGAAGGGGATTTTTTTTTTTAGTTAAACGCAAGAATTCACCAAATCAAAATAGCACTTAGATTACAGGAATACGAAAAGGATTTGGAAAGAGCTGTTGATAGTCAAGTATATTATTTTACCACAGTGAGTGACTCCCATTGCCTCAGTTTAAAGCTGAAGAAAAGCTTTTTAGTGTGATACGAAAACAGTAGCTATCTACAAGCCTAAAAGTATGACTAAACAGCTAAAAGAAGACATTCATTTTAAATTTCGCGAGATTATTTTTCTGCACCGGTGTGAGTATGAAAATCAGAGTCAGAATATGAATTTTTGATGCCTGGAATATGAAAATCCAGTTTTGGAGGTTGGCAGCTGTCCCACAGAGATACACCGTTTTATTAGGAAGAACCTTCCCATTGGAAATTGTTATTGTGACTACGTAATAAATCTGTAGTGACCAAAACTATTTTAAGTGAAAGAGGAATCTTTAATTTAAATTCTTTATGCCGGTTCTAATAATGAAATGTGTTTTGCACTCAGCGACCGCTGGCGTCAACACTTCCGCTGCAATTCAGTTCAAAAATTCTGAATCAGGACGTCATTTGCGGCTGAGTGAACGCATTTTCCTTTTTTTTTTTTNTTTTCACTGTGTTTTTCTTTTTTTTTTTTTTTTGTTTTTTTTTTTTTATGATCTAAAGTAACGATGGAAACTAGTGCATTATTTATATGCTGATAACGTAAATGTGAAAGAAACCTTCATTAGTGTTTCTGTTTAATGGACTGATCCCACCCGAAGTTTAAACCAAAGCATTCATTGCGAGACTCCGCCGTCCATCAGTCAGAAACACTGATCAGGATTTCTCTCTTCTCTCTCTCCCCCCCCCNCCCCTCCTCATCTTATGGTATCAAGATCTAAATGTTTTGTTGGCATTATCTGGGACCGGTTTCTCATATCGGTAGTTAAATCGCAACGGCCGAGCGGCGATTTTCAAGATACAAAGTCGAAAGGGATGTTCACGGTCGAAATTGAGATTTTTCGATAGTTGTGAAGCTTTGCTATCTGATCTGTTTGATGAATAAGTGGTATAGATATAGTTTATGTCTAAGTACGTTAATTTTGATGTTATTTCATGAATTTGTTGAAAAAAGCTTATATTTATAAACATTACAGAATATCTTTGTACTTATTCATTAAAAAAAAAGCCAGATTTTTTAAGTAGAGTTCATGCTGGATAAGGGTTCCAAATTTCAAGCCTGTAGCTTATGTAGTAGAAATGCCCGTGTATAAGGAGAGAAATAGCGTTTCCAACTCAGAATGAACTGTATGTAAATCTTCAGAATTTATTGTGTTTCGAATATTCTTGTGTGTATAGCAGTGATGCCACTTTTCAGAGATTGTTACTAAACATTTAAGATCAGTTATAGAAAAACCAAAATCTAATAACTGTTAATTATGTTGGTTGTTTTTTTCTAGTGTTCTGATTGCCGTAATTATATTTTTTTCTAGTGTTCTGTTTGCCGTTGACATTCTCTTCGTGAATTGAAGACATAAATTAAACGTCATTATGTTTTGTAAATCACTGCCAGTAATGGCATATTCTAGGCTAGACTTGATGGAAAACTGCAGAATATTCAGGGAGTATTATGAAATATTCAGGGAGTATTATGAAAAGTGAGTTGCATTCCAGATAAGGACTAGACTAGATCTAGATGTTTACTTCAGAATGGTATCTTGGCCCTCCTAGACTACGGAAATGCTGCTGAAGTGTTTTATCGATCCAATGTTTACCTGCAAATCTGGCCAGCCCTTGCTTGTCTTGGTCTAATTATTATTGATGACCAGTATCTGTTCAAACCCTCACCGTGAGTTCATTTTCTCTAATAAATGCAGGAAAGGACCCAGATCGAAACTGTCACGCCACCACATAGACTTATTATCACGGTAAATAGCGTCTTGTGTTAGGTGCAATCAAGGCTGATTAAATGCAATGCGGTGTGAAATTTGGCATTCCGGTCCATTTATAGACAAACTTAAGTAGAATATGGAGTTCGCGTGAGGAGGGAGAGTTGGGGAGAGACCAAACCAAGAGGGAAGGTGGGGGGAAGGTTGAAGGAATGGACGAGGATAAAAACTGATGGAAGGGAGAGAAAGAGAGAAGGAAGAAGAAGTATTCACCTTTCCGAATCAGCCCAGGAGAACAAGCAGGCCCGTATTTTGTCACAGCCTGGGAGCAAACATTCCTGTATTTTCTATGGCCTGAGAGTGAGGCTTGAATGTGTGAATGTCTTGAATAATGCCTACAGTTCTTGGTAAACGAGCGGGTGTGATTAGACAACAGGGCTGCGAAATTCATGTAGACAAAGAATAAAGACGTCAGCTGGCCTAGATTAGCCATGTGGAAAGCATTAATTATAAAGCTTTCTGAGAGATAAATTCCCCCACATCCTTCAGCTGTAATTTAGTGACATTGGTGCTTGAAAACCTTGATGTAACGAGAGGATTAAACGTGTAGACTACATACCAGTCTTGTGAACTACTGTATAACCCTACTCTTTCTTTTCCTTTCTCTCTCTGCTCCTACACCCCTTTCATTTTGTGGCGAGTAGACGCTACAGTTAGACCCTTTTTGAACAATAGTCTCAGTCCTGGTGTAGAAAGACTGGTGCATTAGAACCTCCACATTGAGTACCTCCGTAACCAAAATTACCACCTTATTAACCGTTTGCGTACTATGTCTTCAATATTGGGTTCACTTTTACTTTATCCCAGCGTACCCATGTCACAAAACTGCGACTACGCTCCGGTTAAGAGCTTACGCATTGACGATGGGATCTGATACCGTCGTAAAACTTACAACATTAACTTTGTTTGTTGAGCGCTACTAAAGATGCATTTAACACTAAAGCATGAGTGTAATTCTTACGATGGCAAGATAGCCCATCGTCATAGCGCAAGCTTTCAAATTTTGATCCATTTACCAATGAGGCTGTGGAATTGAATGGGTAATTAACATGACAAGGCAGTGACACTGGAATAGTCATCTAGTCATCTATATTAATAAAACGCTTCAGCCAAATTTGTGTCACAGATTTCTTGAGAACTACGTAACGTAAAAACATGCGGTTTTCACCTAAATTCGTAGAAAAATACACAAAAGGTAACTATACACATCAGTCCTCTTTATTGTTTTTATCCTTTTTTAAAAGAAAGAATGTGTATAGCAACGAAATACAATCTCCGATAGATCTTTTCAATCCGCCCGATTCGCCAATCGTCCAACTTTTTCACGGAGTCTAATGCATTCGTCTATGATGCCTTTCGGTGCGCTAGGCATTCTTTCGCCACTGGTGCGTTGCCTGCCTGCCCATTTGTAAAATGGGGTGTTTGTCTTGTATTATTATATTGAAGTACAAATTCATTATCGTTCCATCATTTCAGTATAATGGATACTCGGATAATGGATAAGTATACCTCAGTAACAACGTATGCATTGAGGTCAGAGACGTTATACAGCTGTACTACTGTTTTGTAGTAAGTCTGTGATGAGGCAGACCTCTTATAAACGAAGGGTTATAGATCCACAGTAATGCTGACGTCAGTTGATAGGCGCGAACCAATTTGCAAGTTGTTACTACGTTGTGTGTGGATAGACCTACCGCAGCCCAGAGAGCGAAATAAAAATATGCCGAGTCATTCGTGGTTGTGGATTATCGAGCCGTGCTATGGTCGCGGAGTTTGGCCCAATACTAATAGGAGAAATGGACGATTCTAGGAATCTCGGAATCGATCGTAGGTAATTTGCTGAAAATGATTAATAATCTGCTAGAGCACGCGGCTCCTCTTAAGTCTTGACGAATATTATGTGTGCTTAAGCAGTAATTATCCTAGACCGAGCGCTGTGGTAACGCAATTGCTGTAGAACAGAAAATGAAGAGAGAAAAAACAAAAAGATTACTACATGATCTGTTATGATTTAAACCATTATTAATAAAAATTAGGGGGAAAAAGTAGAATTAGAAAATCCCGTCGGACAGTAATACAAGCTCCATTGAAATCGTCTACCGGCATTCATTATTTGATGAAATCAGATGGGACATGTGAGTGAGTAGTCGATAATCAGACACAGCATTCTGGGGCTTTCTCTAACAACGGCACCGATCTAGTCAAAATATCGATATAGTCCATGGTTTGTCTATGACTAAATGAACTGTATCTTTATCGTTGCGGTGCTGTCCTTCGACATTGCCCATTCTGGTTAGGGCCAGCCTTTAGCCGGTGCACTTGGGTCAGCTATTGAAAATCATTCCCGTGATTAGTTTGGTTCCGAAGAATGTGAAATGTATACTAGAATTAACGTCATCAGAAAGTATCCCGTGTTTCTGTGATGACCAAAAGTAACACCATTAATCATCGCATCATCATCATCATCATCATCATCATCATCATCATCATCATCATTTAATTTAGCCCCGTGTTCTTTTCCCATGCATTCTGCATTTTCCTGTTTAGTGGATTTCATTTTTAATCATTGCTTTCATTTATCGTCATCATCACCACCACTACCACCGTTTTAGTCAGTAAAAATGTATAGACAAAAAACACAGTAACTTACATCTCACAGTGTTAAAAATGTAAATATGGTATTTTAATTTTGAAATATTGGTAAAAATTAAATGCACATTTTGTGAACTTTCGGAACCGGCGGCTTTCCTTCCTCAGGAAGAAGACTGGTAATTTTATTACCATCAGTATTACTACCACTACTGCTACTGTGAATCTATCTGGTTTCTAGAACTTTATAACGTTCAGTATAATATTAAAGATGGCAGCGATTTCGTTCTTGTTTTCATGTATCGATATATTCTATTGACCTTAACTACAGGTACACGTATGTACCTACAAGGCACAAGTACGGTTACAGCACAGATGTTATTGTTGTTTTTTGTGTGTGTGTTCATGTTGGAATGTTGCCCGTTCTGTCCAAATTGAATTTTTGCAGTGCTGTGTTGAGAATAGTAGACCACCTGCCGAGCTGACCTCCCTGGTCTTAGGGACAGCCACTCATATTCCTTGATGTGTCTGTAACTAACTCTCTCTCTCTCTCTCACTCTCTCTCTCTCTCTCTCTCACACACACACACACACACACACACACAGACACACACACACACACACACACACACACACACACATGCTCATGATTTTAGACAAGCGATACCTAAGAACAATCATTTATAATGTTCAGTTTCTTCAGCTTCGCAGTAAGCCTAATTGTGGCTCAGTTACTCAGTTGTTGTTGTTGTTGTTGTTGTTNATATAAAACCGCCTGTGTAAAGCGACTGTCCAATATCATGTCTCCAATAATAATGTACAGTACATGTATTCTAAAGCATTAGGAAATCACATTGTCTAAAGGCAATCGCCAAGTCACCTTTCCGAATCAGTGACTCAGGACAATAATGCGTGACAATAAGGCTGAAAAGCGTGAATGACTAGAGTAATGCTGAGAGTTGTGGGTAGACAAGCGTTGTGTATGGGAAACTGAGCTGGGAGGTAAATAAAAAAAAATTGGCGGCGCTAGCCACATGGAGGGTGCTTCATTTCATAGCTTTTCGGAAAGGTCAGACTGCCCGAGTGAAACACTAATACACAGGTCCACAGCTGGTACAAAAAATGAAGGGTTTCATGACAAAACGCGTTATCCACCAGTATGAATTTTTAGCTTATTCTACATACTTCATGTAGCAGTAGGAGTATTTAGTATACATGTATATTTCCATTCCATAGAAGGACATGTGATCTACATTATTTAAGACTTAAATTTCGCTTTTCACCGAAAAATATGCTTTGAATCTGGTCTGTTTTGCCCCAACCCCAGAATGGTGTATAATGCGTTTTGCCATGAAGCCCTTCAAATACTAAACAACAAAAACAGGCAGTCGTCATAGTCACGAGGGGAAAGTTCAATGTACTGTACGCGAGAGAGTTGATCTATGTATGGCTGAGGCTTGCTGATGACAGATAAGCTGATCTTGTATTGACTGAGGCAGGAGCGAAAAAAAAATAAATGTCAATTCGCCCAGTAATTGCCGGTGAATGATGGTCTGTGAGTGTAAGGAGTCAATATTTGCGCACAACGAAACATTTTTCTCAAGATAAGTACAGTGACATGTACTCTAGACCAAGACAGACATAATGTGCCTAGGTCGCGATAGGGCAATACCGCACACATCTGACCGTATTAGTTCTATTCTCCATGACGGTGCAATTTCGCTGTAATGTTATGTCGACCTAGATAACTTGGTTTCCCGACCGGTCCATAATATAACACTAGAGGCCTGCTAGTAAGTGCTGTAATAGTATTGGTGACTGACCCAGATTCAATCTCAAGTTCATGAGTGTTTCATGAGTAGTATTACCCAAGAATATGTATATGTAGAGACAAGAGGGGACACACTAGACATTTTCACAGTGCTTTTTAATGCGGTAAGCTGGGCTCAGCGCGCATTCAGATAGAGCAGTTGGTGCGAGCAGAGAATCAAATAAACCTTATAGCCTATGTTAGTGTATCAAAATTAGCTCATTACATATATCCATACCCTTCTCTGTAGTTAATAATAATTGTAAAGATGCTGTGCTCCGTGTGTATCTAATCAATCTGTGAGTGGATTTGTTTGTCGCTACAGAAATTTACACCGCTTAATTTAGGGGCATCAGATTAAGCAAGAAATCTTTAAATAGGCGAAAGGATCACTGAGACACTTGTCGTGGGCCCCAGGTAGCTCGGNGGGGGGGGGGGGGGGAGGGGAGGAGATTTAGAAACTCATTTGTACAGTGAACCCATAACCCAATGAGAAGAGTTACCACTCACGCGACGAAAGACAGCAAAAGGCAGAGTGACTGAGGAGTCATGCTTGCAAGTTGCCTGTCGAGTTGCCATATTAGCGCTATGAGGCCAAATGGAGTTGATTACAAATAAGAAAGGTTGCCCGTTCCTTCCTCCGCTCCCTCCCTTTTCCTGGCAACGCTGGGACCTCTCAGCTGATTACACTAAAAGGACATGACAAGCATGTGAGGCCTCTGGATTCGGCGGGAGTGACCCCGTTTGATACATCTTATTGTAATAGATCGAAACAGGCAAGCTGTTATTCTCGACACGTTTAGGGCATTTGCCTCTGATCCGAAAGTAGGGAAGGGGTGGGCTGAGAGGTGGAGAAAATCCGCTTAGTTGCGATATTTTATCAGGCTCTGAGATTGGGTGTTACGCCATCCATTTGATTACTACAGTAAACTATGTTAATCTCTGATAAGATCCGCTTTACCTCATTTTTGTTCTACGTCTTGTCCAGGATGCATATCCGCATGACTTGACATTCTGTGAGTGTGTGAAAGAATTAGTGCAGTGTAATGCATGGCGCTCAGAACAGGACAGTGAAGATTTCAAAATCTGTGGCCACCAGGTTCGACTTCATCCGTCATCCTTACGCCTTCATTAAGTTACCAGGATACAAGGATCCTGTTGTATTGTTGTATATGTAGGGTGGTCCGGTCCGGTGAATCATTCAAACTTGCTGGATAGTTAATGTTCGTACAGGAAGATGACGTTGCACTAACGAGACGTAGATAAGCGTAAATACGTGGGTTAGTCTCATACAAAGAAAGGCCCAATACACATTGATTTGTACTCCCTCTATACATAGACTAATCATATCGACAGGGATTCCACTGATATAGACTATATATTTTATGTTTTGTTTTTTGTAGTTCGAACAATAAACAACAGTTCTGGGTCGAAATCGTCATCTTCTTCGGACAAAAACTGTATCGCCGCCACCTTGCGCCTGCAGGTCACACCTAAGGGCAGGCACTATCATACCTCAGAGGCTGAGCTCGATGCCGCTACTATCCCTGTCATTTCAGCGGGTTTAACCTTTAAGGCGTTATGTTATGTCTCGCATTTAATAAAAAATGAGGCCTAATTCCCTCTCTGGCAAATCGAATCATTGGTTTGACGAAACAGCCTAGTCCATTGTATGTACTGTCATCAGTTGAAGAAAACACGGCAATCTCTAACGACAGCACCGATGATACAGTTCATTTAGTCGTAGACTAGTCATGGAATCGGTGCTGTCGTTAGAGAAGGCCGAAAACACTGACCTAGCAGTAGTCAGGCTGAAGTTACTGATTTGAAGAGGCAGGTGGTCACTTTATGCAATGAAAAAAAAAATGAAGGCTGAGAAAATCGTGATGAATAACACTTTTTTCTCATATACCTCAGAAAAAAAAAATTATGCCCACATTCTGACCATTACCATAAAGTCAGTGCCTGATTTTTTTTTTTAACTCTCAATTTCTGCAACAACTGTAACAACAACGTTCGATAACAGAGAGATCACCCTGTTTAGACTATATATATCAATTCTTAGTTTAGCGACATGGAGCTCAGTATAACTGGTTGCTAGACATAATACATAGACTGCATTAGATTTAGACTAGCAGCAACATGGCGATATACAGTACATAAAAAAGTCAGATGCTCTCTCTCTCTCTCTCTCTCTCTCTCTCTCCTCTCTCTCTCTCTCTCTCTCTCTCTCTCTCTCTCTCTCTCCCCATTTACTTTTAGAACCGAATATTGAGTTCCAAGTCTAGCGACATAAGCCTTATTTTGACTGACTGCAAGACATTCTGTCTCTCCTTCAAGCATCGATCTGTCGCTGGCTTCCTGTCTATGGATGACCATCACTGTGTGGGCTATTATCTCATTAACTTAAAAATTGCCCAAGTGTTGGTGAGCGGCTTAAGCGTCCTGAATCGGCTTCCCTGTCGTAAAGCGGTGTTGAAGACTTCATGATGATGACGGCGTGGCTTCCTTTCCTGCCTCAGTGCCTGTGGAAATAAAACCAAACAAGTCCTGTGTTTGAAGAATGTAGGTGTAAATGAAAGACTGTCTTCTTTCTGGGCCGAACGCTTGCCTCAACAGTCTGCATCGTTAACAGTTAGCAGTTTTCCCCTATCTTATCGCGGGCCACCTATCTCCCTCATCACGTCATACGGTAGGCTTTCCTTCCATCATTAAAGGACTTCTCTCTTTTCCTTCTTGGCTTAAGGATAGATTCTGGGGCTAGCGTCACACTCCAGTCTTAGACTGTGTGAAGTGCTCACTTGTCTATATGAATAAACTTTCCGTGGACATTGAAATACTTTCTTTCATATCACATCGGGATTTTATTTTAAAAGACCGTATATTCGATCAAATTTGCAAAATTAAGTTTATATGTTCTTTTTTTTTTTTTATTTGTGGAAACAAAGCAGATTGCAAAGCAGCCAGCTTAAATATACAGTTTTGATAACTTGAACATGTTCCTTACTAAGAAATATATTGATACTACACCCAGACTGTCAGTCTTTTAAACATTTAAACTCAGTACTCAGTTTCAATAAAAAGTGGATCTAAGTTATTAAATTAAAACAAAACCCAAAAAAAAAGCGTCCAGTGTACACTCCATGCTCTACTGAAAATTGTGCTGTGTCACTGTATAAATGTGGTGGATAAGCTTTAGCGCACAGTACGATAAAAAAATATTGTAGAAGATGAATTACGGTAAGAAACAGTTTACAGGAACTGTCTTTTTATTTAGTCTTTAGCCACTGTTCAAGACATCCTAGTTTGGGACACATTCAGGGAACGCATATGCTGCACCCTGTGTAAGTCCGTGTATGTCTCCAACCTATTCTTGTCATACAATGCTATGTTAGTGAAATTCCATTGCCAGCTTTATTCTTAGTTACAGGAAGCTAAAGTTCGAAATTAATGATCTTATGATTTTCTGGTCTAAATTATGATAGGCTAGGAGGTTTTTGCAAAACTGCTAATATCCTATATTCTGTAAGGAACATTAAAAGAAAAAAAAATGTGCCCAAAACTTTAGAATTTAACAGTATGATGCAACAGTAGTGTGTCACGATGATTTGTGTGACTGGGTAATGATAAATGACATTCAAAATGTGGACCATAGTTTTTGACAACCTGACATTTCAACACTTCGACCTGAATCTCGATTATCTTCCGTATTCGCACCTCCTGCGCTTTGTGACAACTTTGTCAACGTTAGCTGTCGGTGCTATAGTGCATGTCATGGAGTTGGGATAGTTTCCCGGATTTTGTTTTCTCCTGTTGATAAGCTCTAAAGGTTTAAACTTATGCACATGCGCTTAAATTTCTTCGCACGGTTCTTTTTTTTTTTTTTCAAAGAAACGTCAAGAAACGCCAAGAAAAATCTTGAACAAAGCATGCACGGCAATGGCAAGTTGCACGTGCAAAATTTGGAGACAGTGAGGCATCCCGGACGAAAAAATATCGGGGAAAATGTTCATTGCCTGTGACGCGTACATGCGGTCGAACTTCTCTATAATGGCCGCACATGGAGCCTGATTAAATTTCTTGTTAGAGGTAGATAGTTGGCATAGGTTTTATTTTCATTGTTTCATTTAAATGAAATCCAGTTCAGTTCACTTCTGTGTTCATTACAGCCATCATGGCCAGTTCGAATATAGTCTTAGATATTATACAGTTCGCAGGTGAGGTCCTCAGTGGTTATGAAGTGACTGTTGTGATATCAGGTTTAATCTCCACTCATATGTAGACTGTCTATTATATCAGTGTAGATTCTGCTCCGTGTGGTAGATGAACGTACACAGCACCGAGCTTGGTGTATGTGGACGGCTTCAGAGTAATCGTGTCAAAACGGGGGGGGGGGGGGGGGNGGGGGGGGGGGGGATCACCTTTTTTTCCCCCATATGCGTTGGTACTAACTTTGTGTGCGTTTCAGATAAGATCTGAGTGTTCCTTTCTTATTTCTAATGTCTGTACCACACCCAACCACCTCATTGATTACTTTTGAGTTATATGATATAGTGTAGCGAGCAAGTGTTAATCAGTATTGGCGTGTAGTGAAGAGGCACTGAATACGATAGCTTCTCCTTAGAAACGCCACTGACGTTGCTACTTTAATTCACAAACCAAGACGCTGTGCAGGAAACAGAATGCTTCTTTATTGGTAACAATGTGTAACCAGCAAATAATTCACAAAGCACAGACCATACCAGCCAACTCTCAAATAATTCACAATGCACAGACCATAACAGCCAACTCTCTCAACTCTCTCACTCTCGTGCCTTTTATAATAATTTCAGTAGAAATTCCAGAATAAATGACGTCATCATCATATGATGCGCCCAAACAAACATGCTTAGTCTAGAACGTACGAGCAGCAACTTCCAGACTAATTAGAATCAAAACATTCCGATCGCGGCCCCACTCGAACCCTCGAGAAGGCTAATACTGCGTTCACTCGAAGCATCCTACCCGAACCTTCGGGACGGCTAATACTGTGTTTACTCAACGTACCATACGGTCGACCTGACCTTGACACTAGACAGTCTCACTAGCGGTACTGCCGCCGTAATTAAAAGAGAGGAAAAAAACAACTGATCTCAACAAGGTCGGCCGCTACTAACTCGTAGTCGTAACTGCAACATTCTCGAATCATAAAGGACCGGAGCCGCGTGCGGTCCAGGGCCGTATAACAGAGGAAGGGGGGGGGGGCACTAGCCTAAACAAACAACAAGCATCACAAATGTTACATATAGGATATGCCTGAGAAAGCAATACCATGCGGCCAGTGCTGTATAAAGTATTGGCATACGTCACTCTTAAAGAAATCATCGATGCCTGTATCAGTAATCCTTCCTCCTTTTTTTGTGGATGACATGCCAGATTTTAGACCCTAATATAACACTGTTTAAATTTCTTAACAGGACAAACCCACAAGCAAATCTAGCCAGCCACATAGTTTTAATTTCTAAATAATAATAAATTACATTTCACGCCTTTGTAACTGAACATGTAATGAACCAGGACACATTATTATAGATATCCTGTTCCCCAGTAATACTAATAATCATGTCCTCGTAAGAGACAACACTAGCGCATTTTCCTCAGGCATCCTGGCGTTTCTGTTCTCACTTGTTGCTGACCATTTGATAATTTCGTAAGTATACCTGTATTCACGTGCGCCAGTGTACGACTATAGTCGTGTCGTAAGTTCTTTGAAATTTCAATCTCATTTGGGGTCATGTCTGTATGTGACTGATTGTATTACTCATTTATAGTTTCGTAAACATCATCCTGTTCGTGTGTATGCTTGGTGTTATCATTGGAATTTGTGTTTCACAGAAGACGCCGGAAACATGAACTTCAACGTGACCATGCTTACGTTAAACGTTGAGTAAATTTTTTAAAAAATGCAATCGCGCCTTGTTTGACCGTATCCATTTTAGGATAGCTCAGCCGATGTTGCACGCACAGTCACCATATTAATTCTGGATTGTTATTTTGAAAGAAACGTTCTCTGTAGTGTTGATTTCTTTGAATCCTCGTGGTCCAGAGGGACATATGTCGATTGTGCCTTTGCATACAAACTGGTTCTGTGATGTGATGCCACCGTCTGTGCATTTAACGACCTTCCAGACTCGGTCTCATATAATAATAATAATAATAATAATAATAATGCGGTTTATAAGTCTCATATCCAGGCTAATGCCCGCTCATGCGACTTCACGCTATTATTAATTACCCCAGCAGGCCTGATCACTCTAGGACTTTCTCGACTCCCTGGGGAGCATACAGTGCCGCTGCCATTTATAGGCGCTGATCACTAGCATTCTGACAATATCTTCCTCTGCCTATAGCCAGGTACCCATTTTACAGACGGGTGGACTGAGGAAAATGTGAATGAAATGCTTTCCCTAAGGCGTGACAACATGACCGTGGTCGGGAATCGAACTCAGGACCTTTAGATCTTGAGTCCAACGCCGTAACCATTAGGCCACCATATGACCACCAAACAATCTGGTCTGTTAAACATGAACATTTCCGAGTAATATCATTAGTAAAGTTGAAACTTGTGAAAGGCTTAGAGCGGATAATGGAGTCGTTTTTTTTTTTCCCCCGAAAGATTGAAAAAAAAACAACAGCTGTGTAGCACAGTTTCAAAAAAAAAAAAATCTATAGAAACACTAATTCCCATAGTTAGTTGAGGTCACTGAAAAAGACTCCATTATGACTTCATGTGAATTACTGCATCACATCGCGCTTTTTCCGGCTTGTCTATGGCAGCCATGCTTGGTGACTGCATGTTACTACGTGCTAAAAGCTGCGTGTGAGAGTATAAATCCCCTGCTGGTGTTAACGTTTCGCGACTTTCGGGAAATAGCTGTTCTCTTCTGTAAATTGTTTTTATTCTTTTGTGCTGGCTCGCGTTGTCTTGTCATTTTCTTGTGCTTTTCTGACGCTCTGTTCCATGCATCGGATTTTTAACTCGAAAGCAATCAATGCGAAACAAGCCGTGTGAATAGTGTGAAAGTGTCCATTCTAATTCAGTTTCCGTCCGGATATCATGTTCAAATCAACCGGTACTCGGCGTGTCGCCTGGCATAATGTTTGCCCGTTATTCAAGAGCAGATCGATTGCCAGCTATTGATTTCAGACGTCATATTTGTGCTTGAGTTTCTTGACAAGGAGCTGCTTAAACCACTTAGGATCCAATTAATTCAATATTAAAGTTGAAAAGAAGGAACATGTTTACCTTAACGTAAACGTATTTTTTTTTTCGTTTAATTGCTTGCGTTTACTGTGACCTTGTCCAGATTTAGTCCAGAGCGAGAAGTTTGTCGACGTCACACTAGTCATAATTACAGTATTGTGTTGACCCATTAGGCGGTAATGTACATCTCACATACACCATATTTCCAAGGGGATTGACGGGTGATAAACAACTAGTCTTACTTCAGAATGGTGTCAAATAGTCTTTTAAACAAATTTAATGTACGATTAGTAGATTGATAGAAACAAGGTGTCTTAGCTGTGTTATTAGTTCCAAAAAAAAAATTCCACTTTCTGTGGAGCAAATTGAAACCAGCGGACTTGCTTGCAGTCGTGAATTTATTTTGTACTTCCAGAGGAAGTCGTGTTTTCTGCAGGTCATACGAGTTTGGGGCGACAGTCCCCTCTTGTCATACATTTAGGCAGGGGATTTTTATGTTGGGCGGGG
>JAWQUT010000052.1:1178332-1192429 GCA_033807755.1 Ellobium chinense | reverse complement strand
AAAAATTATCATATCTTGTTGCTGTTGATGTTGTTGGTGTTGCTAGTGCTGTTGCTGTCTTGAATTTGTATTCAGGCAATAAATAAATGTTATAAATAGAAAAAAGGGAAGGGGGGGAGCTTGATACTGGTATCAAGCCACCAGGGTTGGGCAAGTTCACTAAAAAAATCCAGATCAGATCAAGATCAGATCATTATGGGAAAAATGCCCTTAGATCACGTTTAGCTCAGTTCTAGGAAAATTGTGTATTTTTCACATCAGCTCAGTTCACCTTGATTTTTGCTCAGATCAGATCAAGATCAACCAGTTCATCGGAGTAGAAAATGACTTCAAGAGGATAAGCACTAAGCAGCAGGCGACAACGAGTAGATCTACAATGCACATATTAATGCCAAATTGGCCCTTAAAAATGGTATCAATCGTGGCTAACTTATCCTTCATCCCGAAAGTGTCCCCACATTAGCATTTGTTTGTGCTCATCGAATAAAAGGTAAATATTGGAATGAACTCGCCACTACAGTTTCACATTTCTTGCATCAGTAAAGACATCATCATTTCACAATCTCACACTCCTCATGCTATTCTCAGAGTCAGAAAAAAAAAAAATGCTGAATAAGTTAAATCTTGCTCTGGCCAACTGATAACTGACATTATGGCAACTAAGCTCCTGAGCAGTCGTGAGAGGCTGAGCCAACCAAAAAAAACAAACAAAAAACCCAAAAACTTGTGTCTAAAGTAGCTTCAGTGTATGTTTTGAAATTGACTTTAAAATTCATATACATGATTGATAGCACGCAATGCCAAAGAATATTTTTTTCACTAAATGGGAGGTGGGGATGGAATTCCTGCTTTTCACAATTTGTTCATCCCTACCTAACAGCTCCCGCCCCTCCAATCCTCTCCCCCTTCCCCTCCACCCACTCCACCCCATCCCGCCCCAAAGGATGCCGATTGAACCGGTGGTCCATCTGTTACGTAGACCCGACTGTCCAGACACATGTACTAATGTACATGTAACATGACCAGGCCGAATAATGAACATCTGACCATCATCTGGCGTCATCAAAAGAAAGGTCGCGCGTCGCAATCTAACGGTATTGACAGCCTGGCCCCGCCGCTGGATACCCGGTGGGTTGGCAGTGGCAGATAAAGACGCAGTCGATGAAAGAATACAAAATGCGTGCTCGATTGCCTAGCTAAGTACTAAAAACATTGTCAGTGCATAAGTCTTTCAAAGCGATGAAGATAAAGTTTAAACAAGGCGTACATCTGACAAGAAGTAACTGAACATTCACCTTGTCATAATTCCTCAATCCAACTCTGCTAGACTGAGAGAAAGACTGCGGTGGACTGGTAACCTCACGCAAGGTTACATCGATGTGAGTAACAGCACTTGAGTAACAGGCATGGAACTGGTTCGGGAAAAGTTACGGTTTCACACGCTAAGGCAAAACGTAATGTCGAAATCTGACCGACGAAGACTTAGAGGGGTGGAAAACGCCGCGTTCACCCTTAAAACGGTTTTCTTTTCACTCGCTCTGCAAAAAAAAAAAAAAAAATCGGCTTTCAGTTCTGATTTTCGAGGTCAATATGAAGTTGTGAACTGAGCTGAAATGTAGTTAGAAAATTCCAAAGCAGATCAAGATCAGATCAAACAGCCAAAATAGGTATAGATCAGATCAAGATCAGTTCATTTAAAATAGCTGTTTAGCTCAGATCAAGTTCACGTGAACTGATCTAAAGATCACGATCTGAGATCATTTGATACCGGGGGGTAGCTTGATACCGGTATCAGATTACCGGGGGGTAATGATTGAGTACACCGGAGTGGATTTTCATCCGGTTTCACAAGAATTTAATCCGTCTCAGCAATAGTATCAGGGTGATTAGCACCAGCTGTGAGTGAAAACAGAGAAATAACACGCAGGTATAGTCTTATTTCACTTTCATAGGAGAGGCAGATTTTATCCAAGTCTGCTATCTTAGTGGAAACAGTGTGCAGCCATGGCTTGGCAGTGCCGTAATTATATGATTTCCACTGGAGTCTGAAAGCCTGAATGTTTGCATTGACGTCAAGTGAAAGGAATTATGAAACACATCGTTACGGTTACTAAGACAGATACGGCGACATCTTCCGTTACTGTCATTCTACCATCGCAGCTTCCACCACTAGAACTACTGCTGTTTTTTCTACAGTAGTACCATTGCTACTTTTTCTACTTCTACAACCGTTAGTGCTGTTGCTAATTTTACAGCGGTTACCACCACCACCATCACCATCACCATCGCGATTACAACCCACAGTCAGTTCAACAATGACCACTTCTTTTGGCAATGCTACTGCAGTTGCTACTAAAAGGTTCACCACTGCTGTCGTTACCACAATGAATACTGCTACTTCTACTACCAGTATCACTACTTATACTACCAGTATCACAGCTACCACCACTGCGTTTATTACTAATACTGTTGCCAGTAGTCTTGCCACAGCTGTTCCGACTGTTGTTAATTCCTCTGATAGTCTCACTACTACAAGTACATATGTGGAGCTGTCAGTGCAGTGGTTTCTCCAGATCGTGCAATGCGTCCCTAAAATTTCAGAATCCTTCTTAAACATAACCCGTACGCGCATTCCAACGTTTGCATTACCAGAGAAAAATCTAAAATCCATCTAAAAATAGACAAATCCTCCCTCAAATTTATGACAGAGTGGGAAATCACCTGGAAAACAAAACACTGGTTAGGCTACTGCCTCTTCACAAAATCACTAAAAACCTTGTACTACTGTTGCTTTTATTATCTTCCTTGCTGGTTGTTTTTGCCACTGAACGCTCGTTATCGTTATATATGCAGACTTCTTTGCTGTTCTGCGAATGTAATTTGATTGGGACGTAGATCGAATCTGGCCTCGTGACCATCTCCCTAAGACAGTTCTTCGACAGTGCTAGGCCTGTTTTGGACTGTCTGTCCCTGATAATAATTACAGATAATATTAATTTTGTGCCTATAACGGCTCTATGTCTCTTATGACGTCTGAATCCCCGAACCATTGAAAGACGGTCACAGTATATGTGTGGTCCTTGCGTTTTATCTCCAGATAACAGTTATGAATGTTCACCGATTTAGATGTAACAATTAAGGTTAATAAGGTGCGTAGCGGGCCACTTTAATTCGTATCTCATGTTGATTTTATCAGTGTAGATGTAGGTTAGTTTTCATACAACAGGTGATATATATAGGGCAGTAATTTGATATTGGCTAGTCCGTTAAAAGTGACCCAGGGCCAGTGATGAAGTATGATGATGAAGACTAATTCAGGAAATTTCGATGTAGAATTGTAAAACAAGAGCCCATCGCGCGTTGTGTATTTTTAACAGTGGTTATCAAGCTATGGGATCCAGAGGCCCCGAAGAGGGTTATGAAATTTATACAAAGTGATCACTGCTAATTTTAATGTCGTCACAAATGCCTAAAAAGGTTCATGAACAAAATAAGGTGGCATCTCGTCTTGCATCATATTCCAGACAAAAAAAGCTTTTCCCTTTTTTTTCCCATGACTGTTGTTGACTGACTTAAGATTGGCCAGTTTATCGGTTGACATGGAATTATAATAAAACTACAGTTTTCAAGACTAGTCTATGATATAACCCATAAAAGAGTTGGACTGGCCTAGTGAATGTGCAGGACATCTTATTACAGCATTAATGCTCAGTCAGATGAGAGGAAGGTGACTTCGAATCAGGCCGTTGATGCTGGGCTGGTGTGTGGTAGAAGATGTGTTTATGATACACGTCTTCAGTCACATATTATTATTGTCTCTCACTACGATGTAAAAGACTGCAAATTAGTTGATTGTCATGTTATCTCTCGTATCTGTGAATATCTTGTTACTTATTGCTGGAAACGTCATCCTTGCACTGCGAACATATCCATAGATGCTCTGATCCTCACACCAAAAGTCGCCTCAAAGAAAACAAGCCAGTGATGTCAGTTGACATCTGGTTGAGGACAGCTCTATTCCATCCAGCGAGTCTGCTGCTTCTGTAACTTTCTTTTACCACGCCGCCTTCTATGACTCACTGCAGGATTGTTGTCCCAGGCCTTCTCCTTCTCCTTAGGAATATCTGCCTTCATGTTTAGAAATACTGCACCTGTTATCAGCAGTTTGCAGTATGAACATTCCAAATACCACAACATCATCGGCGAATTTGGAAGTGGTTTTGTGTTAGAAACATTATATGTTGAATAAAACTGGTAGGGTACTTGGGACATTTTTGGTCCAAATTTGTGGGGTGCACGCAACCATGAAACTGTTATTAGTGTTATTACCCCTGATGGCAGTGAAATTTCTTGGCATGGATAAAATAAGGCATTATGATAGGCACAAAATAAGNGGGGGGGGGGGGGGAGAGAAGGGAAGAGAAATCGGAATCGGAGGGTTGATCCCTTTCTAGTACAGAGATTGTTATTGGATACTATAGGATAATTCCAGACTATAACCCACAGCATTTTCACTCACCTCATCCCTACTAGTGTGTAACGAGTCAAACTGTATTACACAGGCATTCTTCATCACTTGACATGCAGAAATCCACGCCGAGACAAATAAGAGTTCGAGGTCTCTGAACAGGACATGCTGACCTAAAATTTAAGGCCCTGTCACTCAGTTAACACAGTGATCTTACACCTCTTGCAACAATTAAAAAATTTTATACGAAAAAAATATGAGAAGTAAAACCCACTATAAGCTGAGACTGCAATAACGTTCCAGTCTTCCAGGGCCTTCAAAAATGAAATCAATTGCCTGTTTCCCCTCCCTATGGCTAGTACACGTATATGCTTTTATAGGGACTAGATCGATTTTGGAACGCGTGCATGATAGAGTTGTCCCTTGAAAATTATTAATTCCCTTGATGCCCAGTTTTTGCAGTCATAACTTCCGGCCGCCTTAACGCCTAAAAGTATGCGATGAAAGTGGCTATCAGGCCCTAAATCGTTCCAAGGAGACAGACCGTGACAGCATTTCTGGAGAAAAGGGGGCTGTCAGTACAAAGGACTCCACGAGAGGGTCCTTGACGCCCAGAGCAAGGCAAGAGCAAGACTGTGCAATTTTGGCAGACGTTGGAAACATTTTGTGATTATTGACATATTTTTGTCAAATTTCATCTTAGAAACCCTGGCATTCTTATATTTCCGTTGAAATAGGGTTTTGTATTTGATTATCTGTGGACCCTTTAAAAGCGGCACAATCCTCTTGAGATCACTGATTTGTTAACCGTAGATTTTAGAAAGCTCAGTCACAAATGCATCATCATAGCGCGGGCAATCATTGGCATTCTAGTCTAGTTCTAGACTAGTACTCTAGACTAGTCCAGTACTCTCAAAAAAAAAAAGATAAATGGAAGATCATAGTGTTAAAAACAACTCATGTCATACTTTTTAACAAATGACTTAGGCTAGCTGAATATGGAATGGGCATGACGCAGACCCACCTTTTTTTTTTTGTTTCTTGCGCCAAGCTCAATGATTGACATCCTTGCGCCTTCGTAATATGATTATTTCGGAACGATAGAAAAATTGTGAAAATACTGATGTGGTTATTTCAACAACTGGTGTTTGAATTACGAGTTACTTCCGGTTCACGAGTTCCCTGCTTGCCTAACCAAAACACCAAAGGTCATGCTGGTTCGATCGTAGTCTACGAGGTATGTCGCGATCGAAAGTGTTCCAGAAACTACAAGAGCTCGCCAAGATTGTTACATTACCATATGAAACTTCACTTAAGACGAATTTGTCAGCATTGGGGTTTAGAAAGGTAATTTTGCTGTCGTTGGCCCAGACTTGCCTGATAAATTTCATCATAATCTAGACTAGCTAGACTAACGAAGAGTCTACATTCAGATTTAACTTAGACCAGTAGAGTCTAGTCTAGTCCAGAGTCTGCGCACGACCAGTGTCCGCACACTTAGGTAATTTCTCCGTCAATAGGCTAGATAGTTCATATTTTTTTTTTTTTTTTAAATGGATGTCTTGGGAAGAAAACATCCACATCTTCCCTCAAAGCATTTAATTTGACGCTGTATTGATTGAGATTTTGGGAGACCAACAAAGGTTTGTTTAGGCTTAGCCTGAGGAAGGTGTGCTGACACAGGTCATAGCCTTGCAATACTAGAAAGTAGATCTAGATTATCAATAGTAAGAAACGTACTTTAGAATAAACATACACCAGCTTAGCAATTACCCATCAAGTGTTACCATCCTCATGCTTGTCCCAAATGACATCATTTGCTGTCACATCACTGGCTTTTTAAGATGGCAGGTTATGTCATTTGGCATGAAAATAAACAGACGGGCTTATTAAAAAATAGAGATGTTTGTTATGCTAGGAATGTTGGTTCTGAAGTACATTTACTCTATGTCTATGTTTCCTTACATTCATTTGGTTTTGGTAGAGCAGGGGAATAGTCTGGATTCTCAAACTTGTGAAATATACTCAAACTCAGTAAATTGCTCTG
This sequence comes from Ellobium chinense, assembly GCA_033807755.1. Taxonomy (NCBI): domain Eukaryota; kingdom Metazoa; phylum Mollusca; class Gastropoda; order Ellobiida; family Ellobiidae; genus Ellobium; species Ellobium chinense. Next base: position 1,185,914 of record JAWQUT010000052.1, on the reverse strand, counting down.
AATTTTAAATGTCATCTAGAAAATCGGTTGCTGAGTCAGACAGCTACAGCACTGTTAGCTTGATATTCGGGGTCAGGAGTCCTTAGCTTTTGGCGCAGAAGAGTCTATATAGATACCTTATGTTCATACATTATAAATACAGTATTTTGTTTCCAGATCATTGGTATCCCAAGGTTGGAAGATTACTTCATAAAGTTTAAATGATTTAAGAAAGTTTATGGGTTTTCATTCGGTAGTTATTTACTATGTGGCTATTGGTCATCAAACAAATCTTATGTCACGGTGCCATTTTACTCAGTTTTAAAACATTTCGATTTCGAAAGTTCTATGAATATTGGGAAATGCTGATGAAATTTTATGATAGGTAATAAAACATTTGTATTTTACCATGAGAACAACCATGTTACTTTTAAAATAGTCCTTTCAAGCAGTTAACTGTATTTAAAATTCTTTCACAGGCAAAAGATTTGCTGAAAAGTCTGAGTGTCAAGTTTGAAGCTATTGAATTAGATCAAATTGGTAAGTATGCTGTTACTTTTGTTTTGGTTATTCACATGTTCTCCTCTCTTTGTTCACCATTGTTTATTCAGCAGTGCCCAACACTTTCCAGACACATCCTCTGAACAGTTCTTTTAGCACTAGGCTGTATTGGGACACTTTCTTTGCTTTTAAGTATGTAAAATAAGTGTGTGTGTACATCTTTGAAAGAAAGCATTTATTGTAACTTACTGGCTTGGATAATGTCGATCCCTCTACTGTAAATTTACAAAGCTACATTTCTATTGTATAAACAGGAAGCTATAAGTCGCCTGCTATCACTTTTTTGTGTCTTCTATCAGGCTGCAACATTGGCTTTGCTTTACCTGTATCTTCATGGTGCAGGTTGAGTAAGATAGAGTGTTTTTTATGTGAAATATAGATAAAGAGGCATGTTAAACCATGCATCACAGCTCCAGCTGATAATATCCACTGCTTTAATGGTTTCAAATTTCGAATGCATATTTCCTCTTCTCTTTCATAGTCTGTGTATTGTTTTCCTTGTTGTCATCATGTGTTCCTTGTCCACTTGTTAAAATGTTTACAAAGATCAGACTGCATGCTATGTCTGATTAGGTCTCCCTGTTACTACAGTATTCATCAAACGTGTAAATCATGAGTGGAAGCCAAAATAATGTGTCTTCCACTTATTTGATGATCATGTTATCAGTGGAAATGTTGTTTTCTAATGATGTTGCTTTTTGCCTTCGTACGAAGAAAATGATCTCTTAGTGTGCAGTGATGTTGAGTATATATTGTAGATTTCATTGATCCACTTGGGTAGACTGTCCTTCATAAATAACTCCCCACTAGTCGCAGCATAAAACTTTGGCATAACATTTGAGTTCACAGAAGGGATAGAGGGGTGGCAAGTGCTGTTTACCGTGTCAAAATCTGTCATCTCCAACATTTTCCAGTTACCAGTTTGTAGAATTGTACCATAACATGTATTGAGCATTTTGAGTGTTTTTATAACAGTCACGTTTACCACTTTAGAGTGTATGCAAGTTTTCAAGATGAGACTAGTGTGGAGTTGTTTATGATGGACAGTATATTATTTATCCTGTACAGGGTTTGAATGGTCTGTCATTTTTTCTGTGGTAAGTTTTTGGGTGCTGACTTGATTTTGTTGAATTGTTTCAGAGAAAGGCCCCAAGTACCAGGCAGCACTGCAAGAGGTCACAGGACAGAACACAGTCCCGAATATATTCATTCATGGAAAGCATATAGGTAAATGAAAGCATGTCATTATTTTCAATCCGTTCCTTTCATATCACATTTTTTCATGAAAAGTTGTTGAGATTTTACCTCTGTGTGCTGCCAGTGATGCATGTTCAGGAAGGGCACAGTGATTCCTACATGTTACGAGAATATGACTTGGGATCTCATCTTTGCAAAGATAATGTTCCTCAGAGTCAGATTTTGTATTAGCCAAGGCAAGGTTGACTTACATTAGTGCATTTCACTCAGTGGCAGCTTCTACGTAATAGGAGCAATTTTCAGATAATAGAATATTGTATGTTCGAAATGAAATTTATTGGCTAATTACAACTCTGTTTAATTGCAATTTTCTCATGTCATGAGGAGTTGCAGTTAGAGTAGGTAGTACTTCCCTGGGCAGCTGTCTGGGCTGATGAAAGTTTGAAATTTTATCATTCCTTTTTTAGGGGGCTGTGATGACTTGCTACAAGCACATTGTCGTAATGTGTTGATGGACATGATCAGAAACAAGACAGACATGGCCAAGTACGACTATGACCTTGCTGTTATTGGAGGAGGCTCAGGAGGACTTGCAGCTGCAAAGGTTTGTGCAGACTAAAAATGTAATTTTTTGTAAATCCACAAGACATTGGAGAACTAAAGCTTTCTCTTCCATACTAGATTCCAGTCCCTAGCCACCGTACATTTTCAGTTCTGTGGCTATTCTTGTACTTCTCATCTAAACTGATTTTAGGTTATGGTAAACCGTCTGTAGTGTGTCTATAATCACATCAATTTTTCTTTTTTTTTCTATTTTTTTTCTCTCCTTTGGGGGGGTCCTCTTTTTACTATCCTCCATTAGTGTGAAAATCCCTGGCCACATCAGTTAATTACAATTACAAGTTGTTATTGCCTCACTACTTCCGGCTGACTGTTTAGATATCAGGTTTACTAGTATGTTGTGGACTTTTCAGTTTGGAAGTTATAATAGGATAATCTGATGTCTGCGTCGGCCGTATATACTGCTTACAGCATACAGATAAAATTCGAGAGCCACAAGAGTTAATGAATGATAACTCACCTGTGTAAAATAAATACTATATTCAATAAAGTACTGGTGACTGATGAGGAAAGATATTTGATTCTTCTAAATATTTGTCCCTATTATTTATATTCTTTCAGGAAGCAGCTGCCTTAGGCAAGAAAGTTGCCTTATTTGATTTTGTACAGCCGTCACCACAGGGAACAACATGGGGTAAATATACTAGGCAAAAAGCTGATAGTCACTCAGTTGCTGCTTTTTGAAGTACAGTGGAATCCGCTTAAGCGGGACATGTGAAAGCGGGGTGCCCGCTTGAGGGAGTCGAATGGCTGGGGAACGGAATTTTTGCTATTTAAATGTATACATGTGAGCGGGACGGCAACCCGCTCAAGCGACACAACTTGGAGCCAGATCTCCATAATATACAGGCTGTTTTTGACAGGAATGCTGCAAATTGTCACTATGATGCTGTGTCTCAGTGCTTATTTATCTTTGCCTGAGAGCTACAACGGAGTTTATACCGACGGTCCCAGTTGCCCCCCTTACGTTATGTGAGAAGTGATTGACACTACCTCCCCATAGCCTCCTATCAGGCAGTTGACCCTTTGGCGCACGCGTAGACGAAACGGGACATCCTAGCCGCTGGTCATTTAACCCGCACAAACATCAATGGATCTAGATTAAGTAAGCCCCGCCCCCAATTAGCCACGCTTTATCCTTTCTTCAGCTTGGGCAATGATTGACACTTACACCTTACCCGCGCTATTGCACTACACTCAGCCAGGGTGTCGTGCATATAGGCATGACCATTATTCGTGTTGCATAAAGGCTTTTTAACACTCGCCGCTTGCGTCGCGTTCTGGCCAGATGTGGAGCGAGACATGTGATGCTTATCTTTGCTGGTGTTTACGATCATATAAATTCAATCCCAAATTAGCTTTGTTCACTTGAATGGGGGGAGGGGCGGGGGGGCGAACATCTCAACTTCAGAGATGTTAGACCTCTTATATTCTCTCCAGTTTTATTTTAACATGTCTCTTTTCTTTCTCTCTGATGTAGACACGTTCCAGTCTTTAAAAGGAATTATTTCTTTCATCCTTAATTTTTTTTAAAGGAGAGCTTCATTAGTTTGGCGATGTCTTAATGTTTAAAGGAAATCATTTCTTTCATCCTTAATTTTTTTAAAGGAGAGCTTCATTAGTTTGGGGAAGTCTTGTCTATTAACGATGGACTAGCAGGAAAGGGTAGTCTACTGAAAATGCAGTTAGACTGCAATAAGTATATTTTAAACAATGCAGATACAATTTAAATCTGACTCCGTTGTCTCACCTCACTAGCAACAAGCGCAGTGAACCTCGGATCTGACGAGGTTGACGGGACCGACCTTCAGTCCTCGTTGAAGCCGAGGTCTCATTGATCGCAAGGTCTCTGTGAGTCATGTGAAAATTGGTCTATCTCTAGTGAGAACTGTTAGCTAAAAGGGTACTTAACTTTGCACCCATGACTCCAGACACCATTCGGCGTGACAACATCGCGAGCTGATATATTTTATTGTTTTTTTTAAATTGTAGACAAAACAGTGTAAATGTTGAAAAACTAATTGTTTCAATCACCGTCTTTGAGTCTGTGATTAAAATTTTGCCTAGCGCAATGATTGGTCCAAACAAATGGCTTGGCCAATCATCAGCCGAGCATATTCCATCGTTCCATTGTCCATTCCCCTCGCCCTTGCATTGCAGAGACTTCAAAGGCTTTAATTACTCTTCCGCTCCCTTCCGCTGATTGTACAGATGGTCTCATCTCTCTCCTCCATCCCTTCCCTTCTTACTCCACTCCTTTGCACACGTAGATATTACCGGTAACTTCTCATGTTGACTCAGTCTTGTAAGTTGTAGACTGTTGGTAGCAGTTGTTATGTAAACCTTTGGGAGTTGCTTGCTGTCGACAGTTTTATTGTGGGTGAAAAGGATGTGCGACAGCCTATAACTTCAGGTCGATGACCTCATTAAAGCCGAGGTTGCTGAATTTTGTATTCGTTGGATCAGAGGTACATTTACTGTTTCAAATAAGACAAAAAAAAAGACGGGGATTTTTATTTCCCCCGTTGAATCCGAGCTTGTATTCGAGGTTCGCTGTAATGATTATCCCTTAACTTGAATGAAACACACAAACTATCTAAGAAATCACTTTATAATGGATAGTCCGCCTAAGGGGGACTATTCGTCGGGAACGGAGCTGTCCCGCTTAAGCGGGTTCCACTGTACCTTGAACAAATTGGGCAGAAATGTAGGCTGTTGTCACTTTATTTTGCTTCAAGATATTTACAGTATTTGTGATATTTTTCTTTTTGAAACTCGCTTTCAGTGTAAGTGGTAGAATGATCTTGAAAATGTTTTAATTTTTCACAGATATGCACACTGTGCTTTTGAGTTCATGTATTCATCCTTGAAATAAGGGAAATACATCTTTATATTACTCATATAGACAGTTGACTCAAACCCTTGTAGGAAGAAAGATTCTCTGATATAGTCTGTGTATGTTCATTTGTGCATTCTAGGATTAGATTTGTGTGTTCATTGTCTCTCTTCTGATATTTCAGGTTTGGGAGGTACCTGTGTGAATGTGGGATGTATACCAAAAAAATTGATGCATAGGGCAGCAATTTCAGGTAGGTAGACTTCTGATGCAAACCGAATATTTTATAGAACTTTCTGCAAGAATATTCTGAAGCTAATTATTAGACGATCTGAAAATGTTGTTTAATGTAAGGTCGTATTAGAATTTATTGTGTGGTAATGGTTGTTGATGTTTTATTGACTTAATGTGTAAGACAGTTGGTAGTTAGTAAATAGACAGCCTAACTTATTAATCCAGAGTGTGAAGCTGAACAAAACATGTTAGCCATGAATGTTTCCTAAAATCATAACCCAGGATAGAGTAAAAATTATTCGATAAATAAAGAAAATATTCTGGAGTATTTCAGTGCTTCTCAGCAAGTTTAGATTGACTGGCTTCTGTGATCTTATTATAGGTGAAGAGTTGAAAGATGCAAAAATGTTTGGATGGAGTGTTCCAGAGAAAGGTATTTATTTTAGTTACTGTATATTGTTTGTCTTGGGATTAACTTGCATGTCTCTCCGTGATCTATTTCAGTTAGTTTGCTTAGAAGATTAAAATAATTACCAGCTAGTGTCTAACATTGATAAAGTTGTTATAATTTTATGTCAGGCCATAAGATCTGATACACCTAATGGTTGATTGTTGGTCCTGTGCTGTTCTTAAATTTTGCAGTCTTAGAATAAGAAAATGTAGTAGCTTTGTTTCTGTTCTTCATCGTTTTTCGTGTCAGATATCTGCGAAAGCAGGAGGCCAGTGGCCTGTATGAACAGTGCTGTGCATTTCTGGTCCTCAATACAGTTCATACAATCATGATATTCTTGTCCCTTCCACAGTGACTCATGACTGGAAAGTAATGAAAGATGCAATTCAGGTATAGTGCTAAAGATATGTAAAATATTTGAGTGGTTATAACTCAGGAAAAGAAGTTGATCTATTTGTAGCTTGAGTTTGCTGGCCTTGATGACAGAGTAAGCCTGACAATATACTATAATGAGGACACCTCCATGTTGTTGTTTTTGACGGTTACACGCCAAGGTTGAAAGTTGCATGAATCATCAGTGTCCAAATTACATGTACATATATAACTATGTGGGGTTATGTAATTTAATGTAAGGATGTAAATTATGAGCGATTGTTGTTTATTTAACACACTCTTGGTTAAGAGTGTCAGTAGGAGATTAAACCCATGAAGAAGACCACAGGCTGAAATATTGGTACCAAGGATTGGAATCCGTTTTTTTCTCAATCTTACAAGTTTTTTCGTCTGTATTTTCCACATAATTATGTCATATTTCTTCTGTGTGCTGTCCCATTGCCAGTGTACTATTTGTTCAACTATGTGCCACAGTTGTAGTCTGGCTTTTTGGTAGGTGAACTTCTCATGTTCGTTGATGAAGATAACTCAAGTTTGAAGGAAATTCTGAATATCAGATACAAATCTTTACAATCAGTCAGTCTCTTTCCTTTTTATTTGTTACAGCCTGATTTTCTTTATATTCCATGTTTTAGGATCATATAGGTTCATTGAACTGGGGTTACCGTGTACAGCTTCGTGACAAGAAAGTCGAGTATCTCAATGCCTATGCCAAGCTCATAGACCCTCACACTATTAAGGTATGTGTTGAATCCCTGAGTATTTGGAAGCCAGAATTTAGATACCAGGTCATGACAAATGGAATGTCCCATGTACTTCTATACTTGTGAGAAAGTCTACTGGATGACAATTCAGTTAGTTTCAGTGTAATACCCGAGTGGCATTGCTAACATTATTTGTTATCTACTTGGAGCCTGTGTATACCCACGTCCCTCAGATTATTAGATAAGAGTGCTTCATTTGTTTAAAATCAAATTTGTTTGAGGCTATTTTTAGGGATGGCAGAAAGCTGAATATACAGTAAAACCTCGTTATACCGCCAAGTAAGGGGCAAATAGAAAAATGGCGGTATAACGAGAATGGCGGTACAACGAAAATATCATGTAGAACAAGGGAAATAAGTAATTTACCCACATTGGACTGGCTAACATGTCTAAAATAATGCAGTTATCGCCCTTTAAAACAATAGCGTTAAAATTAAAAACAGGCAAGAACTAAGGATTGGAAGCGTCTGTGTCAAGTTGGAGAATGATAAGAAAAGAAGTTGACTACTACACATTACACATCCGGGTCGGAGAATCACAAGAGCG
>JAWQUT010000052.1:1144394-1178299 GCA_033807755.1 Ellobium chinense | reverse complement strand
TATTTTCCACATAATTATGTCATATTTCTTCTGTGTGCTGTCCCATTGCCAGTGTACTATTTGTTCAACTATGTGCCACAGTTGTAGTCTGGCTTTTTGGTAGGTGAACTTCTCATGTTCGTTGATAAAGATAACTCAAGTTTGAAGGAAATTCTGAAATATCAGATACAAATCTTTACAATCAGTCAGTCTCTTTCCTGTTTCTTTGTTACAGCCTGATTTTCTTTATATTCCATGTTTTAGGATCATATAGGTTCATTGAACTGGGGTTACCGTGTACAGCTTCGTGACAAGAAAGTCGAGTATCTCAATGCCTATGCCAAGCTCATAGACCCTCACACTATTAAGGTATGTGTTGAATCCCTGAGTATTTGGAAGCCAGAATTTAGATACCAGGTCATGACAAATGGAATGTCCCATGTACTTCTATACTTGTGAGAAAGTCTACTGGATGACAGTTTAGTTAGTTTCAGTGTATTACCCGAGTGGCATTGCTAACATTATTTGTTATCTACTGGGAGCCTGTGTATACCCACGTCCCTCAGATTATTAGATAAGAGTGCTTCATTTGTTTAAAATCAAATTTGTTTGAGGCTATTTTCAGGGATGGCAGAAAGCTGAATATACAGTGAAACCTCGTTATACCGCCAAGTAATGGGCAAACAGAAAAATGGCGGTATAACGAGAATGGCGGTACAACGAAAATACCATGTAGAACAAGGGAAATAAGTAATTTACCCACATTGGACTGGCTAACATGTCTAAAATAATGCAGTTATCTCCCTTTAAAACAATAGCGTTAAAATTAAAAACAGGCAAGAACTAAGCATTGAAAGCGTCTGTGTCAAGTTGGAGAATGATAAGAAAAGAAGTTGACTACTACACATTACACATCCGGGTCGGAGAATCACACAAGCGCTAGGCCTATGTGTGCTGTTTGCATCGTACCCCGCGACCGGTGCGAACCAGTTGAAGCGTTACCGCGCGTGTGCTTACGTTCGTTCGCAAACTCTCTAGGCCTAGGCCTATTGAGCGAGAGGAGATTGAACTGTGACCCACCTTTCCCACTGAATGCCCCATCAGTAGGCCTATCAGGACTTCGCTTCCAACAATCGGAGAGTGTGTAGTAGGATTGGTGTTTGAGTAACAAGCACAGACTGTGGCGCCAAGTGATGTTCCGTCTGTTAGCTGGATTTAGGTAGAGGTGGGGAGTGGGGGTTAAATTTACGTTGGCGGTATAACGAGCAATATTTACTATACTCAAGTTATGAATGTAACAGTTAAACTGTTGGCAGATGGCGGTATAACGAGATTTTTAGTGACTTTGTATAGGTGTCAGATCTGTTCCACGGCGAAAAGCTGGCGGTATGCGGGAATGGCGGTATAACGGGTGGCGGTATAGCGAGGTTTCACTGTATATGGAAACAAAATTGAATCTGAAAAGGGGAATTTGGGAAGCAAATATGTGGGATGGAAAACACTGCAACTTCTATATTAAACAGAGACCCATATGTTGATCTTTGTGTCAGAAAGTCTTGCCATTGACTGTCGTCATCCTTGTTTAAGTTTTCCGATATTGATAAAATGTTTTGCATTCTTTGTCAAAAAATACTCAAACAAGATGTGCAGGCAATCGTTCAGTCAGTCTCTGGCAGTGACATAATATTAAATCATCTTCTTCATTGTAACTGATTTGTTACTGTCAAAGTGGTTAAAGAGAATCTCTCTTAAAATAGATCTTTGGTTCCTTAAAGTTCAGATTAAGCAGCCTCCACTGTGTGTGACTTGGAACAAATGTCTAGATTTGTGATGATCTTGGGAAATCCAGAATGAGCTACCCACTTTAGAAAAAGTCCATTGCCGTCATCATTGTTAACTAATTCAAATGTAATTATTCTGCCAAATTCTGTATCTGACATCTGCTATTCAACTACGTTACTGATTTGTTTCTAGGGAGTGAAAAAGAACAAGACTGAACTAAATATATCGGCAGAGAATATACTCATAGCAACAGGAGAAAGACCTCGCTATTTGGACGTACCTGGTGCAAAGGAGTACTGTATTACTAGGTAAGGAGTGAATACAGATGATATCCTCATTCTTCAAAATAGGTATAAAATATTGGGGCCTTGAAGACATAGTCTAGGTCTTATAAGGATTGCTCAGTGGACATAAATGCTTCACATCTGAGGATCCCACAGGTCACAACAAATGGTTTGAGAACTGTCATTTTTTTTTTTTTCCATTAGTAAGAAGAGCAGCTTTACACAGTGTGATGATGTGACTTGGCTCAAAATGGCACTGCATGTCTTTCACTGTTTCAAAAAATGATGTGAGTTAGAACAGTGGTATGAAAGAATCTCTTTTGTTTAGGCATCTTGTGTTTGGTTTACGGAAATCTCAACTTGTGAAATGAAGAATGATTGCACATTAGATTTCATAATTTGAGAAGAAATGTTCATCTTCGCTCTCCTTTTAACTTTTAGTATGATTACTTATGAGCTGTATTTCATGTCCAGCAAAAAAATATTGTGCATTGTCTGGCAAAAACTGCTATGCAATATCTAGGGATGCAAGTCTTCCAATATTTTCAGATTTGTGGTATTTTGTTGGTTACAGGATTTTATGACGTATTTTGTTGGAGATAGTAGTCGTAGGTTCAGTAACATTAGCAATGGTTATCCCAGAGCCACCGGACTTAGCTGCCGCCCAGTCTTAAATATTTTCCTTTTTTAGCATGGGTTGTGTACATACCTGATTATATTTTGCATGTCTTCTCTTTCAGTGATGATCTCTTCTCTTTACCTTACTGCCCTGGCAAGACATTGTGTGTTGGTGCATCCTATGTTTCCTTGGAGTGTGCAGGTTTCCTGGCAGGCTTTGGGTTGGACACAACAGTTATGGTGCGGTCCATACTCTTACGAGGCTTTGACCAGCAGTGTGCTGAAATGATAGGCACATACATGAGCCACCATGGGGTCAAATTTATTCGGGGAGCTGTGCCCACAAAGGTATGCGTGGCCATTATTGTGTAATTCCATGTAGTGTATAATCAATAGTCCGTAGTCCTGATGTCTGCCCACTAGGACAATTTCTATTACTTAATTTTATTTTTTTATTGTTTTTTAATATTCTAGAAAGAAATCATCTTCAGTCAAAATATTTGACTTCGTCTTTGAAATACACATTCTGGACAACCCACAAAAACTTAGGCTCAGGTGCTCAGACATTCTTTGCAGCATGGCGAAAAGTTCTGTTCAGTGCTATATCAGTCAGATACTATCCAGTGCTGGTGCATTGTTACAATGCCCAACTGCACAGTGAGATTGGCCTAAATTGGTTGACTTTGAAGGTCTAATACTTAAACTATCCAGTTTCTGGGATTAGCTGTGAGATAAGAGAAATAGGAAAGTTGTACTGGCTTAGTGTATGTGCGAGATGAGTTGTCACATTGTTAAGTCTTCACTTAGGTTTGAGGCAAATAACATTAATATCATGTCATTCGGCTTTGAATGGTCATGAGGTGGTGGTGAATTAACCATAATTACCTATGGTCTGTGGTTGCAAAGTACACAGGCTGATTGATTTTTAAAAAAAAAAAAACCATTATCCAGCTAGTCAGTATTTAGAGTATGAATGCAAATCCAATGCAAATCTCATGTTGGAATTTCTGTTCAAAACTTCAGTCCATCAGTCCAAGACTTGTACTATTTTTGTTGATTGTTTATTTGCTCAGTAGCTTACTAAGCCAGGGTTCCTCATTGTTGATATTATGGTAAAAATTTCTGCCATATGGTGCAGAGCACTGCTTTTCTGCACAGAAGCTTGTCTAATTTACCTTTACTTTGGCCGTTCGAAGAATTCTTGTGGGTCATAATGTATGAATTCTTGCCGGTATATTGGTCAAAGACTTCTTGATAATCTGAGAATTTCACTGTGTGTGAGATATTTAGGGTTCAGGTTTACCTGTGTGTCTCAGAACATTTGATGCTGTCTCGGTTATTGAAATTTTTTTTAAAAAGAAATGGATAAAACTCAGTGCTTTGTCTTAGAATACATGTTTTTGGATTGTCTGCATCTACTTTCACCTTTTTTGGAATAAATGTCTTTGAAAGTAAAGAAGTTGGCCATAGTGTAGGGGCATGACAAATACATTTTGAAAGTGAAATTTTTTTTCAAGACACCAAACTGACATCTTGATGGAAGGGACTTATGAACTTTTTTTTCCCCTTTTTGATACAAAAAGTTTGTGAAATATGTTGTTTCAGATTGAACCTACATACAGGAAAAAACTTTTTTGTCCACGAAAACTGAATGGGCTCCCAATAGTGAGAATTAGTTGTCAATATTTAAACATGTTAAAGTTTCAAGTCTAGTTTTATTATCAGAGTTCACGATAACCTATCACTGCATGGTTCCGGTAAAGCCAGATGAGAACACTATATATAGTCACCTGACAAAATGAGGTACATTTCAGCACTATTAAAATGGATTATAAACTCAAAAGACATCATTGGGCTGAATTTATCAGATTTGAGTTTTGAGTATAATATATTATTTGAAAAGCTTGATCTATTTATTATCCCTATTCAAACTGAAAACATTGAACAAGAGAGGAAAAACCTTAATACTGAGTAGAGCCACTTCAGATAATTTTGACGAAAATTAAGATGACACATGAGCGATTTCTATGGGTATGATCTTAATATTTTCAATGAATTCATTGCGCTTAGGTTGAAATTTTTCATAATGTCATTTTCGAATGGAGATATGACCAGTCTGTCTGAAAAACAGGTATTACATCAATATGATACAGTAGTTGCTAGGCAGGTTTGGCCTGTATTTATTCTCAAAACTGTGCTTGCGTCACTTCCTATCTTTGAAATACCATATGTGTTGTACTCATTAAGTTAGAGGAATATGTTCTTTCATCTAAAGAAAGGGCTTTGGCCAGCCTGTTTGGTGATGACAATATCTTAAAACTAGAAAAATGCAAAGGTATACCTCAGTTTGTCAGGCAGCTACACTTATATTTCCATATGTGACCTGAGGATCAATGTGCAAGTTTAGGATAGGAACCTCTTAGACCAGTCATTGGAGAATATTTTCATCATTTTCTCAGTCACAAGACCTATCCTCTATTTCAGCTCATTAGCAAAAGTTTTCAGTGGGCGGGTGAAGGATGTACCTCATTTTCAGCATGTCGTGTCCGAAAGCCGTCTTTTCTGTTATTTGAACTTGGCATTTGCACTGAAAATATTCATTCTGTTTAAGTGCACACAATGACTTTTAAAAAGAATTCATAAAACATTTTTGGTTTGCACGAGGGCATTTTGAAAAACTGAAGTAGAAATACACGTAACAAATCACAATGGCAAAAAAAAAAATTTGAACTCCAGTTAGACCAAGGCATTCACAGGAATTCTTGAAGTTTGTTTTCAGGCCTCCAAAAGTTCGAAGTAAGGATCCATTATGAGACTTTGCTGACAAAACTTATAGGCCTAGATACTTTACTTTTTGCACAACCATTCTGCTACAGCTGGGAGTGGCTGATATCATTAGTGTTGAGTTGATGATAGTGATCTTAATTTGCAGCAAGGGATGAGATGTTTATTAAATGTGATCATGCACTTATAGGTTGCGTGCAGAACCTCTTTCTATTTGTGAGTTTTTATCATGCTCCATTTACACATTATCCTAAAAATTATAAGTAGTATTTTTTTAAAAAGAAATTTGCTGTCATAAATTGTTAATTGTGATTAAGGTTTTCCTCTTTTCATGATTTCATTGTGAATTAGTTACTTTGATTTTGGCACATTACAGAATAACAAAATAATTCTGCAGCTTAATACCAGTGGCACCAGGCACCTGCAGTCCATGCTCTGTCCTTGCAGTGTGACCAAATATCAGCTGTCTTCTCAGTTTTTCTTGAAGATTGCTACTTCTTCAAGTGTGAGGCAATTGCATGAGTTCAGTGCTAGCACCTTCATGGTCGCCTCCAACAAATAACAGAACATGATTCTTGATTTTAGAACAGCATAACAGGGAGACTGAAACAAGGCTCACTTTACTTTGGTTAGGCTGCAAAGAGAACGTCAAAATTGATAATAGGAAGACCAGACTGAGAGTTGTTTATTTTAGCACTAGTCCCCTTTCCGTAGGTTGTATTTGTGATGTTTGACAGTGCTTGGCCCTTGATGGATTAGAAATATGGATACCTGGTTTCATTTCCCATCTTGGTTATGCCACTGAACCATCAACTGTTTTGATCATGTAGGGTCAGCTTTGATTATTTTCACTAGACCCTCTTCTCTGGCAGGAGATCTATTGTCATTAGTTTCCCTTGCAGCATGACGTAATTGCCCACAGAGCTCACTTTGTACAAATGTAGGATGTCACTTATATCTTGCATGAATTGTGCCATGAATAAGCCCACATGGATTGAATTTTATAGTATTTATGACTTATGATGAATCTGTAAATATGACTGATATCATTAATGCATAACCAAGTTCATCTTGACAGATCTAGAATTCATTCCTATTATATTTTTGATATGATTATGAGAACTTCTTATCACCTTTTTCTCACAACTGTGATACAAAATATAGAAACTTGGAGTTGTGACATAACTTTGACACAGACCAACAAAGGGAATACAAGTATTGTGAGACCCACTGATATAATTTATTTGAATGAAAGTCGAGTTTGAATTAAAAGTATCTACATGATTGTGGAATAATACACACCTTAGGACCCTGTTCTGGCTTAGCCTTTTGTAATACTCATTTGTTTTGTGGTTTTTCAGATTGAACAGATTGAGAAGGGTCAACCAGGACGTTACAGGGTAACAGCAAAAACAACAGATGGTGCGGAAGTTGTAGATGAGTACAACACTGTAAGTCATTTGTAATGATATCAGAATGGTGGGATAGAGAGGAAATTTATGTTTGGTATTGCCTTGCAGCACCCTGTGTAGTTACTGTATTTGCATGTCATTCACAGGTTCAAATTTTGACTCTGGCCTCTTTTCACAACAACACAGCTGAGTATGGACAGTCTGTCCATGTGAACCAAAAAACTCATTCAAAAGCTGCTCAAATATGAATAAGTCACTGGATAGTATCTTAGTATCTGAAATTGTAGATCTAGTTTTATTACTCATGAACTTATGAAATTATAAAATTGTAATGATATTTGGTGTCTTGTAGGAGTGCATCAATGCAAAGGTTAAAGATGACTGTTTCTTCTCTGATGATAAGACAAAACTACAATATCTGTGCAACCAAGTCTCTTCTATACCTTTTCAATTACTTTATTGCAATTGCCACGGGCCACCCTAATAAGACTACATGCATGCAAATTGCTTTTTCGCGAGTCAAATCTCGTGCCCATTCCTAGACTGGCTGTGACTGCACCCCCATTGTTTTCCTCGCTCGCTCTCTCTCGGTGACGTCACAGGGCCACAGCTACCCTGGCTTGCTTTGTTCACCTTTGGTTCACAGTGGAAGACACTAAGATTTGTGCGTTGCTTTGATCTGTATATTTTTTTGAGATAGTCTAGTCAACTCCGTTTTGTATAGACTTGTATGATTACATTATTACTTTGTGGAGTCCATACCCCTCTCCTCCCTCTCACCCCTCTTTTTCCCCTCATGGTCCCAATTCCTGTTTCAAGCATGAAAACGAATGGGAAAATTGGTCCACGCGTTTAGTTCGCCGGTCTAGCCCATGCGCTAGGTACTCCCTCTATTCATAGACTAATCATATCGACAGGGATTCCACTGATATGATTTTTTTCTAGTTCAAACAGATAAACAACAGTTCTGGGTCGAATTCTTTATATTCCTCTGACAAAAACTGTATCGCCACCACCTTGCGCTTGCAACACCGTCTTGCACCTGCAAGGCTGTGACTAGCCTGTGGCCTCCTGACATCATTCCTAAGGGCATACACTATCGTATCTGAGAGGCTGAGCAAGATTACGCCACTACCTAGGTCATTCAAGCAGAGTTGACTTCTAAATACAAATGCAGAAGGGCCAGTCATAGAATGACAGCTGTAAGTTGAAGTTCTATTAGCACAGATTAACCAGTGTTTATTACTTCATGTAAGTGAATAGTAGTCTTATGTTTTTGACTTGAGAGTTGATGAAGAGGTGGTTGTTCTTTCTTTATCTACAGATACTCCTAGCCATCGGCAGGGATCCATGCACACAGCAAATTGGCTTGGAAAATGTGGGCGTTCAGTTAGATGCAAAGTAAGTATTATGAGGATGGTTCTCTCTTTTATTTACTGAGTAAAGCTGAACATGCTCATGTTGCTAAGTTAGCATCTCACATAAGGTGATAAAATGGGCATTTCTAGAATATGGCATGTGCCCTAGAGTCACTTGCAGGAGAGTGCCGCTGAGCAAATTTTATTAAGTAATACAAATCATCCTCGGATAGAAAAATAATAAGTTTGATTGTCTTCGGTTATCAGCACTTGGATGGTCAGATTATTATCCAGGTTTTATAAAGCCGCTAGTAAAGTTGCAACGCTGGCAGCTACATGAGTAGAGTAAAGGAACCCCATGCGATTGGTCAGACATGGCGGCCATTATTTTTTTTTTTAACACACATGTCATTTCCCTTTTCGTTTTTCAAACCAAAACCAAGCTCCCATGATCTAAAATGTTAAGATACATGATCACAAGGGATATGGCGCCACTCAGTCAAAGGGTTTTGAAAGCACATGCATTCAAATGATTGTGACAGAAAAAAAAGATCTCAATTTGAAAAGTTAGGGCAGGGTTTGTACATATTCATATTTTTGCACTTTTTTATTGTTTTGGTTCCAGTCTTATCTCATTTGATAGGGAAATGGTTACAGACTGCAGTCAAAGTTATGAATTGTCAATTTGAAACACGTAGTCCGCACTTAGAGGGTGGCTGCAGCAATAACCCCATAGCCTTTACCAAGGCACCTTTTGTGAATAGCAGTGGCCACAGAGGGTCCCAACATGTATGTGAGGGATAATGGTGCGTCCATATTCTTCTGGCAAACAAATATATTTCCTACTTTGTTGTAGTTACAATATTTATGTGTAAATCTAGACTAGAATATAAAGTAAATCTAGATCTAGATGAGCTGGTAATCTATCGTAACATGTAACAATAAACTCTTGATTTATGTGAGTCTTATTAGCAAACGGTAAAATGGGAACTTATGCAAAAGTCTTTCATTCTGTGACTTAAATTTACAATAAATCTTTAGATGTCAAGGTTAGGTAATAAATTACCATACTGATGCCACGAAAACCAGCATAGAAGGAGTCACAATTGCTCGAAGCAATAAATGTCTGTAAGAATGGCACATCAAACATCAGGATATTCTCTGTGGCATACTGTCATATAAACTGTCAGAAAGGAGACCTTTACATGTACAGTGTTACACTGTTTTGCAACCCCAATCGCATAATCTGACCCTATTGGCTGCATAAAGATCCCTTGGTCGCAAAGCAGTCCCTCAGCATGTTTGCTTTGATAGAGTGTCCAGCTTGGCATAGCAGCCTGAGATTGCCAAAACCTTGAGTAGTACTGTTGCCAGAGATTTTACTTCAATTTAAGCCAAAAACACGCTGTGCTGCTTATCTTGGTTTGGTTGCTATTGTTTAGGGTGTGAGAAGTGGCTGCAAGGGGTTCCTTTACTCTATATGTTCACATACTGCAAGTCAGAACAATTTGCATCTGTGAAAGCAAGGAAGATGCAGTAATGCTTTTCATGTCGTGTCATAATTTGTTAATACAAAGCTTAACAAGCATGATCTGCTGTTTCTGAGGTGAGAGTATGGTTATTTAAAAGATGGGTGTCAAGATACCTGAACAGGGCGCAGTGTCAGTGTTTGCAATAAGTGCCAATTTCTGTAGGTAACCACTGGGTAATTATCAGATATTCACAAGTTATCATATGTCAGATATGTACAAGTTATTATAATTTGAGCGTGCAAGTTTTGGTACTATTAGAGGCTTTTGAGGTCAGGCAAAGGGGCTTTGTTTAGTGGTCAGCAAATTATTTTGAGGGGGCCGATTATGAAACTTGAGAATGACAGTGTTGCTTGCCAAGCAAGAAAACTAAGACTTGGGAGATTGTCTTTGTATCTGAGATTGGCAGTCTGCTTTTGACTGATGAAATATTGTATTTATGGTTAAGTCCATGGATCTTGAAGTTTGTATCTAATCAACACCTCATCATAGTTATGGTCCTCAAGGAACAATATGAACTTGTACGAAAAAAATATAAGAAAGAATTATATGTGACACCTCCTCCCCCCCAACCTTGTAATGTTGATGAAATACTGTTATATGCTGGGTCTTTAAACTTTCTTCAATTTTCTTGGCGGCAGATAGTGTTAAAATAATTAGATTTGTTTTTCTGAATGCTCGAAGAAATTTTTTAACTTTTAGTATTTCCTGCTTGTTTCCTTTACCTTTTTTTCTTCACTTTTAAGAAACAAAATTAATTGACAAGATCTTTTAGAGAGGAGGGAATGAGATATAAAATGAAGCATGATTATTCAGTTTTGTTTCCTGTACATTGTTCAGATCCCAAAGAGTGATAGTAGATCCAAGTGAGAGAACCACCACAAAGAACATCTATGCCATTGGAGACATTGGGGAAGGAAGACCTGAACTCACACCTGTGGCCATTCAGGCTGGGAAGCTTTTGGCCAGGAGGCTGTTTGAGCCTGGATACAACACCTTGGTAAGACATCTTAAAACCCCACAGTCCTCAAAACCTCTTTGGACAAGGTCTTCTGACCCATTTTCATCACTCTATGCATCATGTGTCCTCCAATCATGGATCAATCAATCATGGTTTCTGGGCTTAGGAAGATGAGGGCATATCAGTTACTACATTAAACACATTTGTATAAACCAAACCTCCATACAGAATTGGAGCTGTTCCGAAACACATTGCAAGTTTAAAATAATGGATGGCTTTGAGCGGTGTAAAGGATATTGAGAGTTTCCTTTGCGCAAGTTTCTTAATTATGGCCATGTCTCCTCAGTCTGGACCCTAGGAAACTGCCAACCTTGCTTAACCAGACTCATTATGCAGGAATGCTATTTTTCTCTATATAAATGCTATTGATAATCTGGAAATTCATGCTTCCAAATATGAACATGAAATGTGGGAATGGGGCTGTACATTTATGTTGTATTATACTTGGGTAATCCAAACAAAAATGAAGGGAACCTCTGTTTGACTGTATGTCCATAGCATCCTGAATCCATTCACAATTTTAGTCTGATGTAAAGGGCTAGGCAGTCGCTGCCTGAATAGTGACATAGCCTGTTCTAGTTTATTTCATGACATGGGTCAGTCAGCCTTGACCCTCATTACGCCATCACCCCTCTAATTACGCCATCGCCCCTTACTATGACACCTAATCAACAAAGGCTGCTAGTAGTCTACAAGATAAGTTAATATGGCGGTAGGAAGTAAGGGAATTCAGAAGGTAATCAAAGCATCTGTCTTGATCTTTAGTGACGTAAAGGTTTGACTGCCTTCTTCTTTGCCATTTCCTTGTTTTCCTCTTCATCCAGTGACGTCATATTGCTCATTGATTGATTGATTTGTTTGTTAAACCATAGCATAATCAGAACATATTTTGTCCAAAAGTTGTTTCTAAATTGTCAGCTTACATTGTGAATGAACAGCTCTTGAATTTCTTTTTTTCCTCCGTTGTAAATGGCTTGTCCCAACAGTCTGGGAAATTTGATAATCCAGAATGTTCAGATTAATTAGACATTACTGTAACATGTTTGAGTGTATGGAAAGGAACTTAATCTTTGTCTTTCATTAACTGGTTTATGCAGCCACAATAGACCTGGACACCTCTGTGTCTCTGCAATCAGTCACCCAGTCAGCTCCAAATAATATTAGATTTAATATTAGATTTAATTAGATAATGATTCTTGCCACTAAGGAGTTTTGAGATTGTTTTGACTTTCACACCCCCTCCCCCTCTCCTCAAACCCCATACCACCTCCTTCACACAAGTAGAAGTTTGCTCTTCCTATGCTTCTCAAGTTTGGAAAGGTCTGTCTCATATAAGCAAAATGTACTATTGGTTTAATTTCAAGCATTATGATCAAGTTGCAGGTCCCTGCCTTTAGCTGCACCTCTGAAAATTCTGTAATATCAGATGAAAATTATAATGTCATGACTTTCCAAAGATGAAAACTTTAAAACTTCTAAAATTTTGTGACTGCAGGTTGACTATACCAATATTGCAACTACTGTCTTCACACCACTAGAGTATGGCTGTATCGGGTACTCTGAAGAGGCAGCCATTGAAAAATTTGGAGATGAGAACATTGAGGTAAGAGTGGCACCGGCTTTTTTTTTTTGACACCATGTGCAAGTCATTGTCTGTAGGGACTAATTATGGACATATTCATCAGGCTTTTGGACTGGTTAGGGCAAATTAAGTATAGTATTATAACAGGCCTGAGAAAATCACTGAAAATCATTGTTGGTGCACCAGAGTCTGAACAAAAACTGTAGGTAACAAGAATGGCCAGCACTTGCGCAAAGGGGGAGGNNNNGTGCGTGGAATGGAATACAGAAATGCCAATTTTCCAGATAAATCTAGATTTCCATTTCCAGATTTTTCACCGTTTTTAGTGGCGGGGNCACCGTTTTTAGTGGCGGGGAAGAAAATCCAGATATTTTAGTGTTTTAAACAGTGGGGTAAAAAAATCTGGCGTTATCCTCATAAGATTCATGAAAATGAAATACATGAATGACGAATCGCACGGAAGCTGAAAGTTAGATTATTTTTCAAACTCCCTGAATGCATGGGCCCTCACGCAAGGTATAAGTCGGCATATCCGAATTTTGTGCCCAGTTGTACCACCAACAAGGTCAGAGGAGTACCGATGCTATGCCTATATTTAGCACTTGAACTCACAGGGAGCATAATATCGTAAAGGATGAATTAAATAGTGTAATCAGTGCGTTCGATCATCATGATGTCAGTGATGTAAAATGAACAGTCCTACTTGGAATTCATTGTTTTCTATAAATTATGAATTGTGGAACAGGAACGATACAGAAAGGGATGAATCGAAGTTAGTCAATCGGTAATCAAGGAATGTGCTGGATATATCTGTGAAAAAGAAGTTTAAGTGACAGTGGCTTGAAAAGAGATGACAGTGGTGATTTTTATTCTAATTACATTCATAAGCTGAAAGACAAGGGATATGTGTGGTGCACTCTGTGCAGAGGTAAACTAGGGCACGCTGGGAAAGTAGGCATCCAAGCTCCATGCTTCAAAGAATTGTCACATCGTAACAGTATGAGTCTGGCGAGTTTCAAGGACAGTAAAGAGAAAGAGAATGCAGCCAAGCCCTCAGCAGCTTTTATTTGTGAACTTGGCAATGGCATGAACCATTGGATTTAACTCAGTCTGAACTGTGCAAGCCACTACTCCTTTGAGCAGTTTATCAGGACCAAATAAGAGATGACAAATGTGCGTTATGGGTAAAGAGACGGTATAATAATGTATGCCTTGTTTAAATTTCACGGTGATGTATTTTGAAGTGTAATTGTGAAATGAAAGGCTAGATTTTTATCTTAAGTGACAGTTTGCAGTTCCCACCCTGACTTTGGCTATTCCTTGCTTGTGTAGATATATTTATTTAAATACTTCATATCAAGCATTGGTGCAGAAGAAATGTGGGTTATGTAGACATAATTCTAAGGTTGACTTTTTTTTTATACTTAATTTGGTTTTAATGTTACTCTAGTGCCTTATAATTGTGGAAAATGATTTAGAATTAAAAGCACAACAGCTGGGTTGGCTTTTGTTGAAAATATTGATACACCCACACTCACGCAATTTTCAGGATTTTTTTTGGTTTGGTCTGGCATTGGGATCCCGGGGAATATGTAGTTCATAATTCTGCTGGAAATTGTACTCCTATGAGTCTCCTATATCTAATGGAGCGAAAATGTGTCAAATACCAAACGGTGATAAAAACTTTTCTGGTGATGGTTTTGATGACATTGTTCTCATGGGAAACAAAAATCTATGTCCACCTGCAGACATGGAAATACGGGAGAAAATTTTGAACATTTTGTGACCAAGTGAAGTGAACTGAAAAGAGATGTTTCTAATAGTGATTGTCAAGACTGTTGAATAGACTATACTATTAAAGCCATTATTTGGCACAAGGAACAAGGTGACAGTTGATACCTTGGACCACATTCAAATACTGACTATTGTAGAACTTGTGCTGATCAATTGCAAGTTTGGAGGGATATTTTTTTTGGTTTCAGTAATGTGTTAAACTAGTTCAGTGCAGGTATGGAAAATGTTAGCACTCAGTAGTCATCATAAAGAGAGTATATTGGTCGTTGTAAAATTGGCTGTTTATGATCTCACAGCAGGGAATGACTAATAGTTATAATTTCCTTTCATGTGGCTATGAAATAATTACTATTGATTCCGTTCTCCCAGTATGTAAGTTTAGCTCCTGGAATGATGAATTTTGTGTGTTTCAGGTATATCACAGCTACTTCATGCCTTTGGAATGGACTGTGCCTCACAGGGAAGAGAATACATGTTATGCCAAGCTCATCTGCAACAAACTTGATAATGTAAGTGGAAACTTCTGTTTAGGATAATCACTCGCAGGATCAGTAGAGTTGGAAACGTATGTTGGAGGACAAGTCTATCCGCACATACTATATTAAAAAACAGGAAGTGGCTTTCATTACATGTAATGATAGGCATTTTTGTTTGATGTTTCCTACTGAAGACATAAAAAGTGGCTAAGAAATTTATCCATTTCATCTGTAGTGTGTTTCATGCTGAAAAGAGAAAGTAGGAAGATAGCGTTAAACAACTGTACTGTTGCCATTTTCAAGTAGGAAATTATGCAGTCAGAATTTCCTTTTCTCTGTGTACATTATTTTCTGCTGAGTGAGAATATAAAAATTGCAGGAAGGCATAATATACTTTGTAAGAATTGATATGGATATGTTTCAGATTTTAATGTTAGTATTTACTCTAACTGGCTGTATTCCTTTTTATTGAGTTAAAATGACTTTACTAAAATGTCTTGACTTGAGAATCATACATGTTTCCAGGAGCGTGTGATTGGCTTCCATGTCCTGGGGCCCAATGCTGGGGAGATGACTCAGGGCTATGCAGTGGCAATGAAGAAAGGAGCAAGAAAGGAAGACTTTGATTCTACTATAGGCATCCATCCAACATGCTCTGAGGTACGTGTACGCATGTACATTGTGACTGCTCACAAATGTAGGATAGAAGAAATTAATAATTTCTCATGTATTTTGAGTGAATGATACAGGTAAAGAATTAGGGATGCAGCATTAGGTAACTCAAAGAGATGAAGAGCTAGATGCACTGAATTAAGCAGACCATTATAGGAATGAGAGGCAAAGGTCAGAAACGCTGAAAAAAGAGATGAACAATTCCATCTTACTACAGGCTGTAGTGAATAGTTTATTAATCCTATATTTACCGGACCGCTTGCCTTTATCTTTTGCTGTGTTTTACTGCATCACCTGATATTGCCCATCTGTTTTCCTTCAAGGAAAAAAAACTTCTTGTGACTTTATGTGCATAAATAGTATAAATTAATTAATTTGTGACTTCTGTTGGTTTTGATAGAATTCTGCTCCTTGACATGGTACAGTGAAACTCGGATATAACGAGGTCGTCGGAACCGACCGTCGGTGCTCGTTAGAACCGATGGCTCGTTACACGCATGGTCCACTGAAAATCATGTAAAAACTGTCAGTAGTGTCAGGGAGACCCATATACTAGATCTGACATGGCTAGACTGCTCGCTGCGGGTAGAGCGGAAGCGCCTTGTCTACCCAGGGGTCACCCAGGTAAACATGCCAGCATACCACAAGTTTGTCACAAACCTGGGGGCCCCACGGCGTGGCCAGGTACCGCCATGTTTTAAAATTAATAGTTTCTGCGATTGTTATGATTGAAATCAAAATTGCCTAGCGCAGTGATTGGTCTAAACAACAGGCTTGGCCAATCATTAGCCGAGCATATCAATCCCACCTTCCTCCCGTCGCATGGTCACATCTCCCGTAACTAGTTTATACCGGTAATCCTACCGGTAAATTACATAAGCGAGACTTGCCTATTGTTGGCAGTTGTTACATAGCCTAAACGTTCGAGTTCCTCGCCGCTGAAAGTTTTATTGCAGACGAAAGGGTTGCGAGGGCTTAATTGCAGGTCGGTTACCTCGTTAGGGCCGCGTTTAGTGGATTTTGTGCTCGTTATATGAAAGGCAAGTTTACTATTACAAAGAAGGGAAAACAAACGGGGATTTTCATTTTGCTCGGTACATGCGAGAACTCATTTTATCCGTGCTCGTTATATTCGAGTTTCACTGTATTTAGAAGATATCAAATGGTGCATGGGCTGGTAATCAAAAGGGTTAAGAATTTGGAAGAGGTTCTGTGAGTTTCAGCTTATTTTCAGATACAGTGGAACTTCGTAATAATGGATTTGGAGACGGAGGGGACTTTCAAAATTGCACTGTTGTAACTGTGCCTGTTTTTTTTTAATTGAGGTATAGAGACGAGAAAAGTAAACTGAATTGTATGCTTGTAGTTCATGTGACAAGCCTTTGCTTTGATGATGTTATCAGAAATCACTGCTGATGTAACAGATGATAGCTCAGCTAGACAGCATGTAAACATTGAGTGAGACCGTTTTAACCCATGCATTGGCTGTCAAACCATTCTACTTTTATGTACAGACCCATACAAGAGTTGCCATGACAACCCGATTTTCATTTTTCAATGAAAGATGATAAGGCCATTTTAACAATAAGAAAGAACAGGAGGGAACAGGGACTGAGATATGTTCAGTACAACTGGGGTCCGTTACTGCCATGCCCATTATAAATTGGTTCCACTGTAGATGAAAAAGGAAAATTTAACAGAGTAACCTGTGTATGGACACAAGGGCCGGATTTTTTAAATTTAATTTTTTTGATGTGACTTATAAAGTTACTTACATAGCTACATGAAATGGGCATACTCACAGGACAGTAGTACCAGTTAGATGCCAAGTCGAAGATGAAATTAAAAGTAGCGAGACAAGAATGGTGCATCTCCTAAAGATAGCCATGATTGCATATCCCATTTGCTTGGTACTGAAATTTGCAAGTTGAAAGTCATTGTGACCTCAGAAGACTTGCTTGCCTCCAGCTGTTTTGCTTGAAATATAAGAATTATAAGATGTCATCATAAACAGTTTGAAATCTAACTTCTTTTGTTGTTGTTGTTGTTTTTCATATACCCTGATCCCCTGACTTTTTCTTCCAAATTTTCAGGCCTTCACAACTCTGCGTGTGACCAAAAAGAGTGGAGAGAGTGCGGAAGTGACAGGCTGCTGAGGTTAATTTCCTACTGCTTCCAACCCTTAGCACGGTGACCGCTGAAAGGCTTGACCACTATGTTTTCTTACTGCCTGATCCTCGGAAATAACTCTCATAAGAGGAGGGTTGAAAGGAGGTGGTAAAACTCAAGGCTATTATTACCTTCAACATGCTCGGTGGTTGAGACTGAAGCGGTTTAACTCCATGTGCTCAAGGAAGCAGTAGGATTTCAATTTGTATTTAGAAATGCATTGTGTCAAGTGCTTAAGTTTAGCACTGTATGACGGCTGTGCCTATAAACCTTTTTAGTAAGGTGGGCATAGCCTGAAAATGGCACAATACAATTTCTGTCAGGACCTTTGGTTTCATGAAACAGACTGTAAAAGTGAATAGACTATGTGCTAGATTGCATGTCGCAGCAGTGGAGTGGATGTAGCCAACACAAGGTTACTTCTAGTTTCCAGATCAGAGACTTTACTTCAGAATTCCATTTGTTACAGTCCCTGTCATGTTGCCAAACAACCATGTAAAGATTTTCACAATAAAGATTGCTGTTATTATTGAGGAGATTAAATGCATTTTTCAGAAGTAAGTTCTTGTATTTGTATCTTTTTTTTTTTTTTTTTTTTTTAAAAACTCCATTGTTCATACGAACTCTTCACATAATGTGACAACTTTTGAGAATGTATGAGTTTCTTGACCTCATTTAATTAAACAATGATGTCACTTTATGGAAAAAGACTGGTCTATATTTGCCGAATTTTTTTCTGATCTTTGTATAGAGCTTAATGCTCTTCATCTTTCCATCTGGATTGTTCTGTTGTAGCCTCTATAGTATCTGAAATAGCCAGCTATTTGCGCCATTGATTAATTGATAAACAGATGCAAAGCGATAGTTTGAGTTTTTTAGTCACCTGTAAAATCATTCTGGTGTAAACAGTCTTTTTTCCCTAAAATGGCAGGATGTATGGACAAAAAGATGCATTGCTTAAGCTGTTTTATTGTGTAGATGAGCAGGTGTAATCTGTTCTTTTTTTAAGGGTGAACTACAGAAGTATGTGACAAAGAAAAATTTTATGTGCAAGTGTTCACTGGGGCTGATCTGCTGTTTGAGGTAGACGTTTGTAAATGGACTGGCTAAATATTGGGACCAGAGTTTAAAGTAAGGAAAGGTAATGCAATGACTTGCTGAAGAGTTTTCAAGATAATGGTCATCAGCATTGCAAGACATCATCTCACTAAAAGTTAGACTAGGTCTTTACAGTGACTCATTGTAAGGTGACAAAAACGTTTTGCATATTGATGTTGATTGACATTTGTGGTAGAATATGTACATTCTCTGAAATCATGAAATTTTCAGATATCGTGGCAAATGATGTTCTTGATTCTTTTAGTTTTATCAAAGGATGAATCCTGTCATTGGTATTTTTGGATATTGCTAATGGTTCAGTTGTGTTAGAAAATGACCTTCACTATGTTGCTTAAATTAAGCAAGTACTGTGTATGTGTTTATATGAAAAACTTTGGACCACAGGACGGTTGCAAGAACACCTGCATCATTTTTTAAAGTTTTTTTGAGGTAGATTCATTAATGTGGTTATTGAGTCTTCATTTATAATAAATAGCAACATTTTTTAATATATATATATTTGCCTAAAATGCTGTATGTGTGAAATGTTTGAAATAACTATGGCTAATAAGAATGTCTTATAAGTAATTGGTTTCTTAGATTGGACTGGTCTTCAACCATAAAAGTCTGTGTCAGTTGTGGTTCGTGCGTTATGAAGTTTTAACATACTGTACTATTGTTCCTGTGTTTTCTCTGTTACTTACTTTTGACATAAAGAATATCTCCCATGTTACTTCAGATGCCTTTGTTATGATGAAGCAAAACCATGTGTTTATGTGAATGACAGACAGTGTGGGTAAGAGGACCTGGCTGGCACGAACAGAAGGTCATATGAAGTGATACAAAAGATGGAATACCTAACCACTGGTCTCCTAAGCATGTAAAACATGATCCACAAAATAACTAAGACTTACATTTTTCAGTGTCATGTACATTCAAACACACTCTACAAAATTTGTGGGACCTGCTGTTTCTGATTATTCATAGGAGAGTCAAAGATCATCCATCATAGTCTAGTTCATAGCATGGCAATCAAAATCATGCACTGTAAAGGATCATGCCGAGCTGGGTAGTAATAAATAATGAGCTTTTGTCTGACCTTTGAGTTGAGTAGATCTGGGTCAGAGCCACTTGTGCAGGGTCTGATCTATTGCAAGTGAGAGAGATTATGAGTTTAAAATGAAATAAAAAAAAAAACAACTAGGGGATTTAAAAATGCTTCATAAGAAGTGTGTTTCAGATTCATGTTTACCGCATTTTGTAATAAGCATGACAAAATATATAAGAAGACGCCAAGACTTACAACAAAACCTTTCATAATTTCTTTACTTTTAAGCGTTTTTGTAATTAACATGTTTGAGTGTAATTTGTTGAAACGTGGCCATGTTTTAGATATGGTCCTTCTGAGAAGGTTGGGTGTTCATGATGTGAAGGCTTGAGAGTAGGTTCAGGAGTGATGATAATCATTGGAGATACTGACCTGCCACACCAATCCAGTGGATGGTAAATGAGGCAAAAACTTACCACTCTTGTCCAAGCCATAGTGGTGTCATGACACTGTTTTCTTGTTGCTACTTATTCAGTGCCAGACACATCCTGTCACATCGTATATATCCAGTGTGCCACTAGCCAACAGGGTCTTATGAAATTGCAGAGGTGCATCTCAGTGAGTGAAAGTACAAGTGTTCTAGCTGATGACTCCTTAGTGAGAGTGGGTGTTAATCATGATCTTTCCACCAAACAGTTTACGCTTAGCTGAAGTACCAGTGTGAACATTTTTTAGAATCTTTATGAAAAACTGCTATAGAACCTTGATCAGTTGTAAATATTCAGAAAACTGAAAATGAGCACAAAACAAATACAATGATAAAACAGTTGTGGTTTTGAACATAAACCCCTATGTAGCATTTTATGTCTGAAAGTTTTGCCATCAGCTGTTGCCATTACTGCTTAAGTTTAAAGCATCATTTTTCATGAAGTTTGTCATTATATTATGTCCACACAAGACTGATGTTAATGATACATTCATAACTCAGTTTTTATGGTCATAAGAATTGCTGGAATGAATCCCTTTGTACTCAGTGCAGGCTTGCCAACCTCTCAAGTTTATCTAAAAAAAAATTCAGAAAATTTTCAGTGCAATTCTGACATCCCAGTCTTGTGCTGCCAATCCTGACTCTGCCCCAGCTGTCAAGTACTTTCACTTTATTGATTTTTTCTCTTACCAGTACTGCTAAAATGATTTGCGACACATTAACGACCAATAGCATATATGCCGTTATTTTTTTCTGGTAACAGTCGAGCGATTTTCTCAGAATGAAGAAATCACTGAAACCATCTTTCTCTCTGTTTGTATGCAATTTTTTTGATATTCCTGAAATCCAGTTTATCTTGCTCCTGATATTTTATCCTCCAATTCTGTTTTCCCACTGCTACTGCACATTTTCCAGATTTTATTTATAGGGTTGGCATGTCTGTCTGTATGACTGAAATTAATTGAAAGGATATTACAAAAGTTATGTGAGCACGGTTAGGCAGTAAGGCGCTGACCCGCATCAAGACCTTTTTTGCCCAGGACAGGACTTGTGGTAATAAGGTTTAAATGATGCTTCAGCATGATTGATGGCTATATTGTGGTGGTGTTTGGTTGGTCATGTCTTTATAACTGTATTGGAATTTCCTTGTGGTCTGGTTTTCCTGTTTCAGCACTTAAGATATGACTGGAATGAATGAATTGATTAGAGTTTACTTGTCAAACCAAGAACATTTGACTGTCCCAAGCTTTGGAATCTGCTTGATATAAATATGGCTAAAAAATCATAAAGAAACCCAGTTTGATGTTGTAAAGGAGTAGACTGGCTAATGGTGAAGGAAAATGGTTTATTTTCAGATTGTATCATGCCACACAATCCTCTTTTAACACCTTTCATCAACATACTGCCACTTGACATAGGCAATCCACATGTCACCCTCCAGTGCTGGTGTCATATAAGAATTCGGATGTAAAATATTATTGGCTATAAGGCACCATATGGATGAAAAGTGTTCATAGAGAATGTTTGATGTGGAATTCTGTTTTATTCAGAAATTTTCATTTGTTACATATCTGTTAAGATCTGCACCTCCTATGATATTTCGGGGAAACTTGCCCTAGTGTAAACATGTAATATTATATTCCTGAACTACAGGCACTGATATTGCACTTGATTCCCAAAGGTATACACTGATGTGAATGGGCAAACTGTGTTGTTGAATTTGATAGCAGAATTAAAAGTTTTCACCTAAATATTGTGTTTTGTTGTTTGTCGGAATTGGGTGTGAATTATTTGGATTGTTCATAACTGCTGCCTCTGTGTCTTTGTACTGATGTTATTCCTGCTGTTGATTTCATACTGGTCTTATCAGTGACTAGAACACATTGCTCATTGGTAATCCTGGAAACGTCTTGAAGATTCCTTCTTTAACTTAAGTAAACACTAAAAGAAAGACTTTCAAAATGTTCCCCTTACCACAAACAAGTGAACAGTGCATGCCCAGCTGACAGAAAGTTTTTAAAATATAGACCTTTGAAAATGTGGCCTCATTATAATGACTTTTTTAGCCATTTTCTTTCATGTTGTAGTTAACATTTACCTAAAACCTTGATACAATTCATTCATCAAAGTGGAAATGTTAGGTCAACTCAACTATTTTAATCTACCACAGAGTACATGTAGCACACTGTCCTGACACATTTAACCCAATATTACACCCAGCCAAATTATGCCAAGTATGTCTGCCTTTTTTGCTGGGGGGTATACGATCTATACGATGATCACCAATCAAATAATCTAAAACTGTAAGGATTTTGCAATGAAGACCATCACACCCAAAATAATAAACTATGTTTTAATGGACCATTTGCTCCATTTGTTCTGAAGCTCCAACCAGGTCTTTGGATTGACTTAAAGAACCCTGAAGGAAAGATTTTTATCGCCCTACCGGCAAATCTCACCCTGCCTGAGGTGAATGTTTTTATTAAGATCGAACATTGGTTGCTATATTAAAGCTTAACTGTTATGACCCATCTCATTAGTGGGAATGGATTAACGTGAAATGAAAAGAAAACTAAATGTTTGTAGACTGCTTGGTGAGGCTTCTCTCAGACACCAACCATTTAATACAAAGGCACGGTGACATTTTCATTAAGACGAATGGTAAACCGAGAATATTTATGCTGTCTAAATTATGAAAGACCTGGCTTGAAATACATGAAAGCATGAAAACACCTTGGAGTAACAACAGATTACCCCAACTGGTTGTCTAAATGTTACATGTCTTGTTTCTGATCTCAAGTTTCTTTGCTTTGGTCTTATTGTCGGCTGCTCCAGGAACTGCAGCCTGAAAAGCCAAAACATCATTCCGTGACAGGCAGTCGGCTAGCCAATTCTGGTCTCGATCCAGCCATGTTGCGTGAAGTTGTATATTGTAGTTAAGGCAGGTAGATTGCAGCAGATGAATCACATGATCAGTGGAGTTTATGCAAGTATCAAGTTTCACAGGATCCGAGTTAAATGAGTTGATGAGGCCTATGGCAGTCTGCCAGGGAATAATAAAAAAAGAAGTTAAAATGCTTACTTGATGTGACAAATCAGTATATTATTTTAATATATGTATTTCTATCACACACCACAATCTGTTGAAGCCGCTTCTATCATTTCTTTCAAATGACATCACAAAAAGCCCTGTTTTGATTAAGGGTTTGAATACAAAATTAAAACATGGTCTCTATTTTTGTTCTGTTAACTACACTTTTAACACTCTGCTATCAAATCCCTCAAGGGCTACTATTCCTTGACAATATAACATTTTCCCCAATTTTCAGAAGATGGTTTTGAATCACCTGGAAAAACAAATGAACACCATCCACTGAAGTTAGATATACAGTATTGTCCTTTTATTAAACCTTATTGATGCTAGGGCTTCAGAAATTTTGCAGCAGCACAAAATTTAGCTGATACCAGAAGTTTAGCAATGCAGAAGCAATAATAAATTTATCTCTCACATCAAGTATAGTCCCAATAATATGACAGAGAAGTGTTAAAAGACATTCAAATTAAATTAACATATCTTGGATGCCACCAGGGACGTAGCATAATGGTTGTCAAATAGTCATTGACGACCACTTAGATTAGAAAAAGATTGCCTTCTAAAATCAGAAAGAAAAAAAAAAATACACAACCAAAATTGCTGAAATAAGAAATGCCAGTGCTCATAGCTTATTTTAAACTTGCAGCTTTGTGANAATGCTGCACAAGGCACTTGAAACATCATCACAAGAACGGCATTTGCACCCTGACTGAGCCCCAAGTGCAGCTCAGCCTGGGCTAGCCAAGTGGTCATTTTGGATTTTGACTACACAGGTTAACTCGCCGGCAGCTTATCTTCTACTGTAGTGTGCGCAAAAATCAGCCCTTTTACCCTGATTATGCCCCAGCGGCACCCGCAAGCACTGCTAGAATTTCCATGCCTGTAGGCAAAAATCTAAATGCTTACGGAAGACAAACAAGGCCATAAAGAAAGAAGTCGGATGTATGACGTCCCATTTTCATTTGCCAACTTGGACTGGGATCGTGTGTATTAGCTAAGGCCTGCGTCATCGCTTGTTTTGGTACCTGTATAGACAGATCTAGTCTAGTCTAGCATTTAGATTTAAATCTTGAATAATTTGAAATTTCATGTTTGTGGCAAGATGGGTTTGGTGAAGCCCCTAGTAAACATGGCTTTTGAATGAAGATTAGACCTGTTTAACTACGGGCAAGACAAGAAAAAAATTGCAGATATAATGTGCCTCGCCGTGGAAACAGATTTGATTAAAAAAACTACTTTTCACACTTTCCTTCTACGGCACTGTCCTCAGTCATTCAGCCATGTTGTAAATGTGAAGAAACACATCAATCTTTCACAAGGAGTAAACAATAAGTCAGTAATGTTGTTTTGTTGCTTTTATCCCTGATTATTTTGTTGTTGTTTTGCTGTTATTGTTGTTTTGCTGTTGTTGTTGCCTTGACATTGCATTGCTGCTACCATGCATTCCTGGGTTCAGATGGTATATCTTTGTTGTATAATACACATACTAAGTTTGTTTCATGCATGCTACCTTGCCTCCACTTAATGTAAATGTAGAGGGACGCTGAAGCAGAAGTTCAACTATTCCCTTAACCTTTGTGTAAGTTTGCCTACTCAGTTTCAACCTTCACGCTACACCCCTGGATGCCATGCTATCAACATAATTTACACAGTTCAGATGTGGAGCAAAATATGGTTGAAGCCAGCTTCACCAAAATTAGGAAAACAAGGACAAATCTTTAATATTAACAGCTAATCAGATTAAAACATTTGCCTGTTTTAATGAAAGCATTACAGCAAAAAGGAAAACACCTTAAACACTGCCTACATGACCAATAATACTGTATCATCAAAAATATCATCAGTGATAGGCTAGTTTTATTAAATATCAGATAGAAAGGAAAATAATATGCATTTCCAGATGAAAGTATTCTCATCTCTTGTAGTTTATAGTACTACTTTAGTAAGGGTAGGATACTGAAAATCATGTGGGACAGAAAATTTTAAATTAAAAAATCTTAACGTAGATAGTCTATTTCTATACTATCTGACCTTCTTTTCTTTTTTCAGTGTTCCCTGGGCCAAATATTGTGACTGGTCTGACACTATATCACTTTCAAACCTATCAGTAATACCTGTACCCCTTGTTGATTTTCTCCAAAGAGCGCTACTGAGATGCCTTCAGTATCTTTGAAAAAAAGGGGGGGACCATTCTGAAACAATAGCAAGAGAGCACGGAATATAAGTTTTCCCTTTTGAATAAATGAACTTTCCGCAACATAGACTTACCTGATTATCACTAAAACACATCAATCTCCTGCCTCTTAGCTTGTGTTTCCAGGAGAAAACAGCAGAGACGACAGCATACAACTCTGCCAGGACTGAGTGTAGGTGTCGCTGGTTGTAGATTAGCATCTGAGAGACGTTCACCTTGTGTTCCTGCCACTCTTCACTCAACCAGCTTATCTAAATGTGAAGATACAATGTAGATTTATTGAATTGAATTACTGCTTTGGAACAGGCAGAGGACATCTTTTATTTTCACTGTCATGTCTTAGCAGAATTTCAGTCCTTAATTCCTTCATTACTTCATGTGTTTTCAGCAGTGATAGTAACATCCCATAATTCTTCCTCTTAGTACTGCCACTAACCAAGCACCTGGGGGGAGAGTCCTAGGATTTTGCCATAAGGGCAAACATGTATGTTACGTGTAATGAAAGGGTTTAAAAATTTATAATTTAATTGTCACATTCTATGGTCCATCAAACCAGTGGCGGTCTACTAACATCCCAATTTGTCAACAATACAAGATAATTTGCTATCTTTATCACAGCAAAGACTTTATTATGTATTTCATTTGTAATATTATGTACTTACACGTACGATGTGTATTGCTGCATTTGTTTGTATTATGAATGGGATGTATAACATTGTATGACATGTAAAACAATTTCCCTACGGAGTAAATAAAACTGTATTTTCATCTTTTTTATCTTCATCAGTGCAAAAACAAAGAAAGAAGTAAAAGGAACAGGGTTGAGGGAATTGGATCCATTCATTTCCTGAAAAGTACTTGAGAAAACATTTTCAGTTTCATTTCAATAATCCTTTGTGAAGCCCACTAATACCCAGCAAGAAGCAGAAAACAATAGTTTTATCTCAAAAGTGTTCAATTGTGTATTCAATGGACAGACACTGGCCAACAAACTCATGAAATAAAAACTTTATTCAGATCCACCTGTCCACACATGAGCAACCTTTACTATCCCTGACCCAAATTCTAAACAAACTTTACCATTAGCACTTTTGTGATTATAATATTACAAGCTTACTTGGTAACCCTGCAACGCAGAATGTTGTCTGTTCAAAGCATGCTACAAAAATAAAATGGGCAAATAAAAGTTATGCACTGAAGTTCTACATCTTCTTTCTAGCATTTAATTTTATGCATCAGGTCAGGAATGCTTCCCCTTGCCACATCCACATGACAAAGAAAACAGTGCCCTCTTTGTATGCAGAATCCTCCTTAACCCTTGTTAAGTGCTAAATATGCCATTCTCAGATTCTGGACTATGATGCATATGAAATGTTTTTTTTAAGGCAGCAAAAGATTTTCTATTCAAAATGCTTGCATGTATTTCCACAGACCAATATGCCCTGGATTAGGAGATTTTTGTGAGAGGGTGTCAAGACTGATAGTCACCTGCTTAGTATCCTCCAAGAGTAGATATGCTCCAAAGCCTTTCATGGAGGCATCAGTGAAGAGCTCTGCATCAGCCTTGAATTTCTCAATAACACTTCTGTCCCAAGACTTCTGGAGACTCTCCTCCCAGTGCTTCAATGTATGTCTGAACAGCAATTTCTCTATGGAACGGCAGCACACTGAGTTGTTGCATCTTGTCAGTAAGCCATGGACCTATTGGGTGCAGAAAGCACAAGACAAAATATAACACAGAATCTATGACAAAAGCTCAAAAAAAAAGGTTTTGAAATCCCGCTTTACCACTCCTGGACATACATATGTACCAAAGTGATATGGTGGAGGGACACTGACTTAAATTCCTAAGGTGAGTTTTTCTTTTCAAACAACACTAGAGGTCTGTTGGGACAAATCCTGGGATCTTCCTAAGGTTTGTTAAGACTGGGTTAGGGGCATGGTTAGGTTGAAGGAAGCACCCTTGAGTGATTCTGTAAATATTTCATTAGGGCGACTCCTCTCGGTGAGTTTTTTTTCTTCACTACCCCAACTCTCCCACAACCCTTGCTGTAACCCTAATCCAAACATAACCTGGAAAAATCCTGGGGGAAGGTGGCAAAATTTATCAAGTATCTTTTGACAAAAAAAAATTCTCCAGTTTAAACCTATCACTTGAAATAGTGAGGGTGATCGTGGAAGCACTAAGAATGGAGGTATTTCTGATTATAAGACTACTGATGCCACAACTCAAGGAGAAACACCAATACAACAGAATTAAGCCTGACAATAATAACAGCAGCACTGATCACAACAACAGCAACAAATAACACCATCTGGTCGCTGACCAGCTACAAAGTACTTACTTTGAGCTTATTGGCAACAGCCATGTATCCCATCATCTGTGCTGAGGGGAGGGACACACCCTTGGCTTGGACTGTAAATGGCGACGGCCATCCTACATGTACTGTGCAAGTCCATTTTGGTATTCCTCTTCTGTGAGCATCAGTAGACTGCACAGGCTCTAGACAATCACTACATCTTTCTATCAATTGGGGTGATGCGTATTTTTCACAATTTAAGCTTTCAGTGATGGGAAAAGCATGTTCCAAATCACTTCCATTATTTATACTACACAACTGCAACTTCTTAGAAGTTCTATCAC
Source organism: Ellobium chinense (assembly GCA_033807755.1). Classification (NCBI taxonomy): domain Eukaryota; kingdom Metazoa; phylum Mollusca; class Gastropoda; order Ellobiida; family Ellobiidae; genus Ellobium; species Ellobium chinense. The sequence continues at coordinate 1,150,274 of JAWQUT010000052.1, read as the reverse complement.
ATCCTGGTGGTTCTGTGAAAATGTCCAAGCACTGTTCAAAATTTACACAAGTATCAAGAGCTTTTAATCGTGCCTTGTATTGCTCAGAATCAACATCCTCTTCTAAATTACTAATTCTCCTGCCATAATAAACTTTCCAGAATTCTTGCTTGCTTTCTGTTGCCCTAGCCTTTCCCTGAATAATCTGTTCTTTTGATCTCTCTAGAATAATCTTGAATCCTCTTCCTCTTGCGCTGCCAAGGGACGATTCTCCATACTTTGACAAAGTCTCAAGCATCGTGACCACCTTCTCGCAGGTTAAGGGACGCCAAGACCCATCTTCATCATAAGTTATCAGTCCCAGATCCTAGAGAAGGAAAACAAATTAACAAAGACAGGGTTTTTGCTTAATACATGTAATAATTAGCAAAATGTTTGGTGAAATTTGAATTCTGGCTGTTGAATATAATGCTTAGCTTATCCTGTTTAATAATTAGAACAAAAATCTGACAAGACACCTGTAAGACATGGGCACATATTGACAGAAAGTAAATCTCAGCTTGAACTTTTACTTTCAAAAGAGAAAGCATGGCCATATCGCTATGTGAATAGATGTCAGTAACTAAAGTTTGTCAAATTGGAGTTAATGGATCTGACTATCAGGAGGTTGGGTATTTGCACTTTACTCCTAATTCCCCATTCAACTCGGGTCTGAATGAGTACCTAGCTTTTGGNGGGGGGGGGGGGGGGGGGGAAGCACTGCACTGCAGAAACTACTAACAATGACTTTGTTATGGATTTCATTAGTGATATAGTAGTGTTATATATGTATCATGTGCACCATCATTTTATATGTATTATCATAAATGTAACATATAACATTATACAACATTGTGAAATATCTTCCCATCAGGGTACAGAAAAGTGAATTTTATCTTCATTCTTTTCTATAACTGTTTTTATAAATAAGTAATTGATAATATTTACTTTTCAGCAGTTTCCACTTGTCTAAGGCCAACTAAGCATGTGAAGAAAGATAAACACTTTTTTACACAAGTAACATGAAACTATCACTATTACCAGTATAAGAAGACGAAGGGAGGAAAACTTCACTCATTTCTTTACATAACTTAGAACAGAGTTATCAGCTGAGCAGTGCAGCCAGCCATCCTTTCTAGTGAACAGAATGTTCTGTCTGTGGCTCACCAACCTAATTCTTTGCTGTGGACCCTTGTAATGGGCTCTTGAGATGATTTTGTATTTGCAACAACAAGAATCCTGGCCTAAAGCTTGATAGAGTTTCAAGCTGAAGCTTACAATAAGGAGAGGCTTTTTTTCTACGGAAACCTGCTAACTTTGCTCTCTATATGAGAAATTTTGCATCAACCATTGTTAATCAGTCAACTCCAACAAAGCTCACATCCAGTATAAGCAAAATGTTAATGCAAGTTGTTTTGTGATCGCTTAATAAAATCTTGCTTCTCAAAGTAAAAGCTGTAGCAGTCAAAATAAAAGCCAGTGTAGCAGATAATATCAGCCAGTTATATTCCTCTGACAATGGAAGAATAGAAAGCGGAAGTAATGAGTGGTAGAGTTGTGGCTTGTGATTCTTTGTTGACCATGCATGCACAATACTTGAGAGTGGTCTAATTCCACACATCCCTTACCTTCAACTTGTCACACATAAGCAGAAATGCTGCTTTAACTGCCATATTTTTATCTGGATGCATGCCCCTGACTTTTATAGTACATGGCCAAGGTAAAAAGAGATGGGCCTTCCAGTAACGATTCTGCAGGTGCCCTGTGATAGCCATTTGTGGTGCACACTTGGCATCTGCTTCAGCCATGGGTCTCACCACCTCATAGAACAATTTTTCAGGATCTGGAAATTGGGTTTGCAACTTTTTCGCTGAGGAAAAAATGATGGCAACTGTTGATTCATAGTGCAAGCCTGTTACATACATCACATTTACTGTAAACAGAATAAATCACTTAGAAGCCCTGAATTTTATTAACCTCTTCCCTACATAAGGCATACGCATACATCCTATAAAACAGTTCGGAGATGCACTAGAAAGGGCCTTCACATATACTTATCAGATGTACCTGCATGTCCTCTTCAAGAGAATTATAGATAAAAAGTAGGCACTAAGGTTTACAAAGCTTGTTCTTTTATTTTTCTGCTCTTACTTAAAGCAATTTCTGTTAGCTTATCTCATGTGTTAATGAAACAACTGGATTCTGGTGACCTCAGAACTTGAAGAACATGATGTAGCGATGGGGCTAAAAGATGATTGGACACTGAAAATGATTTAAACTTGCCTCCAGCTATGCTGGAAATGAGCATGAAAAAACAAAAGCAGGCCTTTCTTTTTTTCATTAGATGAATAATGCTCAGCTGACGTTGTCATCCTTTTGCCAAATTCCACCCACTGACATGTTTATCTCATTTCAGTTTCATGTCCTTGTGCCTAAGGAATAAAGAAAGAATTATCTGCTGATATGTACAGTACATGGCAGAAATGCATATCTGCCAAAAGTTTTTTACCTTCTTTAGGTGTTGGATCTTGATACTTGAGATACATGGTACGATTGAAGTGTTCTTTTACTGTTATCCTCTGCAAGTAAATGGGTGATTCTTCTACCTCTGAGTTCTGTCTGTTGCCAGCCGTGCGCAGTGAATCAGTTTGAAACCTGTGGCTATTCCCCATTTCCATATTGCTACTGTCTAGCTGGTCAAAGGTTCGACAGCTGTTCTCAGCACTGAGAGGGGTTAATGCTTTTGAAGAAAGCTGGTCACGCAATAGCTGTTTGTCTTTCAGATTTATGTAGGCTTTATGAAGCATTGAACTCATGATTTTCTTGCGGCGATTTCTCCTTGGAAACAAAATGCTGGTTACTGATGGTTTTGATGAATGACTGCCCACAGCTCCTGGTGAGTGTTCCGGTAAAATATTGTCTGACATGTCAACCTTATTCATCTCAGCGGGTAGTGTCACTGAAATTTGATCATTTTCTGGACTCTCTCCCTCTGATGGTAATGCCTGTCTGTCACCATCACATAAAGCTTTGTCTGACAAGCAGTGAGCGCTGGTCATGTAATTCAATAATGCTGCATAGTGTTTGACATCATACATAACCATGTGCTTCTCAAAAATACACCTGGCACTTTTCAGATGATGAGACATTCTACGGGCAAGAATGTGCCTTTCCATATCATCACTTCCTTATTTTATTCCCAGTATGCTGCCTTCTCTGTACATCATAAAGTGCCTGAAATGTATCAAAGAAAAAAGGAAATGTATACTGTAAAACGTAATACAGTGAACCTCGGATCTAACGCCAGGACCGACCTTTAGTCCTCGTTGAAGCGGAGGTCTCGTTGAACGCAAGGTCTCTGCAAGTCATGTGAAAACTGATCTATTACTAGTGAGAACCTTTAGCTAAAAGGGTACTTAACTTTGGACTTCAAAAATATCGCTGGTTGCTTCCCTTGACTCCAGACATCATCGGCGTGACAACATCACAACTGATACATGTACCGATTTATTTTTAAAAAAATTTTTTTTTTTTTTTGAGAAGAGGGGGGGAAACAGATGGTCCTGTCTCTTTCCTCCATCCCCTCCCTCCCCACTTCGCTCCTTCGCACACACAACTATACTATTACTGGTAACCTTTCATGTTGATGCATTCTTGTAGATTGTTGTTAGCAATTGTTACGTAAACCTTCAGGAGTTGTTTGCTCCTGACAGTTTTATTGTGGGTGAAAAAGATGTGCGACAGCCTGACTTCAGGTTGATGACCTCGTTAGAGCCAAGGTTGCTAGATTTTGTATTCATTGGATCAGAGGTTCATTTACTATTACAAATAAGGCAAAAAAAAACGGGGATTTTCATTTCCTCCATTGAATGTGAGGTCTTGTTGAATCCAAGCGTGTTGTTCACTGTATACTGCATAGCAGTATTAATTAAAAATAATTGTTTCATAAAGACTATCTATGATAAATAAAATGAGAAACTGAAATTACTCCACAACAATACATGACTGTCAAGACAATAATGAACAGTTATATAATTTGCCATAAGGTACTTTATGAGCTTGCGAGTGATCACTTTTTTGACTCAACAACAGATTATGTGAAAGATTTTCTGATCCTATTCCAAAAAGACAAAAATATTTTCAACCTCTTTGACTATTGCAAAATGTATCATATCTGCAACCTCTTGTCAGACTGCCTTCATCATGACAAATGATTCAACTCAAAGACCTGGTTTCTGCATTGTCAAAGATAAACTTTAATAACGGAGAACTATTGTAGGTTTTTAAATGTATCAGATGGGATCCCATATATATGCGCTTTATGCTATTTTTAAGGGACAGCATACAAAGAGAAGATGTTTCGCCTACTGTGGACAGTATAATGATTTACAGATTACAATGAAATGCATGCATCATTAGGAAGAAAAACGAGTGCATAAGGTAGACACTCAACTCTTGAGTTGAGCTCTTCACCTGCAGTATGACCAATCTGACCGCGCACAAGGCCATGAAGGTGATTTGTTGTAACTTGTGTGTTCGACTTAATGGGCAACACCAGCTCAAAGAGGATATTTCACGTAAGACTGTGCACTAGTCTGAAAATAGTTTCCAGGGATGTAATGCGCAAATAAACAAGGACTACACTTCTTTGTATGTATCTCATTCTCAGCATAAAAGACCTTCCTTTCAATATGGCACCATGAATGGTCATGAACCTCATAAATCATATTGACTCAGATCCTCCCAATGTTATTGGGGCACTATGGAAGGGTTTCTGAATGCACCTCATACCTAAACCAACTCACAACTACCATATAGTCTAGATCTAACCATAACCCTAACCCGGAATTATGATGCCCAAGGACTTGGACCTAATTCCCATCAATCAAGATGACAAGATGGGAATCTTGACTCACAATGCCCGTCGAGACAGGATTATCATTCAAAAGGTTGTATAACTATGAAGCACATTCGGGAGTCCTTCCACACTGTGTAAATCTCAGAATCTTTCATCATTAACTTTGGTTCCTTTGTTGCGTCACAGTTTATGTCTCGCAGTCATGATACAGAAATAATTACCTGCATCCCACGGTCGAAAAATGTTCACATTCTCTCTGATGTTTAGTAGAGGTGTTTAAGTGGGTTTTGATGTATATCGATACTGAGTACTCTGGCTATTTGGCTTCTGTCGCGAGTACTCGATATTTGGTAGATACACCATGAGACAAATTACGTGTTCTTTTTTGCTCTTTCTCTCTCGCTGAAATTAAGATTTGTCTTAAAATGGTAAACCTATTAAGTTTTGAAAAACGAAATGACATACCCACTTCTGAGTAGGTTGGCACTCAAATACTGTGTCTCTGAGTTTTCTACCATCAGTAACCTCAGAGTGGAAAGGGCAGGGAACTTATGCCATAGGGAAGATAACGCAGACATGATCCGTTCAACAACAATTTGTAAAAGTTACCTTCTCAGTTTATGATTGCATGATCGCCTCATGTCATGAAAGAGAAGACATGCCCTTTTATGGTTTCAACCTCTTTGATCACCAGCCCTCTTACTAACTTCAAATCCTTTATCAAACAGTCTGCTAATTGTGCCTCTAAAAATGTTATTTACAAAATTTCCTGCAAAAAATGTCCCAAAATCTATGTCGGACAAAGTACTACTGCTCTTAGAACCAGATTCAATAACCACCGGTACAGTGTCACCAACAACAATACTTCAGTCCCAGTAGGTGAGCATTTCAACCGTGGTGACCACTGTGGAGTTGATGACATGCTCCTGCAGGTTGTGGAGGTGGTTGACCATCCCACTAAGGAAAACCTCCGGGCTCGGGAGTCCTACTGGATTTGGAATCTT
>JAWQUT010000052.1:1067587-1143853 GCA_033807755.1 Ellobium chinense | reverse complement strand
CCCCCCCCCCCCCCCAATGAAAAACAAGCAATACAGTTTAAAGGGAGGGTGGGGTGGGTGGGAGGAGGATGAGGAAGAGAGGAAAGGGCCCTCAAGGAAAGCCTGCGTGACACGAGTTTAACATATGTCGTCCCAGTATCGATATCTAATATCTACGAGTTCAAGCCGTGATTACTCATCTTAATAGACAATTGAAAATATCTACTCTTGCCCACCTCTAATGTTTAGAGCTGATTTTGCCTGTAACAGCTGACAGTCAAGAATTATTCAAAACTGTGAGTAGCAAAAGTACTGAAAAAGTTTTATTTTCTCAGTCGACGGCACACTATAATAGTAATGTGTATTTGTAAGCATTGTCAAAGACAGTTCGCCTAAAACACAGGTGAGGAGGATGAAATGAATAGAGACAGAAGATGAGATAATAGGCTTTCACAGCTTTAATGTTCCCCTGAGCATTTTATTTCAAAATTAAATGAGAGTATTTAATGCAATGTTAATCAAGTTATGTGGGTTATGCATATGATCGTTGGGTCATAAAACTCCTTATACAAAAGCAACAGAGAAAGGGATGTGAACTAAGCATTCATGCAGAAGGTTACAGTGTATTCGTAGTAGAGTTATTTTGAAGATTTAAGCAAAACTGTTAGAGACTATGCCTCCCGGATTCCAGCAACCAACGAACAAACTTTTATTTAAAACTACACTTTCATTCTAATATTGGTTTGATCGTAAAAATTATAACTGAAGTACAACCTTTCTCTATAATAGTATAATACAGGTACTTCTTTCACACTTATGTACCAAAAGTTGATTGGTTGAAAACTGGTGACGTTTTAATTAGCAACTTCTGTTCTGAGAAATAAACATAAATATAATGATAAAACTTACAATGTCTCGACCATAACCACAGTAAAACATGAAGTCAGTTCGTAACATTTTCAAAGTAATTTGAACACTGAAACCCCTCAGAATGTACCCAGAAATTATTTACCTTTAAACTGAAGTTCTACATTCAGTTCTCCACTCACCCCTCTCCTTCTCCACAACACAAATAAACAGTAACAAATTAAGTGAAAGGAACACAATCACCTTAAGAGTCATAAATTAATACAAGAGATTTTAAGAATGAGTTTGACTGCATCTGCGGCAGAGCAAATCAAACAGTAAGGCTATTCTGAGAAGTGTATAAATCTGACAACTGAGAAGGAAGTATTAACCCATAAAAACAAACTTGGATAACAAGTGCTGCAGGTCATCACAAAACCCTACTGAAAAAAAAAAAGTTACATTCTTGAGACAGATCTGTTGGTGTAATGAAAATTGTGTATTAACGAGGAGAAATTTTGTTGATTTCTTTGAAGACCTTTACACTGCTCATTCCTCTGCATCAACTTTGTCATAATGTGACTACAAATTTAGGGGAAGGAGGTGCAAGAGAAGAGGATGAAGGGGATAGCTAAGAATAGGACAGACAGCATTGTAAGACAAATCAAATCCACCACAAGATCTGAAGCACAACTTAGATAGAAAATGCACTAATAGTCCTGTTACATGCACATAGTGTTGAAAATAATGTCTGTACTGTAACTGATGATATATTATTGATATTCAATAGCGCTTGAGATTTCTGACATCATGTACATGAGAATGAGAGTGGTTCTGAAAAATAACAAACTAGAACAAAATAATGTTTTGCATACACCAACTTTATTTCCTTCAAAACTCCGGAATGGCGCAAACAGCTATAATATATATAGCTCTTATTAATGCAGGTAGTTTCTAATAATAAGCGGTATGAGGGTTTGACTTTGAAAACAACTGCATCATAAAACTAAAGCTCTTTCTACTTTCAGTGGTCTACTGTCTAATAAATGACAACTTGGTCTGCACACAAAGTAATATCTCATTATGTGGAAGTAACATCTCATTATGAGATATATCCCTGGCTCATACCCATACTTACACGCACATCATTAAAAAATCTGCAGATGCCCTTTCCTCAGCCTTACTTGCTAACTAATTGTGAGGCAAACATTGTGATAAACAGCCACAGGGGCATGCAGGTGATAAAGCTCCCTTGCACTACTTACAGCATGGCTTAGAGAAATGCCCAAAAAAGGACCAGTGCTCCTGGAATCACTCCAACAAAGAAATAATGCATGAGATGGTATTAAATCTAAAAACTTTCCTAATATAGGAAATGTGAATTTCAAGCAAACATGATGGTCAAGGGAAAGAATTCAGTTACATATCACTCCCTTGACACATGACTAAGAGAAATGGTTAAAGAAATCTTTGCATTCTTTTTTACCAACAAGGTACAGCACCAAAATGGTTTTTACACTAAACCATCTTACAAAAAACCCACTTAAAACTACAACTTGACTACGTCTATCACTGGTTCTATTTCTTTGCTGGCCCTAGGACTCCTATTAACTTGCTTTTCTTTGTATGTCTTTTATTTCAGTTGTCAGTCTTGATAAAGTGCTCAGACAGGAGAGGTTGATCAATTTTTTAAAAATGAATTAATTGTATATTTTTAAAAACTGTGTGTCAAATCGGGGCAGAACCATATTTAACAACAAAGGTGTCTCATTAGACAAGCTGTTCATGGGACTATGAATGGACAACATTCAAAACAAATAATCACAGATCTTGATAATAAAACATCACTAACATAGGAAGAAGAGCCTGAATACAGAAGTCATCAATCTGTAAATTTGGCTATGCCCCAAAGAGTAAATCATTGTTGGAGATCTATTTTGTTCAAAATTTTGGATAAAATAAGCTGTCATGTTGTTAAAAGTACCACGTGCTTTCATTAACTTTCAAGTATGACAATATAAATAAGTGTAATAAATGCAATGTCATAACAACACACAAACACATAAATCCACAATGGCTACTAAATAAGGAAATTACAGCATGGGTAATCAAAGTACAGTATAGATGTCTATGGTTTTTTACCTAACCAGTGTGTTAGTATTAAGTATACACTCTCTTAGAAAAGAGCATTCTTCTGGTAGCTTGGTCTGCTGCAATAACTGAGGATGGTCAATTATATAAATATGCTGAAATTCAAGAAAATACAGCTGGACAGAGGTTGGTATTTATATTATATGATGAAAATAACAGCACTATTATTTATGACACACTGGATGTCTGCAAAGAAGCTGTAAAATGCAACCAAAACTTCACAAAAGACATGTTGATAGATATTCGTAATTGTGCCTTTTAGGGACCATGGTTCAGATGTAGTATTTTGAAGAAAGGAACAAAAATTCCAAGAAAACAAACAATTATTTGTAATGATTTCTTCTTATGATGTGGCTCCTGAACATCACTGAGCTGCACCCGCCACTGCGTGCACCAGAGCTGATGGGGAATGTACCTGACAAATAATCATGTTTTGCTTGAGTATGATTTAACTTGTGAAACAGGAAAGTCGCGTCACTCTTTAATTAGAGATTTGACAAATCCATTTGCATGGAAATTGATCTAGCAATTCAGTCACCATGATCCTGTTCATGAAAGTTCTATTAAAAAAATCTATTTTTGCCACCACCTGGCAAAGCGTGGCTATAAATTGAGCTGAGTAACTGTGACAATTCAGTGCCAGTTATTACAATAATGTGTTATGTCAGTAATCTTCATTTCAGGGTTATGTCAGGCATTTCAAGGATGAATGGGTAAAATTTTGACATTTTCATCAGTGACTGAATCTGGCACTGTGTTAACTTGCTTAAGAGGCTTAAAGTTCGACTGCAGTCTTAGAATTTCATGCCAGACAGGCAGCTGGTATTGTAAGGCAATTTGTTCATTCTGTATTTTTTCTTTTCCAGGGCAAAACATCATTTGTGTGATCAATTGCTACAGTAAACAAAGATGCCTTCTCTTGCAGCAATCTTTGGGAGTATTTAATTAATACACTGGAGTCCGCTCAAGTCAAAATTGCTGGGACCATCATAGGGGGTTCGGCTACCAGAACTCGATTTATGATTTTAACCAGGAAAGTACTTGTATAGCCATGGTATTTTGATTTATGGTTAGACGATCTCCACTGCAGGGGAAATTTTAACATTTCCTTTTTTTCATAACTTTGCGCGCCCTGAAAGAAGCCATTTGGATCGAGTATGTTTGAGTAGTGGTAGCCATGAGAAGGCTTGTTGGGGAAAAAAAAAGTCGCCTCGTCATCTTTTCCTCTCCTGAGTATACCCCCACCCCTCAATCCTGTGTCATTGAGCTCAGCGTAAGCTGTACTCACCTTGTGGCGCTGGTAAGTCTGGGTGAGTTCAGACAAGAAGAAAAGCGCTAACGTTATGAGTAAAGACTCAAATGGTTGGTTTACTTCTCCCCTTCTTTGCCAAATTTGACTTTCCTATAAATCATTTAATTTTGATGGTCTGATGCATACTTTCTGTGTTTTTTGTAATTTCAGTCAGTGTTTCAATGCTAAATATGGCCTATCCTATAGAGATCTACTGTTACCGTTTACTCTGCTGCAGTTTATTCTTGGTCAGGAAAAGATTTTCCTCGCTTTTATTCTGCTATATGGCAAGAGTTGTGTTGCTTGTGCAGTCCTTTTGTGGTTTGCAAGCAATAAATAAAAGATGGTCCTCCAGATTTTCTTTTGTCTCAGACACACTTTTTATGTAACGCACGATCATAGGCCTAGGCCTAGAAAACCATTTGTTTTTTAACAGTAGCACATGTAGACAACTGGTAGTATGAATTTGTGTGGGTACATCATATAGTACTGTGTCACCAAGTGCATGATTATCAATCGACTTTTCACCCGTGCTCCCGCCTTAATTAGCGGTCCACTCTTTAAACAAAGCACTCAATCCTCCCAAAATCTCGGAAACAGTTTAAGCAAAATTTATGCAAGACATAAATCCTGAATGATGAACATTAAAAGTAAGTGATAAATTACCCACACAGTTCAATAGTTTAACGGCCTGCCCACCCCCACATGGAAGACAGATATTCAGATGTTTGACAGCTTACCAACAGAAAGCAAAAATTAATGACTTAAATATCTATAAACATTTCAAATGAAGGCTGAAATGCAGATAGTATATTAGTTTTCGTTCAGGCAAAGTAATTCATCTTTTTCTTCACTAAGCTGGCGTTTGACCATGTAACCGTGAGACTAGAGCTTTAATAATAAAGGGACTCCATAACCAACAAAAGCCAACTGACATTAACAACAAGATCACCACCGAGTTGGAACAACATTAACAACAGCTCAGAGATCATATAACAAGAAATGCTCTGAGATCCTTTAAAAGAAACTAGCACTCTTGTTGTTCAGTGGGCGAGCCATGAACTTATCTGAGGCCATATAAGCCTTAATGGGAGGCAAGGCCTCAAAACGTGTCAGATACTCTGCCAGTTTGGGTGTCTCTGTGAGGATGCTTGGCTCTAAGATCCTGTGTTGATCCAGCATTTCATAAATATGAAAATCACATGCAGTGACCTGAAAATGGAAGAGGCAGAAACTTGAGAGACTGAAATAGAAAAGAACCACAACAATGCTGCAGAAGACTTCTATGAAGAGAAAGAAAAATAAGAACAGCATGTGAAAGGAGAAGAAAATACAGTTATGTGCTGAGTTCTGCCATGAATTTATGATACATAACATTTTCATACATAAATCTTTTCTATAATTTCATACAGCAGGATTCTTGGACAGGTTTAAGTTCTTGTTTTTGATCAGAAATCTTCAAGAAGACCATGTGCGTGTTGGATGCATTGTGATTAATCAAACAACAGCCTAAGTATTACCTTTTCTCCAACAAAGAACTGTTTGTTGCCCAAGTACTTTTCCAGGCTTGCAAGAGCTGGTTTGACACTCTCAACATACTTTTCACGCTTCTTCTCATCCTATAGAAAAGAAAACAAATTACCAGCAGCTGAATCACCAGAAGCAATACTGTTGTTATACGTTAGCATACATCCTGGGATTGGCAGCAGCAGGCAGCAACATATTTGGACAACATAATTAACATACAGGTGTCTGTTCAAAACTGACATTGTTTCATCATTATTCTATTTGCTCCTTTACTCAACTAAGCTGTTTTGTTTATATTTATTTAACTTTTGGTTTTCTGAAAAATTCTCAGTATTCTCCCATCCCTACTGATATCAGATCATTGACTAAAACAGTCAACAAAAAAACACTAGGGAGTCATGATCTAAGTGTAGCCAGCACCTTCAGAGTATCAGGATATCAAAGGGCCATACCACATGCTAGGTAAGAGTATCTCCCTTTGAAGATCTTCAGGTCTCTGACACCTATTGTTTTTTCTTCTTTTGGCCCTATTAATATTTTGCGTTATTCTAATTATACCATTGTGATTTGAGGAAATTTCTTCCATGGAGGTTAAAGTACTTCTTTTGCCCGATCTCTTAACGGGAAGAAAAAGGGGGGTCAACGCCCAAAATTTTTCACAAATGTCTTTTGAAAATGGTCACCTCAAATTCTGATTTGGTCCCCAAATTTCCATTTGGCTGGTTTTGACCGCGTGCGAATACATAGGTCTACACATTTTATTTTTTTATCTAGAAGGCTCAAATTGTACCTGAAACTTTAAAATTGGATGCTTTATTTAGATCACAGGTCATTTTACACATTTCTACACCCTAACACTGGCTGGCAGGGCCCCAAAAAAGGGGGATTTTATAGATTAGCGGATTAATTGGGTTGTACANATTTATTATGCGCTGTCTAGCTTATTCTTTCGATATTTTATGTCTGACCTGTTTTCCAATGTAAACGCAGCTGATTGCTGTTTCCGCACATGCGCATTAGGCCGGCTGGGGTGACCCCTGGGTAGACAAGGCGCTTCCGCTCTACCCGCAGCGAGCAGTCTAGCCATGTTAGATCTAGTATATGGGTCTCCCTGACACTACTGACAGTTTTTACATGATTTTCAGTGGACCATGCGTGTAACGAGCCATCGGTTCTAACGAGCACCGACGGTCGGTCCCGACGACCTCGTTATATCCGAGTTTCACTGTATCAGGAAATCAAAGGGCCACACCACTTGCTAGGCAAGAGTATCTCCCTTTGAAGATCTTCAGCTGCCTTGCTCTCCATGTATGCTTCCTATCTACTGTACATGATGATCACAATACTCTCAGAAGCTGTCTGCTTATACATACAAAAGCTTTCTTCCCTTCTGTTCTATGTTTTTATCAAAACATCATAATACTCTGGCTGCCAAAGGAAAACATTTTCCATGCAGATTCAAATGAACTCTTACATAATCAGATCCATAACAAAGTCTAACAAATCCATTGCGAAGATCCATGATCTGCTCCAGCAGCATGTCAACTGCAGCTTGTTCTTTTAGTGTACTTCCATCTATAAAAACATGAGAAGATTGATCTATTATTATTTAAATGTAGATCTTTTATAAAAAACAATCATATTGGTAACATGTCCAAGAAAGATTTCAATATTGAAATATCTTGTAGCACTCTAGCTAAATATCTTGTGACATTCTCATATTGTGAACACTTTCCATGTGGTCAAACCCCTGAGAACTGAGGAATGGCAAAGCTAACAAAGAAATATAGTGAAGGAGGTGAGACCACAAAATACATTATGTAAATTTAAGTTGATGATTCCTCTTCACTGACCCAGTTAAATCTTAAACGTGTATTCTTAGCAACCCTCACTGAACAACTTACGTGCCTGAACTCTTCACAGTATGAGCACTGAGGCAGTTTGTATAGCTTTATGATCTGCCTCTCAAATGGCCAAGAACACCTTACAGGTCATGATGAATGACGAAAGGATTAATTTCAAGTCTGTACTTACGCAGATTGTACTTGCGGGCAAGATGCCGAAGGATTGCATGGCTTTGGGTCAGCTTGATGTCACCATCGATGTAGTATGGCAGCTATGAACGGAAGGATTACACAAGCCAATCAGAAGATGGACTTACTTTGGTCAGTGACCTATAGACATTTATCAGTTCACTGAAAAATCACTGAGAAGAATGCACACAAAACTGTGTCCTTCTAGAGCTGTTCATAAAAATGAACATAAAATATTTAATAAAGTTAATACTAGTTGATACAAGGCAGTGTCCTGTCTCCTCACTCCAAAGCCAGAAACTCACATCACTATGTTTCGAGGACTGGGAGTTTAGTGTCTTTCCCAAGAATACATCAAAATAAAATGTTCATATCTCGACAACTTGATAGTCTTCAGATTGCGGAAATGACTCGCAAGCTGTCCTAGGATGCCCCTAAACATGAAAGTAACATTTACTTGTGAGAGAAGTTGCTTAATTTCTGAGCAGATTGTCCTGTATCATGTAAAAAGTACGCTGAATGTAAATCTGGGAGAAAAATTCCCCACTTAAGAATTGTAGGGATCACTTTTCTCCTCTACAGATAAAAATACAGTATGAAAGATTATAGACTGTTCAATAGTAATGTTCACTGCAGCAACATGCAATTCTTTTTCCAACATCAGCATCAAAATGTTTAAATTCGCTGATGACAAAATATTATAATAAATATCTAATTAGGTGCCTTGAGTACATAATAATGCATTCATGGGATGTGATACTCACATTGGGGAAGTCTAAACCCAGTGTATGCTTGACACTGAACCACTTCTCTCGGCTGAACTCAGGACCTACAATAAGAGAAAGTGTTGCTGTTAATTTCCTTAGAACTTTGTGAGGAGTAGCTTGACATCAAGAGCCATGATGCGGGGAGGAATTTGGCTGAGGGTAAGAGAAATCTGAGGTAAACTTTTTTACATTCTATAGGAAATCACCTCAAGTTAAACACCTTGTTTATAAACTAGTCCATTAAGATAATTTTAATCAAGAAATACATTTATGATCAACCTGCTAATAATATGTTGACCAAGTTACATAGTATCACAAAAAAGTCGATCCACATGGTGAGGTATTACAAGAGACAGAAAAAGGACACATTTTCAAATTTACCATCTCCTTGCTCATACTTTACATCCTCAAAGTCCTCTCCCACATAGTTCAACAGCAGGCGAATTGGCTGAGCAAGCTGTCAAAAAAAATATACAGGATATTATTTATGTTCTTTTTATCAATCAGCTCTCAAGGATTACATATAAGCATGAATACATTAGATGAAATTTTAATGGTCAAATTGGTCTGAACATAATTAAGAGCTTGCCTACATATTAAGCACAAACTGATAACACAATCCACAGCCTCTGTTGGAAGTCCAACACTACCACATTTCAAAAAATATACAAGAAGTGGCATATCTGATAATTTATAATTTTATACATTATACAATGCATATCAGGCTTTGAACAACTCAGTTCTTAATTGTACTATTACCTATAAAGCTGTCAGCTTACAAGAAACTTAGAGACCAAGCACCCTTTCTGTAAAAATCTAAAATTTGCTGCCAAATTTAAAAAATGTATAAGTTGCTAGAAAATTCACTTAATTTCTACTCTCTGTTTGAACATACATGATACAATGCACCAAAAGCTCATATATTGTGCCAGGTCTACACACATGTAAAATACTGTACAGTCGAGTCCGCTTAACTCCAATTCGCTGGGACCACCCTAATGAGTTGGAGAAATCAGGATTTGACTAACGATTTCCAAGGTGGGTCAACCGTATGCGAGCGAGCCAGCACCCTGGGGAGGTCACGAGGGTAATTCAACAGGGGATGTAACTAAAGATGGCATATTGGGAAAGTATTTTAAATGGGATTATTTCTTTTTCTAAGAAATCACTCTGAGTAGTAGCTTAATAGATGAAGAGGCCGCCGCTTTTTCCACTTGTTCCCGGTTTGTCAAGATCGTAGAAAGCGTGCTAACGGGAACGCCATATTTCTCAGCTATGACATTCTTCGACATCGCACCTCTGTCGATTTCCTGGAGCATGTTAATATTCGACTCAATGGAAAGAGTCTTGGGGTTTCTCTTTACAGGATTAGAGGAAGCCATTATTTAGAGGACAAATTCAATTTAATTCAAGTTGAAAATGATAAAGATGAGTCAACCGTACGCGAGCGAGCGAGCACACTGGGGAGGTCACGAGGGCAGCCTCTTGTTTATTTACCGTCACAGTACAATGGGCCAGTGCATTGTAGTATACACTGCTGCCGAGATGTTTAATTATCGATCGATTTTTCAACACCGCCGAGATTCTCTTCCCCCTACTGTCTTATCAGCGGTGGTGTAATACACACGCCCTACTTATTGTGCTGCGGTTAATGGCACTCGCAGTGTCCAGTTTTATTGCCTCTCTCTATCTGCGGCACCGTCTCATTTGTTTTTCAAGCCGTCGGCGTTGTTTAGTACCACGCGGGGAAGACGCCAGGAGGTGATTTTGCCTCTGTGGCAGCGCTGAGCAGTTGGACTAATCAGAAATGGGCATTAATTACTTCGTCTTATGCAAGGATAATTAACAGACGCAAAGAAGGAAAAAAAACTATTATTTCTTTTTATTTCAACTAATAAATAATTGGAGGTATCCGGTTTCGACATACATGGACTCGACTGTATATATATAACTGCTAAACCAATGTCTCATCTCTTTGAACTTTGTATACCATGTCATCATTGAGTCATAAATTTATCTTTCAGTCATATAGAGCAACACATACTCTGTTAACATGACATTGACGGCACAAGCTACTAAATTGTTGCAGTCTGAATGAGTTTTGTCTTATATGTTTACAGTGCAATATAAGAGGAAATAACCAAATCATTGATTTTAGGTGACAGCTTCGATGGCCTTGACTGGTTGTAACATTGTGTGTTTCAAGGATCTCCATACATTATCATCAGTTTTGATTGACACAAAATTCATTACACATCTGACCTGATCTCCATTCACCAGATCACCAATCAACAAATCGAAGGTAAATTGTCATAACGGGCTATTTTTTTTCCCTCTCTTCATGACGTTTTCCTCTCTTGCCAAAGCATCACATATATCAATAATATCATATTATCAAAGACTTTGTGAAATTCGTTATCACATTAATTGTAAAATTTTATTACTATGAATAAAGTAGGTCTTTGGACAGGGATGGTCTTTTCTATCGGGTTAACCACAGTTTTGAGTAAAACGCTGATAAGTGAATTCTACTGTATCAGTAGCAAGGATTAAAATAAAATGCACAGAGAAATTATTCAGAAATAAGATCCAGCTATCAACTTACTCCTCTAATGGCCCAGTATCCAAACTGTGAGGGCATTATGTACAGATTTGGCTTTCAAAAGATTATCTGAAAATGAGTCAAAGAAAAATAACCTTACAGTGCAATGAATATTTTAAATCACAGAGTCAGCTAATCTGAAGTTCTTAGGATCACTAAAATGACTTCAAGTGGGAGGAGGAAGAAAGGTGGTGATGGTGGTGTGGGGAAGGGTTGGGATCGGGGGAGTGGAAACTCCTGCAACCATGAATGACATTAAAAAAAGCACAAGTTTGTTTCTGACAAGTGCATCTGAAAATATTTTATTATTAATGGCTTCTCTTTTTTGTAGATTTGTTGTTCCATCCAAAGTGTGTTGCTGTTTGATAAAGAACATAATGGGGAACCTTGTCATACCACCAACGCTAGGATCCTGCCAAAGTTGTTGTTAAAATGAAGTGGACAGTATAGGGGGTTTCTATAAAGTTGCCGTCTTAACTCCCTAAAAATCCAAACATCTTGATATGGCCTTCAATCAGACCACTACCTTCATGCTGGAGGAAATTCTAAATCCATTTCATCAAGTATGTCATGACCCTCAATTAAGAATTAAAGACAATGTTGCAATAGGGAAGAGTATTAGGGAAGCAGGGAAGGAGGAGGGGTGTCACTGTTAGTTACATGTAGTCTTTCGAAAATTCCATCAACTCTACAAGCCTGTGTAATCCTGCCACAGTGCTTAATGCAGTAAGAGTAAGCCAGTTTGCAGGAAGTGACAACTCGCCAACGCAGTACTTAAAACAAACATGATGCATTCAGGATCTAAATGATAGTTGAAAGTAGATCACTAAAATTAGAATTGTAGCCAACCTCAGGCTGTGCTGGAATGCTGGAATGCCTCACAAGCTTGCACTCAGTCAAATATGTGTTGGCATCAAGAATAACTGGAGAATTACATAGTGTACTATTGTTGGTCAAACTATGCCTAACTGAGCAGTGTTCAGTGGGCTCCACCTGGGCATACAGCTTAAGTCTGCACTGATACTGGTGGTATACACTAAAGGGGTCACTTTTACAATAGTCAGTGCAAGACCGTGAAACTGAAAACCGTTGGCGGATCACAGATGGCAAGGGTGGGATTTATTGGAGTTAATGTCCACCATTTTTATCACATTTGATCTGTTCAGAGGCAAAATGCTGGCAGCATACAGGTCGGCATTATAGTGGGAGCAGCTTTTGTGAGGTCTGACTGTAGCTGAGCTGACAGAACGCTTAAAATTATTATTGCTAAAAGTGATACTGTTAAGAGGTATATTGAAGTCATTAATGATTCTCCGACTAAATTCATGTAACCCACTTATCAGATTTATATCCTACAATGTCCTTTGTTTAGTTCAAAATCACTATTTCTAGCTATTTCTTTTTGACTAAACTGAAAGAAGTCAGTTACGTCAGGCTGTCATGTAGCATTTCAATGAGATCTCCACTTCTTCTGCAACCACTGTTTCATCATCTGTGTTCACTGTGTACGTAATTTTGTCTTCACATGTAAGGTATGTTGAACCAATAAGATAATAATATGTGCCTAGAGAACAATGAACACTGCTCAAGCAGTTGACCCCTACGTGACTCAGCAAAATCACAATGAGAGGTCAACCTGGGGCTTTAGGGCACTATGCTGCTATGCCCTGTGCTAAGCAAACAACATGATGTTGAGTTGATAATTAATTACTGTAGTAAGCAGTTCACATTTATGTTAAAACTGACTCATCAGGAATGATTTCCGCAGGCAACAACCCCCAAAATAAACACCCTAACCCTACCCTTACCCCTACCCCTAACCTTACCCGTCCCTACCCCTAATCCTATCCCTAGTCCTAACCCTAGCGGCTAGCCCGGAGGAATTCCCATAGACTACGTCACTATGTGTGCCAGAAAGATTTCCGCATGCAACACACTGAACCAACAACATACCCTAACCTTAACCCTGACCCTAATCCTAACTCTATCCCTGACCCTGGGTTAGGGTTAAGGTTAGGGTATGTTGTTGGTTCGGTATGTTACATGCGAAAATCTTTCTGGCACACATGGAATTCCTCCCGCTAGGCCTAGTGATTAAACGGGTTGTTGCCTGCGGAAATCTTGCCGACTCATCAAGCTAGGGACACAATGCAAAATTCAGATCGGAGCTAGTCTAGACTTGCGGACGATCTCCAGTTGTGCTTTATTATTTTCAAAGACTCACAGAGTTGCTGCAAAACTTGATACAGCTCCTGCGACCCAAAAAGTTTCTCGAATAACTTCAGCACCGGTTCAATGAGGTCAAAGGGCATAGAGGCATAGACCAGATTTATGGACTTAACTAGCTTAACTAAACTTTTACTATAGAGTTGAATACATCATCCAGGCATAAATTCCACACTTTGAGAAGATCAGTTGTTTTACGACATAAAGATACATGGGCGAATTTTTTTGCTTCAAATTGATGATATGACGTCGTTAAATGTTATTTTTGTATGAAATTAGACGCATTACTTTAAAGGCATATTTGGCATATGAAGCAGAGTATAAATTTCACTCTTTTTTTTTCTTCAGATTGCAAGAGTGGCTTTCTTTGTAAAACCAATTCTGATTAGTCGGAAGAATGTATTTGTCCAATGCATGGCGCTTTTACAAATATTGGAAGGAAGTCCATCAAAAATTATAAACACAATACAAAGAGAGCAGTGGCTCTCTGCAAATAGAGTTATCAGTATTTTAACTCATCTGCCTTTATCCGTTTTGAAAAGGTGCAGTGCTTAATGTCAGTTTACTGAAGTTATGTACTGTCTGAATATCTAGTCTAGGTGCTGCATGCTTTATGCACAAATAAGGTCGTTTGAAAATGATGGACTGTGCAATGGGGTCAATTCGTCCAGAAATTCTTTATTATCGCTATTGCTGGAGAAGAGACAATACTTAATAGAAGTCTAGGTTCATTAGAACGGGATAATCACGGAATAGGACCGATCTATGGCTAAACCAGTAACTAAATGAACTGCATCAGTGCAAGAGTGGTCCTGTCCCAGGAGATAGCCATTAGATCTAGTCTGGTTTTAGCATGAAGATAATTGAGCAGATCCTGGGCCAGTGTTCTGCAAAGTGTAGCAGTATTTTACTTAAGATGAGAGCTTCTGACTGTTGTTGGAAGCTGGATTCTTAGATTAGATCAAGATCTAGACTAGTCTAGTGTAATCTGTCAGTCTGGCTTCAGATGACAGACTTTCAATTCCACAGAAACAAATACTGTTCATCAATCATCAATAATAGTTTAATGAAATTAATGGAAGCAACTCTAAATACTCTGAATGAGACTTACACCCCTAACCAGAACTTATGACTAATAAAAGTCTAGCCTCAGCCCATACCTAACCACTGCTCTTATAGCTGATGCCTGTTGGGACAGGAGTTTCCTAACCCTGATCTTTGTAGTCCAGGAGTGGCAAGTATGAGTCTCATTCAGAATTCCTCCAATCTTAACAGTGGTGATCCAAGTCATGGTGTATGGCTCTAACTGAAGGTTCACAGATCTACTGTATTCAGCACAGGCATACATAAATGTTTATGACAAACTATTATATACATAGTAACTTCTCAATCCCACACAGCTGTAAATGGTCCTTAATGTTCACTTAAAAAAAGAAGATTTTGTGTTTGTGGTTTATACTGTCCTGTTTACAGAAATTTACAAGTTAACCGTCATGATGCGGTGATAGTGGTCAGTGCGGCAATAGTATATATACGCATCGCTCAACCAACCTCTACCTGTGGCGATCGTATTTATGCAGCCGTGTATCCTGGCAACGGGTACTAACCATCAGGCAATATATATATATGTGCTGATCTGCTATAATATTGGTAAAACCAGGTCACACAGCCAGCGAGCTGCGTAGCCCGTGGTCAGCTAGCGCTACTAGTGTTAAATGATTCATTAACTCATATACAATTTAACTATACCTTGCATACCTATTATAGCTCTTCATAAGGAAAAACATTATGTCCTGTTCTTGTCTAGATGAGGTCAAAACTGTCAGAAGACACATACCAGATTTGTAGATTTAGATTAGCCTAAGTAAACTTTTATTTAATGTCAGAAGACACATACCAGATTTGTAGATTTAGATTAGCCTAAGTAAACTTTTATTTAAGACACATAAATACACTTTCGAAATACTTTGCTTTGTGATATTACATGATTCATGATAGTACATCACTGTTATAATTATGTTGCATTATTTCAAATTTGTGTGAAATTGCAATTTTGTATTCTAGCTGGATTTTGTTTTTCCTTCATCAGGCAGTATGAATCAGATCAAACAGGAACCTTTTGATGCCAGTTCTGAGTTTCAAGACTATCAGTGGAATGGTAATAACCAGTTGTCACAGTCACAATAGTAAGTTTATTGTTGATTCTGCATTTTCCAGACAAGGCCAAAATTGTGTTATTAAGTTGCTGTCTGTATGTTTTGTGGATCAGAGGATTAGATCGGACCACTGCAAGTCATGTGAAATGACAATCAATAAATTATATTGACATGACAGTAATGAAAAAAGAGAATTTAATTTCTGTGTATTATGAGCTCAAAGACTATTACATTCACAGACTAGATAAAGATTTTTATGCAACTTTAGTAACTTGAAAACTAGAGTATGAAAAAATATAAGAATTAAGGATGTTGAAAACAAGTTTTAATATACTGTATTACTATTTCCCCTCAAAAGGGAGAGACTGATTGAAGGTTGTATGAAATCCTTCTTTTGAGCGGTAGTTTACTGAGAAAAAAAGGCCTTTTTAATGGTGTCTTATAGTATGGATGAAAAAGATCAGTTTCTAAAGAGAATCCAAAGATTCTTTTTTCCTGGTGCTCTCTGGTGACTTGTGAATTACTCTAAAATCTTTGTGTCTTGATTGATCCCTTGCAATTGACAGCATATTTTCTCCAATTGCAGACTAATAATTCGGAAATAAAATGTTTGTGTTAGAAACAGTTTAGTTATTAATTCTGTTGGCATTTCTTGAAAAGTAATAGATTGTCTCTGAAACAATTTCAAAAGCCTTTTTAAAAGCTTTCTCCAATATTTTGTATCCATGCCCTTTCCCTTATCACTTTGATCATAGTGTGTTTGTTACATCATTGAATGTGTGAAAATGCCCTGCATGCAAATGACACTGTTATTATGAAGATGCACAACTTTATTGCTGTGATGTGGACAGTAAGGAACTAGATACATGTATTTTCAATTCTATGATATGACCAAAAGATTGTCTCTCACATATTGGTTTTATTACATGCTCTGCCAGGAGCATAGCGTGGAGGTCAGACCTAAGTAGGCAAATCTGCGCAAAGGCTAGGGTCACTCTACATCAAGGGGATGTATGGTAGCATGCATGAAACAGAGAAACACAATATCATACAGCAAATATTTGCTTTCCCATCTAAACCAAGAGTGCATGATGACAATAAAATATCATGATGACAGCAATAGCAGCAGCAGCAGCAGCAGCAAAACAACAACAACAACAACAACAACAACAACAACAACAACAACAACAACAACAGTGATAGCATCTACAGTAGGTCTGAAGGCCCACTGACTTATTGATATTGTCGCAGATTTGTCGATAAAATTGATGCAACTTTCCTTCATGTGGATAAAATGGAGGGTTTTAGTGACAGTTCTTTGATCAGCTTTGCTTGTATTTAGTTTTAGTAAACAACATCATGTTCCTTGTTCATGTCTGTCTCACAGTTAAAGACACTATTTTATTCATTGTAGGACACTAAGAGAATGCTCACAGCAACTTTGGTTGCTTTCAAAAGAACAGCCACGTTTGCTGGGAGCTTCACAAAATCCAAATTGCCAAAACCAAGGGAAAAAAAAATTATATAAGTTAATAAAGGTCTAGACCTAGACTAGATTGAGTCTGTGTTAGAAGCACCGAGAAAAGAAATGACACAAGCCTTGGTTAATATGCATGATCACATTCGAATCTTGGCCTCTTGTATGTTCTGCAGGCATTTAGTTTAGATTTTTGCCTACAAACATGGAAATTCTAACACTGCTCGAGAGTATGACTGGGGCTTAGTCTGGGTGCAAATGCTGATTCTTGCGCTTAAAACTGTAGAAGAGAAGTAGCCCGCAAATTATCCTTTGTAGCCGGAATCCAAAATGACTATTAGGCTAGCTAAGCAGCTGAGCTGTGCGTGGACTCAAGCAGGGTGCAAGTGCCACTCTTTTGATATAGTACAGTATACAAGGTGTGGTTTAAGGGGTTGCTCTTTGTAGTAAAAAATTTCAAGTAAATTGTGCAGTTTTGTTTTTTTTTCAAAACTTCTTAGTCTACTACTCTGCTGCGAATTGAAGAAAGACAGTGTGCGCTGGCATTTCTTATCTCAATGCTTTTGTGTTAGTCATCTATTTTTTAAAGACTGTATGAAGCATTCTTTTTCCAAGCAATAGTCAGTGAGTATCTGACTACCATTATGCTATGCCTCTGTGCTCTACACATGCCTGGCTGCTCTTGATGAATGGCAAACATCATGCATGTGCAGAACATATAAACAAACCATTGTATGAGTGACACTCTCATGGTCATGTGACTTATCTGAAAATACCTAATTCAAATTTCCAGTGTTGTGTGTTACACCAAAAGCAGTTAAATACCTAATTCAAATTTCCAGTGTTGTGTGGTAAACGAAAAGCAGTGTTCTCTCTTGTAGCATCAGAAATGGATTATGCACAGCAAAAGTTGATTGGTAAGCATACAAAAGACCCCTACCTTGAAACGTCCCTTCTGCTTTTGTTTCTCCTTACTGCATTCTGGCAGACTTACTCTTGTGATACTTTTGCCTCTGTCTATGGTCCAGGATAGACTATATTTTAATAGGTGTATTTATTTTGCAGCTTCAACCCTGGGATTCTTGTAACTCAGGTTAAAGTTGAAACAGAGGATGACAACTACTCTCAGTCATCAAGTGGGCCCATGCCCTCTGTCATGAAGGAGCCAAAAAAGAGAGGTCGTCCGAAAAAAGTTAAGGATGAAAGGTATTGACCTATTTCATAGATTACAAAGTACAAGTACTGTGAAGACTAGAGACTGTATCTGAATGAAATGTAGTGTCTCTGTAAACTTTATCCAAAACAAGCAGATCTTGTATGGAAAGCATAGATTTGAAAGGGAGCATCAGTGTTTTCACTTGGCTATGCGATTTGTCCTTTACCTTTCCAAAACCCTTCCAAAACAGTTCATGAAACACATGCCTCTCTTATTTCCTCCACAAAGACTGAAAAGAATTGCAGAAAAAAAAGTTAAAACCACCATCAAAATATACCAATCCTATGCCCAAGTTAATGTTGCGCCCAACCCATGTTACCTGGAGAAAACACTAGGGCATTGAGGCTGATGCCTCTAACACAAACTATAAAAGTGGTCTTTCTTATTTCTCTGTTAAGCTGATACAGGAATATAGTAGAACTTCACAATCTCCAACTCCAGGAGACTGGCTTGAAATTTGAGATCATGAGGTATATTCAGTATTAAATTTAGGACTTGGAACCTGAGTTTTGCAGCGAGATGCTGAGGAATTTGAAGTCGTGATGTTGAAATTTATGCAACTATGCATAATGTCACTTCTTTGTCTCCTTATGTTTACTTTTCATAGCGCACTTTCCTGTACCGTCTGTAGCTTAACTGATTTATTGTATTTTCTTCAGTGGTGTTTCAGAGACTGATGGCAAATCTGGGGAGAAGAAGGTGAAACAGGAATCCAAGGACGGTGATGGTTCCAAAAAAAGAAGAGACAGGTTTAATGGTATGCCTGAGGAGGAGGTTTTACTGAGACTCTTACCAGACCACATAGCTCCTAACCTGGATATTCTCATTGTAAGTGTGAACTGAGATGTCAGTCTGTACTACTGTTGGGGTGGCTATTGCTGTTGCAAAAAAAAAAAAAATACAATAAACGCTAACTTAGTTATCTTTTGGCACCTTTGTCTAGAGTGTAATGTTCTCAGTCTATTCATCTGAATCACTGTCTAGTAGCTTTTGTGGTTCCTGAGACAGCCAGTTGGGTGCGTCACTGATTTATTGAAAAAGTGTGGTGCAGTGTGAAAGTTTTTTGCATATCCTGTAAAATTGTGATTATGGACGTATTTGCAGTCTTTCTTTATAAAACAGTAGAGTGTAGAAGAAAGTTTTGCGTTGATCCTTCTGTGTGCTAGTGCTGACAATGACAAAGCAAAGCAGAATGGTATATTGGAAGCAGGGATGAAGGAAGCTTCTATATTCAAATTTCAGAATAAGCACATTGAAACATGCTCAGTTTCAGAAAAGGTGCGCACATTTTTTTAAAGTCCTTCAAAATTAAACCGTTAGACATGCTCACACTTTGCCATTTTCCAATATTTATATTTACTTTATCATTTCCCAGTATTTATTTTTACTCTGTTTCCATTTATTCATTACCACTTACACTGCA
Source organism: Ellobium chinense (assembly GCA_033807755.1). NCBI lineage: Eukaryota > Metazoa > Mollusca > Gastropoda > Ellobiida > Ellobiidae > Ellobium > Ellobium chinense. Next base: position 1,124,159 of record JAWQUT010000052.1, on the reverse strand, counting down.
TTGAATGAAAGCATATCTACTTAATGCTTTTCTAAAATTTTTCATCACAATCTTTTTGTTGAGCCATCCCAATATTTGGTTCAAAATATAATTCCAACCTTTCTGTGTCGTTTGAGTTTACCTGTTTTGTTTTCAGAAAATAAAAACTCATAAAACTGTGTCCTACCCCCGCCAGTGAAATGTGCAACAAAATATCTCCAGACTTTCAAGATGATTAATTATTAACTTAAACCCAATAATGACAAGGATGAATGGCGATCATCAAACACATAAGGCATGCGAATTCAGCAATGATTAGCTGAATCATTAGCATAAATTCTTTGACAACTAGGATGCAGTGAAGATGAGAAATAAGCTCTTGCCCGTTTTTTTCATGTCATCCATTTAATAGAAAGTTTTGTAATTTTTATTAAGAGGGTCAGCTGCCGGGGGAGGAACACAGATACCAAAAAATAAAAAACAAAGAGAAGTGGAGGGTGGGGGGGAGCTTGGGGCACAGCACTGTGCACCTTTCTGCATTGGTCTTTGGTTTTGGCTTTGACTTCTTCTTAACCTCTTCCCCATCCTCTTACGTACTCTGTGACTTCTTCCTATTGAAAGAAAATGGAATTCAAAGTGAAAGTTTATTAAAGCAGGAATGCCATTGAAAGAACTAGAGTTTCATAAGACATAAAATAAATCTAGATCCTAGACAAGCATAGGGCATAGGCATTTCTTTCTGACTGTGATTGCCTATACTCTAGCCCTGAGGCAAGACAGCATATTATTGCCATACTGTCTTCGGCCTAGTGTTGGAGGTCACGCAGTTGACAGTGAAACATTCCACATGTTGTATTACGACATGGACTGCCTAAGGCTATGATTTACAGTCCATTATGTATGACGAAAGCCTGGAGTGCATGGTACTCTGGCAATGCATCCGCACTCTTTCGTTTTAATACACTCACTGCATTTATTTTATGTAGTTCTACAGATAACGTCATCACAATTGTTGAAATGTGATTAATAGCAACAAATCTCAATGTAAAAAGCATTTTTTAATTTCTATATTTCAATACTTCATCTTGGAGAAAGCATTTTTGCAAGTTATGTTACAAACAGAACTACAAGAACAAGAAACAAGCTGAGCGCAAACAGGAAATCTGTGTTGGATGTCCAAAACAGATTGGTATGTGTCGGACATCACTATAAAAAAAAATGTGACGACAAAATTTAAACTTTCATGGAGATGTATTGTTGGATTCCTCAATCACCAAAACTCCATCACACATTCATCGAAAGGAAAGTAACGATACACAAATGCCTTGGATAGCCTGAAGATGTGACTGCTATTGTAGTATTGTGGTCGGACGTCATGGTGTGACAACAAAGTGCACGGGTTCAGGAACCTCCTTTGTTAGTCCATGGGCAGGAATTGACGAATGGTGTGGAACAGTTTTTTTTCTTTGGCTCAGACTATATGTGAATGTAAGGCAATCCAATAAATATGCCTCTTACACAGGAAAGTGAGTAAGTAAAGAACTAAATAAAAAAAATAAAAACAAATTAGTAATCCCTCAGTCACTCGATAAAATATACATACCACACTAATACTTAAGTCAAGTAAGAAATACTTAAAAAGGACTCTGTAGTAAAGTGCATGAGTGTTACAATTCAGGCGAATAATTAAATAATAATAAGTAAATAAATAAAAAGATAAATAAATGTAAATAAGTAAATAGGTCAAGAAATCAGTAATTAAATAAATAAATAAATAAATAAGAGCTATCTTAGTATACCTATTCATCTAACTCAGAGTTCACTGTTTATTGGACCTTATATAATGTCATAGTTAACAGAGAAACTCCAACTGATCTCTGCGTTGTCAGCTGTGGGCGGACCTTGTTAAATCTATAAATATAAAAGCAGACAGTACATGCGTTTTTCATTAATGACAGCCTATCTTGGCTGCTTTTACGCAGTACTTTGTATAATGTTGCCTCAGGTATGTAACAGTTATCATCCAGCGAAAGGTGACACTTCTGTTGCCCTATGTGGGTTACCTGTACCCGTATTCAGGCATTTGGTGCATCGCATATCTTATTTGATAAGGATTGGACGACACAGGTGATGTCCTACAACCTGTTTTGAAAATGACTCGTTCTTACTCAATTAGCCCACAGAAAAGTTCTTTTTTTGCTTTACAGTCGTCCTCATCAATTATTACTCTAAAATATGGTTACCAAATGTAAATTCTATATGTGTGCCTGTTTCTTTGTTTTCCTGAGGTCCGATTCCAGATGTCCTTTTAAAATTTATAATAACTCAGTCAAATCAGAAAAATATTTCCAAGTTTTGAAAAAAAAAAAAAAAAAAAANACAATTGTAATCATCTTGTTCATGCTGTTTATTGCATCAATTTGGAACAACCATAGACAAAGAAATCACATGCCAGACGAAAATTAATTGAAATAATAGGATTACAAAATGGTTTATTGAAAAAAGAGAGCTTTTTGGAACTGACCCATATATGTTATACACCATGTACACTCATACAGGTGGGTACACATACATAATTATATACATATGGACATGCATAATGATATTACATACCCACACTCATTCTTGCACTCTGACTCATGTGTGGGTGCACACAAGGAGCCAGGGTCTCAGATCAAGGGGGGAACATATGTTCCAGACTCCGGTAGTCAACACAGAGTCTGTGCTTCCAGGCCCTCAGCGGAGACAGCAACTCCCAGGGGCGCAAACACACAGGAGCATTCGCAGGGGGGAGGGGGTGGGGGTGGGAAAGGGGACTATAACATGAAACCTGGGATACAGGCAAATGAAATTGGGGGAAAAGCAAAATATTAGAGTGATGCAAGGACAATAGGCTCATCATCATTCAAGCCTGCACTAGCCTGGTGGGCACCAAGGTTCCTAATCCAGTAGGATTCCTGCGCTCGCAGGTTTTCCTTCATTGGAGTTTACCTATTTCATGATGATCTGGAATATCAGTGTGTGGGAATGTAACCATGCCTGAGGTAACTGAATATATTTAAAATAAAAAAAAATTGTCTACTTTTTTGATTAAGCCATAATATTATTTCTTTTGGTTTTTTTTTCCAGATGGCATCTCATTGTAACAGTCCAGGTCATGATGTTGCAGTCAGTTTTTAGTCACATCTTGCTCCTGAAATGTTGATACTGTTGTAGTTATATCAGATACATTTTGAATGAAATTTGAATGTTGGTTTGGTGAATGGACTTTGATTTCTTTCCCTTTTCAGATTGGCATCAATCCAGGATTATTTGCTGCATATGTAGGACACCACTATGCAGGACCAGGCAACCACTTTTGTAAGTCTACAAGGGCAGTGAGAGTGAAACTGAGATAGGTGCAAAAATGTACTGCTCAATGTATCTGGAAGTTGCTGCAAATTATATTCAATGCCACCAACTTTAAAATGATTTAAACACCAGATGTCATCATGGAACAAGGATTTAGGATGTTTCCACATTCAGGAAAGTTTGTAACCATAGAGTAGTCTCCATATGACTGTATCCTATTTTCTGTTAAATTTTGTTGTTCCAGACAAAGGATAGTGCAGGCAGACACGGTACTTTGCCAGCGGACTCTCTGAGACAATACCTGCTTTGTGGTGTTCCATTTTAAATTGCATGTATCTGTTTGAGCTCCCTTATGGCTGTTTAAAGGATAAGGATCCCAGTTGTCTTGGAAATCTGTAATGCTTTATTAGAGGGAACCATGCTCATAACATTCAGTTTTCTCATTTCAGGGAGGTGCATGTATTTGGCTGGTTTGATCCCCGAGCCGATGAGTGCTTATGATGATTACAAATTACTTACCTTGGGTATTGGCTTCACAAACATGTGTGCAAGGACAACAAGAGGAAGTGCTGACTTGAAAAAGTGACTATTTTCTCATATTTACTTATTTATATTTCTCTGTCTTTTCCTTCTCTTTGCCTTTAGAACATGAGTTATAAAATGCCATCCTAATTTCAGTCTCTGAAAACAAAATGTGCTATGACAAGGTTTTTAGTGTTTAGTTGATGGAAGAAGTCAATTTTCTCATATAGAAATTGACTGGTTTTTATCAAGGATACTACTCTTCAGAAAATTCCTAGAAATCGGATGTCTTTTAGAGAAGGCTATTTAACAAACAAGTTGACGTTCTTTTTATGTCATGCCATAATTGCTTGCCTTGGAATTTTCATATGATATCATTGTACTTTGCAGGTAGGAAAGTTCTATATAAATGAAATTATCGAAGTGAAATCACCGAAAGTACAGAGAATTTTATTAAAGTGAGTGGCATTCCTGAATTTATAGTTCTCTTCAACACAGCCAGGAATGATTACATTTTATTGTGTTTTATTCATCAGGAAGGAGATCAGAGAGGGTGCAGACATCCTGAGGAAAAAACTTGCCTTGTACAAGCCAAAAATTGCAGTTTTCAATGGGAAAGGTAATTACGTTAGTCATTTCTGAATTTTGAAGAATACATATTTCTCTTTACACCTGTGTCATCAGATTGTTACCTGTGTGGTCATTGATACTGTCTCAGTTCAGATAGATCTGCTTCCATATTTCAAATATTAGACATTTTTGCATTAGTTTTCTTTATTGTAACATTGATAAATAACCCGTGCTGTGAGTATTCACTCTTTTCAGTCAGTACCAGTTTTAAATGTTTTGAGGTTTTTTACAATTAGTCTAATGCCCCAAATAAGGTAATTTGGATGGTTGTTTGCTTGGGCAGCAGAGTCCCTTTCCTTAAGCAGATTTGGACATTTAACAAGAATGTGACCAGTTGTTTTATAAGGAGTTGGCAGTATTTGCACATAGATGAATAAAATATGTTAGTAATTTTATGCTTTACATTTACTTATAGCATAGTTTAAACACTTTTGTGTTATGTCCTCAGGAATTTATGAAGTATTCAGTGGTAACAAAAATTTCAACATTGGAAAACAGCCTGAGAAAGTGGAGGGCACTGATACTGTAAGTGATAAGGATGTGGTTTGTATACCTCTGTTTTTCCTTTAGTTTTGAGTAAATTAATACTGTTATTAATTTGAAGATGATCATACACCAAGCCAGAAATATGCTTGCTTATGACACGATTGTAACTGGTGAATTTTTACGCATACCTCTTTCATTGTAATATGATCAGCACCTGATTTATTTCAGTAATAAGCCAGGACTTTGAAAAGAGCATTATGTCATCAATGGGCAAGTACTTATCAGTATCATTTTTGCAGTTTTATTCTTGTATTATTCTCAGCTTGACCGGTCGAAACTTTATTATGCCACAATGGAGTATTTTAAAATCAAGATAAGCCCTTGATAAGTGGATAAGAGAATCGGTAGATAGTAAGCCTGACCTGTGAACTGATCAAGAAAGTAACCAGATTTAAAGACACATCAGTTGGAAAGGTCCATATAAATCTGCTATGCTCAGCTAACCCTCCCGTCTTGTAGACCAAAGCTGAAAATTTGGAAAATATGTCAGCTTAAACGAAGCACTTTCATCTTTATTCTCAGGTACTCTATGTTATGCCATCATCCAGTGCTAGATGTGCTCAGTTACCCAGAGCTTCAGACAAGGTGCCATTTTATCTTGCGTTGAAAAAGCTGAGAGATTATCTGAAAGGAGACTTGGCTACCCTGGACGACTCCGAAGTTATCTTTCCTGCCATAGAGCCCAGGACCAAAGCCTCCATGGAAGTGAAGGATGAGCTCTCAGATGACGATGAAGACTCTCGATTATCCAGTGGAGACTCAACACGGGAGATGACTTTAGAGGAGATCCAGATGCAAACAGAGTACCTAGAAGCTTTAGCTGCTAGTGCCGAAGGGAAAGACATTCCAATGGAGAGATGGGGAGGCAAGAAGTCAAAATGTCTGAAACTCAACAGAGGAGAGAACAGTATTGACACAGAGACATCAGGGTCTGGAGATGAAATTTCACAGCCATACACACCCCAGATTCATCACTTGAAACCAAGAAGTAGTCCTGAGAAAACAAAATCCACCCAGCCAACATCTAGTTTTGGGCAGAATGGCCTAGGGCTAGAGATCAAACAAGAGGTGCCATATGATGCTTCAGAGTATGACCCAGTCCCAGTCAACGGGCCATCAGCACAGAAAGTAAATTTTGATGAGGTCCCTGACCCATACCAGTGCCATCAATCAGTTATGCCTCAGTATTTGAGCTTGGGAGACCTCCCAAGCAAGAAAGGTGCTTCCAATAGATCATCCTCTCACACCGGTATCACATCTAAGAGTTTTCCCCAGCCATCTTCTGGTCAAATGCAGCATTCATCTTCTAGTTATAGCCATTTTCCATTTGCTCAAGGTAGAGTCCCATATTCCTCCCAAGGCACAAGAATGAATGCTCAAAATGGTTCAAATTTTCCACATTATCGTTCACAAACAAATGTTACAAGTGGTAAAGAAGTAATGCCATCTACCTTTATAGGGTAGGAACAGAAGAATATCTGAGGAAGCTGATACCAAACGAAGATATGATTGATAAATTATTATTGTAACAAGTGCTGGTCTTCGTATGAAATGACAGATATCTTGTATGAGAAATTTACTTTGCAAGTATCTTGCGTAACTTCCTTTTCTAGTCAGGAAAACTGCATTTAATGTCAGATATAATATTGAACTGATCTTTGTGATTAAGTAAGTATTTCAAAAGAGGTCTTGTACTTCTCCTGTACCTCAGAATCTCTGTTAAGCAGGTGTAATGGATGTGGGGGTTACATGGTTGAATTTACAGAACTGGTTTGGTAAAACAGATACAGGGTCGGGACAACCTGCACTACATGGGTCCTTTTCAGCTCTTACTGTGAGCTGCCTTTGTAGTATGGTACATTCATAAATGACTATAGTTCTATATGTGGTGCACATTGAGAAGGCTGTTAATATTTATTCTCTGATATAAATTTGTGGATAGAGGCATTATTGGACAGGTGCGCAAGATTGATACTAATGACTGAAATGTGGTAGAATAACTACTGCCCCATTTTAAATGGCCACCTGGTTAGCCTGTTTGGTTGTTCTATCCCATCATCAGGCCAGTTGTTCATGAATTTACCTAGATGCAGTCCATGAGCAGTGAGCAGTATGGTCTAACATACTTTGCCCAAAGGATGGTCATTACTGAAATTTGTTTATTTCCTTGTAGGGATATCAACATCAGAAAAAAATGAGCTATTTATTCACAATTTGAGAAATACTGAAATACGATTAACAGATACAGTTCTATGTGATAATTTACTATTTGCTCAACCAGCATTATAAATTAAGTACACAATTCTCTCACTGTAAAGAAGATGTCGCTTTCTGTCTATAACATCACAGATTGCTGGAAATCTGATTCCTCATCGCTCATATTATTGCAGTTGGTATTATGTCTACATTATCACCATGGCATCACTTGCACACATTGACTAGTAAATAATCACATGATAATGTAGATATATATTGATCACAATGATCAGAATAATGGGGAACTCCAAGTCTTAAAACATATTTCAATTTTTGTTTTCTCTTTTCACATACTTGAATTACAGTCACTGATAGATCAAATAATGAATTATAATCCGACATCCAAAATTATGCTTCATTGTAACTTGCCCCTGGTTATCTTTTAGCGGATAAAAAAAGACATGGTTCATCAGCTTCTAGCTAAAATTCTCGGATTAAAAAAAACCGTTGCTGTGGCACCTAAGACCATTACTATTTGATTGTGGTGGAACAAAAGTCTTGTTCATGATGATGCCTAATGCCTAGTCTTCCCATATGTAAAGATAGATGTATCCCTTCTGTATTTGTCACAGCCCAAGAATTTAGAAGTCAGAGGCAGGAAGTGTAATAGAAGTCTGAAACTATTTACTGTATTAATGAGTACTGTGACATTATTGCCAAAGATTATGATGAACATGTATTTATTGATAACTACCTGGAGATATTAATCCACTTCTGTGTGAGACAGGATTAAGTATATTATAGATCTCATCAAGTTAAGTATTGCTCAATTTCATGTGATGAACAAGGTTTTTGAAACTATACTGTGAAACGTTTGATTTACTGAGTACTTTTGGAACACTGATTGAAGGTTTTAGTTGTAATTTAGCTTCATGCTGACTGTCTCACCATGCTGAACACATTATTTGGTCTTATGTTGATGTATTGATATAATGTACTTGTGTATAAATATTGTCGAGTAGTTGTGAATACAGTTCAGATACTGAGATAGAATTGCATCATGTACAAGTAGAAACCAATGATATTTTGGGCCACTATGCTCTGTGAGCACTTCTTGAAACAGCCATTGTTTAATCAATGCACAATATTGACCTTGCAGCATCTTTTCATTGCATTGTTACAGCTTTGGAAAAGGAGTGAGGTCCTCATATAGAGTATCTAAATCTAGAAAAAAAGTATTTTTTGCCTTGCTAATGTCTCTTAACCTTCCTACATTTTGTTGTTTTTAAATTTTGATTGGTGGGTCACATATATAGCACTGGAAACTTTGCAACTGAGATGCTGTTAAAGAACTCTGGAACAGTGAACAATTTGCAGTGTTAGGTAAAGAAAGTTTTATTGTACTGCGTCTCTTCTTATAGCTTGCCAGCCAGACCCTGGGTTGTAATTTCAAACAACCAAAAGAAAGTCGGAGGTGAGGACTGGGAATGTTGTTGCTGATGTTAGTAGTCACCTCAGCCAGTCTTGACCTCCATTTTGTGTAAGGCATGATGTGATTGGTAGGGTACTTGTGATGAAGTGTTGGCATGATGCATTGTGGGAATAAGAATGTTTTTAGTGAAATGTAATTGGGCATAACTGAGGGCTCAGACAAAGGGACTTGAATATTCAGTTTTTTTCTGGGCATTTCAATAAGTCATATATTATGTTACCCTCCCATTGATAGGCCTGCATAGAGGCTCAGTTTTATACAGATGAGTTCTTTTGTGGGGATTTACAAAATCCTGTCAGCATAAAATTCTCACAGAAGTGAAGAGTCAGACTGTGGTGTTATTTGAAATCTTTGAACTTTGAATGATAAAAATTTGAACTTTGGTATTTTCTGGGGAGGTTTTCACCTTTTTATTAAGCCAGTCTAAAAGTCCTGTAAACTAAAGCTCATTTTATCAAATGCAGAAGTTTCCTACATCATCAGTTCTGGCCAAAATGACATTACAGTTTTAAAGAAAACCTCTGTCTTATGACGGATTGAATGTCTTTCCAGAGATAAATATTCATCTTGCTGTCAGCCATTTCAGATGGGTTGATATGTAAACAAGACATGTATACAATGTTCATGGTCTGGGACATAATCATTTTCTGATTCAGGCAGGCTTAAACTTTCATCATTATCTGACCCAACTAGTTGCACAGCCTTCAGCATCTCTTCATATTGTGTTCTAACTTCATCATAAGTTTGTTTCATTACACAACACATACAGTATAGCACATGACTTTTGACTGTTTTTTGGGGGGGAGAGGATGGGGCTGGGGAGATGGAGGGATTTGCAGTAAGTGCAAATGAATGCTTAATACAGTGATGATCTTAAGTATTTGCCTTGGCACCATTTCATTATCAGAACGAAATGCTGGGCCTTGGGATGCTGAGTTAATTGCTGGCAGACTGAGCAGGCTTGGTTTTGGGACAGAGTGAGTTCATCCACAGTTTTTGAGTTCAATCACAGATTTCGTAGCTGCAGTGATTTTACTTACAGAAATTCTGATATTTATGTCTTCTGTGTATACATCATTTGGTTGACCATTTGTCTTTGTCAGGTGTTGAAAGCAGCTTTCAACCTAGCCTGTTCTGTGGGGAGGGGGAGAAGCAGGCGGTTGGTGATCAAAATTTTTATAATGGTGTTTCATTTGCTTAAACAACCAGTGTTCCATTTACAAATTTACTATGATTAGTTGGGGGACTTTTGCTGAGGCATTTTTTTTCTTTTCTGCTTTAAATTCTAGAAACTATTACTTTCTTTCTAGGATCCCGATTGATGCTAATGCCAGGACTTGCACCTCATTTATTTTGTCATTTCTGAAGCAGGTTACTTCCAGTGGCATAAGGAAACGGGTCAGTGGATCCTTACTCAGCCAGGATGCTGTCCTTTTAATGCACATGAACCTGGTCAGATAGCAACCTATGTTTGACAGACACCTGGCCATCTTAACCAGTCTTTAGGATCCTTTGAGTAAAGCACATGTGCCATTCTTAATGCCATGATTTTTAGGACTACCTGTGTCTAGTGGTCATATTGGCTCAGTCCCTTGTGTGGCTGCTGTCGACAGATATATTGGTATGCTGAATATGAAATGAGATGTGAAAAATGATGCAGTTTCAAAATACAGGCTACATTTAAGAAGCATTTTTTTTTGTCCAAAACTCAGGAAATGCACTTTTGCTAGAAATGTGAATTAAATGTATATTTAGAGATGCATTTCTTTTACTAAATCATTCAAGACAAATTTGAGCTTGAAACCTGAATTACGTCAGGAGTGATGGCATTAGGTGAAGAGCAATTACTTTTATTTTCTGTTTGTTTCAAACACTTGCAGAGAACACTTCCTGAGGTTTGGAAAAAACTCTATTCAGGTCCTTCCAGCAAAGAGTAATATTCTGGAAGTTTGGTTGGAGAATGTGCCATAGGTGGTGACAGTCATTTGTTGAATATCAGTGATGTGACAGCATTGTGACTGATGTATGATTTAGTCAGAATCAAAATTTGGCCAAAATATTTTTCATCCTTGATGTGTTTGTATGTAACTTTGTTCTATTGTAATAGTTTAGATAGTATTCCTAGTGATCTTGTAAATGTTTAATTCAACAACGAGACATATCTTGTATATATTATGTCAATAGTAATTCTTTGATGGCATTAGCTCTTGCTTTGTTCTTGCATGTATTTTTTTTTTGTTGCTGCTGTTGCTCTGATACCACAAGTCTCTTTTTCTTTTGTTGCTGATTTTTTGTTACCTCCATTCCAGTTCTTGTGTGATTATTTATTTTTTTTTTCTTGACAATACGTGCCAGTATTCTGAAGGGATTCATCAATGCAAATCCCTCTTTGTTGTGTAAAAACAGATCTGAGCAGATTCTGTACATTATTTTTTTTGTTACATGGATTGCACAGACTGTAAAGGCATGAGCTTCTAGATGTGGTTTTGCTTTTGTGATTGTCTGGCAACTCAGATCAGCTCAGTCAGACGTGGAGATGATTGGCAGAGATGTCAGCTACTTTTCATAAAATTCTCTGACTTTGTACAATTTCATACAAAATCTGATTTGTGGCAGTTGGTATGCTGAATATGAAATGAGACATGAATCATGATGCAGTTTCAAAATAAAGTCTACATTTACTATGTGGCAATTTACAGAATACTTAGATGGGTTTCAAGAAATGAATGTAAATGGATTTAAGTAGAAGAAAAAGAAACTAGACCAGTAGATACAACACAGCAAGAGAATATGCAAAGCAAACAAAAAGCACAGATGAAAGAAAAAAGTTTTCCTAGATTTCAGTTTTTCTGTACAAGGTTTTTCTTAGACATTTCAAATATGTAATCTGTGAAGACAGTAAGATTCTCAGATTTCAGAGAATTCTCTGAAGAGTGACATCCGAGACTTAGTTAGCAATTAAAATTAGGAAGGTGAAGCCATCCTCATAGCCATCAGTGCATGTTGTGAGGAGAGAAACAGGCACTAGAAACTGTGAAACTACACTGGTTGCAGATTTGTTTTTGAGAAAAGACATTATTCACATTATTCATTTTTGCCAGAGTTGTTCTTTTATGTTGGGTGTTGGAAAAGACAGGAGTTCAGTAAAATGTCTCTTGAATGCTGATATTGAATAAATAGGTCGGGTGTGTTATAAGCAGTAATGTATGTTTTGAACAAATGTTTAATCAAATGATCATGACACATTATGTGACCCTGGAATTAAAGTGAGGATTAAAAGAGGTATATACAGAAGTAGAGTCAGTTAGTTCTGCTTAATCATGATCCTGATAAACGCGATTTTTGCTTAATCACAATACTTTCCTAGTGACAAATTGTTTTATATATGTATGAGAATCCCTGGATAATTGCAACATCTTTTAATTGCAACTTTTTCCACACCTCCAAGGAGTTACCTTTAAGTGGAATTGACTATAACATCATGTATAAATCAGTGATCAGGTATCAGATCTAGTCAAAACGGAATATAGAACCTTACAGAGTTTTTCATCGCCTAAGGGCATCTCAGGGTAGGGTATAGACTGCATACAATCATTTTTTTTCTCTGATGTTCAGAGAGCTCACTCAACAAACTCAATTTTTTCATAACTTTATTATCTCCTGTGACATTGTTCCACATGACAAGCGCACCTCTTTCATTTTCTTTCTTCCCTTATTTTGTCTTTACTTTCAGAATGTTTCCATGTGGCCAAAAAGGTTGTGTAAATCTACATGTATATCCATGCTTGTGTTGTCTTATGAAAATTAATGTTGTTCATAGTTAGTACAGGGTCGTCGCTTTCCTTTGGAGGAGGGATAATGGAATGGAAGTTAGTCCATTATCTGGTTTGTGGTCTGAAGTGACATTTACTTCACAATATTAGTGCTGTAGTAGACAAGATACAAAATGTTATGTCTCCAGGTACCGTAATTGAAATGAAAACCTTCTAGTCACAGCACTGAAAGATACACGCATACTTGTGTGCTGTATTTGTAAACTCATGTGTACTAATGTGCACCTATGAATAGGTATCTATTTGTTGTATCTTTCTGTTCTTCAGAGGAAATTGCATACTATCTCTTACAGAGAAAATTTGTTAAGGGGATCCACTACTTATCCCTTGTAGGATTTAGTCAGTTACTGTGATGCGCACTGTGTTTTTCGAATTCATTACTTTTTCATGCAAAAGTATGCACCATAGTGCTAAAAAGTGCATTTTTTTTTACTTGTTGTGGAAAGGGACTTTAGGGAAACATCTCAAAATACAGTTGTTATTCTGCAGTCAGATTTCACACCTGTATTTCTGATACATTTACACTCAAACTTACACAGGGGTTTTCAGGACTTATGACTCAAGCGTAAGTCATGTGGAAGTAAGGGAAAATGTTATCTTTTAGAGTAACATAATGAGGAGCAGCGTGGCCTAATGGTTACGGCATTGGACTCAAGATCTAAAGGCCTGGGTTCGATTCCCGACCACGGTCATGTTGTAAGTGCCTTGGGAAAGCATTTCATTCACATTTTCCTCAGTCCACCCGTCTGTAAACGGGTACCTGGCTATAGGCAGTGGAAGATATTGTTAGAATGTTAGTGATCAGCGTCTATAAATGGCAGCAGCACTGTATGCTCCCCAGGGAGTCGAGAAAGTCCTGGAGTGATCAGGCCTGCTGGGGTAATAATAGTGTGAAGTCGCATGAGCGGGCATTAGCCTGGATATGAGACTTATAAACCGCGTTATTATTAACCTCACAAAAATAAAATGCCTCTGTAAGTATGTACATAAACATGTCTTAAATGCAGGTGCAGAGTCTGATGACCAAGTGATGACTGCAGTGTGAGATAACAGTTTCCTCAGAACAACACCCACAACAAAGAATTGTGCACTGTTGAGCACTTTGATGTGCAATTTTGCATGCAAAATGTACTGAATTAGAAAAGGGCAGTGCACACCACAGTAGTGCGCTAAGCGGGCTACAAGGGAAAACTAGAGGATCCCCTGAAAGAACAAAGTATTTTGTTACCGGAGAGGCATCCATCAGCTTATCTGTGAAGTTGTGTATGTACTGTATACTTATTTGAATAGGAAATCTGATTCAGTTCAGATTCATAGAATTTTGGAGCAGATACTTTGATATCAATTTAGGAAATAGGAAACAGTGGTTGGCAAGCATTGAAACAGAGGGTATCTAAAGATACATGGTACTCAAGGACAATATTACTTTGTTCCAGATATGTCAGCTGAGATATAAAAAAAAGAAGAAGAAGTATAATGCTTACTGTGTTCCTTTTCCTTTATTTACCCTGTGGTCAGACTTTCAAGGTTTTGCTCAGTTTCCATCTTTTATTTCTAGATACTGTCCTGAGAGAATGTGATAGCATATTTCTTTTGTGATGACTATATAGCTAACTGAATTACACAAAAGATATTAGGAGGTCTATCTCATACAAGAACATACCACATTCACGGTTTTTGTTTGCGAGTACATGTTAGCCAAATTATGAAACCTAGTATGTGAAGATGTTGCTACTGGTATTTGTATTTTGTATTTGTGCATGTCTTTGGTTTGACATTTAAAAACATGGGACATTTAACTTCATACTGCTGAAATAAGCATTATCGTCTGCAGCATTTAATTTGTGTCCTGCTGTTTTTCATTGGCAGGATGTGGTCTAGATTCGAATCAAAAATGACGAAAAAGCAAAACTTCAGAAGATACCAAAAAAATTGAACCAGTTAGTGATGTATTTAAATCAGGGACAAACTGTGGAAATTGCTATATTTTAGTTCTGGTCAATGTGTGCATGTTACTCTCATAAGGTTGATTATTTACATTTACATATGTTGTAAAATTCATTTGTGGTCAGACAGGTGCAATACTTTTTATCACAAATCATGGGCTGGGACGGTGGATGAGGGGATCTGCTATGTTTTACTAACAAGAAGTGAGAAATGCCATGGATTTAACAATATTTTTAGTTATGGTGAATGACAACTCTTCATGGAGATAATGTAATAAATAATTTATGATGTCACATGGTGTCTGATTGTTCAGTTTTATACATGTGTTTACTTATCTAAGTTATATAATTTCCATTTCACAGTCATCTGAATCCATCCACGTGGTTTCAAGTAAAGAGTCACACAGAGTAGCATGAATTATCTGGGATTATTTTAATTTGCAAAAGTAGAAATAATATTAACAAAACTTTCTGTTATCATCATGGAAACTCTCAATTTCACAACCATCAACATAACAGCAGTGGACTGTATGTACAAATTCACAAACTGGATAAAACTGAGGAAGCATCTACCAGTCACTATCAATAAGTACTCGTATGAATTTCCTTCAATTTTATGGCTCTAGAAGCATTGTCATACTTCACATATCACTGATGCAGTTGTATTTTTCAACATGTGTGGGAGTATCAGTGAGCAGCTCATGATTAGCGAGAGGTTGATCATTCTCTTTGATTTATCATTATACATTGAAAAAATTATTATCATGCAAATGCATAAAACTACAAAACTAGTAATATTATGTCATGTTTTTCTAGTCCCTGCTCTTTCTTAGATATCATTCTTATTATGCTCATTACAAAATACTGTCACACAGAATAATATGAGGGGAGGAGTGGGGGGAGGATCCTTACTTTCTCTTACAGTGGATAATCTGAAATCTGTGTAATAGAACATGATTTGGCAAGTCCCAGAACCTCATATTAAGAGAGTTTGAGTGTAAATTGTTCTGTCTACACGTTTATAACTAAGAAGGTGCATAAATTGAAATTCAGCCACTCATACCAAACACAGAAAAACATGACACATCTGCACAGGTAACTGATCATTAACAACCACATACATCTATAAACCTCTCTTATGTGGAGGAGCATGGGCAATTGGTAACAGTATTGATTTCATGATTGAAAGGTGGTGGGTTCAGGTCCGAATAACAGGTATGTTGTAAGTACCTTGGGCAAGCATTTCATTCACATTTTCCTCATTCTACCCATCTGTAACATAGATACATGTACTTAGTTATATGCAATGGAAGATACTGTCAGAATGCTGCTAGTGAACAGTGCCTGTAAATGTAGCGGCAGTGTAAGTAAGGTCTGCAGGGAGTTGAGCAAGTCATAAAGTTATTAGACTTGTTGAGGTAATAATAGTATGAAGTCATGTGAGTAGAGCAAAAACAAGTGGATAGGGAAGGCCCAAAGTAAAATATTTTAATAATTTTTTTACAAGTACTGTACATAAAAATATGGAAGTGCAATAACACAAAAAAACTAAGACTTTCAGGCAATGCCCTTCATCAGAGTATAAAATGTAAATTAAGTGAAATGAAACCAACTGTACTGAAAGGAAACGAACTAAAACAAAACGACCAGCGGCCGGAGAAAGGACAAGTCTATCCACTTGTTTTTGCTGTATTCCCCGACAATCCAGCAGTCAGTTTTTGTTCTGCTCGTCATGTGAGTAGATTAATATTATTACTTTTATATGGCTGCGACCAAAGACTTCGTTTATGAATGGACCCTTAAGCACCTGACCACACGTACTTGACCAAGCAGACACAAGGCTAACAGACAGTAGACCAAATTCTGACTTTATTTCTTTTTGTAGTTCACTTTTATATGGACATTATAATAAAAATAGTTATGGAAGAGTCGTCAGCTGTGAGATTTCACTTTTATTTTTCAAATATTTTGTTTTTTCCTAAGACAAACTGATAAGGTGAGTTCTCTAAAGCCCATGAACAGACTAGCCAGAACAGTATTATATCATATCACTGTTGTCCAACGCTAACTACCTAACTGTATATAACATCGACAGTCTTCACATACAACTGGCAAGGCTGACTTCACCCTCTATGTTGAACTTGGTCGGTCCTAAGTGAAGTCTGATGATATGTTATTCCACAGTTATGTGTTGTACAGGACAATGATATTACCCATTTAGATCTGCCATAAATGTCAGCTCATGAGTAAATGTAATTGAAAATAAAGGTCATGAGCCATCGCATTATTAATAGTTTAAGAGCACATAAAGATCTGAACACATCAGTTTCAATATCCTAACTTCTATTCTTTTGTCTTCCCTTTTATTTTTCTACTTTCTTTCTTGCTTCTGTCTTGCACTGTATATGTGCAACTAAACAGTGTGTCAAATACATGTAATCATTACCCCGAATATGACTAATGTATGATAGTTTTTCTACAACCATCTGAGCATTAAGATAGCTTATTTTCTTGAAGTGGATGAAATGATCAATTTGGTTCAGTGTCTGTCAGCCAAATGTCTGTGATGTACGGCACAAAAGGCTGGGAATGTGATGAAGACAACTGTATGCTTGATGCTAACAATAAGATTTAAGATCAGTCACAACAATACTCCTACTGTCGATCATCATCATAATCAAAATTATTTGTTCAAACTGGAAATGGATATGAGAGAATCCAACACTCCTTATGAACATAAAAGCCCTCCACAAAACAATTGTTTTAAGTCAATGTAAAATCTTTATCCTGCACTCCACCATTGTGAAATTATTACTTACACAGAGAGCCATAACACCCATAGCAAATGAAAGTTGGACAGTAGGTCTTTTGAAACTACAGTGCTGTTCATATCCATCTCATTCTGCAGCATAAATAAACCAGATTTTTAAAAAATGGAATGTACATAGCAGAACATGATCAGAAAATTCACACACTAAAACCATTCAATGGCAGCCTTACTAAATCATCTTCATGAGATTATGTCACCCAGATCAGATCCACATTAAATGGTTTCTTTACAAAGTACAAGTATTCTCATACATGTATAAATGAAGTATTGGTAGGTTTATCACAGCATCATCTGTTTTATCAAATATTTCAAACAATGATATCTTTGTACTAGTACTACGCCGCCGTGAGAATTTTGGGTGGCTACAACTGGCCTCTGCCACGAACAGCAGGTGAAGACAGACTTCTAAAGCCTCTAAACCAGCCACTGAATTCCGTTACCAAATCATAAAGCTGTCAGTGTCAGTATGTCCAAGCGCTACTTAAATTTATTTGCAATTCCTAACTAAATACAGTGGAAGTCGGTTATACCAAAGCCACTTAATCTGAAAAACTTCTTTGTCCAAAAGATTCTCAATGTCTTGCCAAGTCACTTACATCTCTCTCTCTCTCTCTCTCTCTCTCTCTCTCTCTCTATATATATATATATATATATATACTTTTTGTGAGCTCATATCACTTTATCTAAAAAAGAAATAGCTTAAATACTCTTTAATTAAAATTTTACACACCAGTCATCAGATATATGCCTATTATCAGCTGATCCTTGCTGTCTAGATTGGCTGGTTGAAGCAGTTTGGCAGCTATCAGAAGTATGACTGTTGGTTTGAATCTCGAATGATAAGTGTCCATATGTGTCTCCTTTAGCAGATAACAGCTGCAAGAAAGTTTGTGCATACAGGTTTGTTAGACACTTAAAAGTGGTGTAACTGCACCTCGTGAAAAGTCTGATGATGCTGCTTTTGAGAATGCAAGTCTTCCTTTTCTCGACAACTAGTGGGAGGCTACTAATACATTTTAACTCTGCTCCTCCAAGTGATGCTGAAAAGCAATCTCCTTCCCCTCCTCTCTGCCTCCACTCCATTTTTCCTCCCGTACCTTGAATCCAGTGACATCGTTTGTTCAATGGTGTTTTAATTTTACACAATACACATTCTTTCTCTTTTTTCAGTACCAGTAAAAATGTAGGGACAAGTAGCCTAACTTTGCACCCAGTATTATTACGCTGCACTTAGGCCATATACAAGACACTCTCTTTCACATATTCTGTCATGCTGCTATGATAGGAAAAGGCCTTTTAATTCGCTCTATAGTTAATCAGAAACAATTTGTCCAGTCCCTCTGATTTCATTTAAAGGGACTTTCTTTGTATTATTTTTTTAAGCAAGGGCATGAAACAACATTGTGGCTTATTAATTTGTATACATAATAACCCATGAAGATAAATGCAATGCCATTTACAATAAACAAAAAAAATTAATGTCACATTTAAGCTTACACCTGGAAACAAACAGGAGCATCTGGAAATTAACAACAAATAATCCCCGAACTAACAGCTCAGCCCCTTACACATTCCAAGTACCCAGAAATGATATATATTTACTAAAGCCATTTCATAATATAATCTGCTGTTTTCAGCCAGTATAAATTAATAAAGATATATGAACCAGATTGTACTCTAATTATGCGCTATGGTATATGCAGTCAAACCTGTCTATACTGACCATGTAAGGGACCGGGTACATGTGGTCATTATAGACAAGTGGTTGCTATAGATAATAACAATGTAAACAAGTAACAAGTGACAATTTTGTCAACACAACATACTGTATATCATTATTAGAGCAAACACTGATCATAATGGCAAAATAAAGAGGTGAGAAAAATGTAGCGCTTTGCACGCCTGATATGACATGGTTAAAATTCCACAAATTTGAACTTCTTAACTTTAAAAATATTTAAGTTTTGGACTACAAACCCGTTCAAACGATATGATGTGGCCAGCAATCAGTCACTACCTGCCGTTGTGTTGATAGCTGTCGGAGGTGATCAGTCTACAACAACATTTTAATGATGACAAGAATGAGTGTCACAATACACATGTCCTAGCATGTTTTCCCCTCCCTACTCTCTCATCTTTTAATCCATCCCCATGTTTTCATGCGTTATGACTCCAAACAATGAGGTCTGAGTGATTGTAAAATGTAAGTAAACATGTCAATACTTCCCATGCTGTTTGATGAAATGTTCATCAGAACTTGAACCCCATGTAAAATCCGCCTGTACCCTACTTCCTGCCTCCTGTTAGGCTTAAGTTTTTCCTGTGGTTTTCCTCATTGTCTCAGTTGACTGGTCAGGCAAATGGTCACCCACTTTTTCAACATGAAAGTGTTTACATATGCAGATAAAGCGGAGCATAGTGAATGATATCGCATGCTAGTGTGAAATTGTGTGTTGTGGTGTCCGTTATACAGGGTTCAGTCATAAAATCAGGACCAGAAATTTGGTGTCCACAGTCTTAGTGGCAGGTGATCACTATACACAGTGCATTTAGATAGCAATTTACTTGTGGGATCCCGTGGACTGTCCGTTATGGCCAGGTGGGCACTATAAACAGGTGGTTGCAAAGACAGGTTTGAGTGTACAAAGATGTAAGGTACAGTGGAACCTGCTTAAGCATGACGGCTCCGTTCCCGATGAATCGTCCCCCTTAAGTGGGCGTCCCGCTTAGGCGGACTATCCATTATAAAGTGATTTCTTAGATAGTTTGTGCGTTTCATTCAAGTTAAGGGATAATTATTACTTGTTGCGAGTGAGGTGTGACAACGGAGTCATATTTAAATTGTATTTTTGGTAGACTTGCAGAGCATAGTATTAGTCATTCTTTGCGGGGAATGGGATTTCTGGTTGGCTTCAAAGAAGCACCTAAGCCTTCTCACCACTCTCCTTTGAAAATTTAAAAATGATTTCTCTTAGAAACCGGGACATGTCTACATCAAAGGGAAAGAAATAAGACATGTTAAAATAAAACTGGAGAGAATATGAGAGGTCTAACATCTCTGAAGTCGAGATGTTTGCCACCCCCCATTCAAGTGATCAAAGCTAATTTGGGATCGAATTTACATGATTGTAAACACCGGCAAAGATAAGCGTTACACTTCTCGCTCCATATCTGGCCAGAGCGCGACGTGTCAAGAAGCCTTTATGCAACACGAATGATGGTCATGCCTATGTGAACAATATCTTGGAGATATGGTTCCAACTCGTCTCGCTTAAGCAGGTTGCCGTCCCGTTCACGTGTATAGATTTAAATAGCAAAATTTCCGTTCCCCAGGCATTTGTCTCACCTAAGCGGGCGTCATGCTTAAACGTGTCCCGCTTAAGCGGGTTCCACTGTACATAAAACAATTGGATTCACTTTTTACTGTCATGCTCAGAATTCTAGATCTAGTGCAGCTCATGAGAAACTAATACCAAGGACAGGAATATGTACATCGTTGTGTTTTTGTTCGCTTGTAAGACAAAAATTGCATATTTGGCAGACGGACTCAAACTGGAGCATGGCACATCACCTTTATGTTGCATGTTTGTAGAATCAGCAAACTATAAAATTCAAATGAAATTTCAAACATAGTCAAACTATACACAGTCAAACTATTTCAAACTATAATTATATTAGCCTATAGTGATGTCTAAAATACACAAAAGTTGATTTAACAGAAATTTCATTATTTTGTTATTTTCATTATTGGGCAATTTTACAAATCACATTAAACTTTCAAATTCCTACATTCTGTCACTGATGACTCCATGCACTGAAATCTATCTATCTCCATATTAATGGGTTAATCCATAACATTTCCTGTTCATGAGTGAAAGTGCATGCTACTACTCAGTACCTGTACCAATTTTAATTCAAGCTTTCTTGGATTTAAAAGTTTACTATTGTCAGATGAGGTGGATAGCTTCAGTCTGTTGATCCTGCTCACACAACTGTTTTTTTTTTTTCGGTCTTCTCAATATATCAACTGAATTAATCAAGAAAGTAAATAGAGCTAGCTGAAATTATATATCCTGTGCTAGAAGATAATTAAGGTTCTGTAAAGGAGATGTCACTGATAAGAGGATAGACAATCCCTCCACTCTAGATCATAACACATTACTTTGGTGTACACTCCTCAGGACACTCCTTAGCTCCACTGAGGAGAGCTCTAACTGAAACTGTATCCATGAACATGGAATGAAATGGATAACTCCAACACTGTTTTAAGCTCTCTGCCAACCTCTCTACAGGTCCTTCTTTTGGGCAAAGCAGTCTTCAGTATTTAGTTTCTGGCCAAGAATCTTGACTAGTGTGGAATGTATTTTCGGTGCCAAGTCTGCCAACTGGTTTGAACACATAGATATACGTAACATAATTGTTAATATCCAAATAATGAGGGTTAATAACTAGATAAGCAATGCAGTTATGTTTCCCTTTCCTTATTTACTAGTAGTGAATCCTTTGAAAAATTTTGAACCGGATCTGTTTTCACAGGAAGTAATATTTACAAGTCTAACTCGTGAAAATTAGAGTCTCATAAAAAAACAAGGGAAACAACACATCTATAGTACCTCTGATGTCAATGTAGCAAACAACACATTGAAGCTTGACATACTTACCTAATGGTTTTACTGTAAGAACAGGCATAGTTGGAGCAATGTCAGTCTCATGAATAAGATGAAAATTTAATTTTCAAGGACACTTATTTTTAATTTTTTTTTTCTTTCTTTAATCCCTTCACTGACTTAAGAGCATCCATTTTGTGCATTCTTACTAAGGGACTTTTCATGAATTTTGGGGCTTGATACCATCAACATTAGATGAACGACCGCAAAATTTTCCTCATTCTTGGATTGCATAAAAATACAAAAGTTATGAAAGACAACATGAACACTACCAAATATAGTAACAGTCTTCTATATGCATTCCTAGATGGCTCATCCACTATGGTAAAAGGCTCACGGGGAATTTTATTTGACATGTCACCAGATGATTTTATCTTTGCAAATGCTGCAGCCCCGACAGGACCAAAGGACTCATGCTTCGTCTGAATGATCAGCATATAATCAACTTCCTCATTATTGGAAGCAGTATGCACAGACCAAATAAGATGTGTTTGATTTTTTACCACAAGCCTGGAGTAAAGCTCCTTCTTTTTATTGGATGATGCAAATGCGAGCCAGTATGGTCTGCTAAGTTGGTCATCGACAAGATACTCATAACCCATTGCACCATTAATGATGTATATGGGAGCCTGTGGGTTAATGGTGTGGAGCTGAAACACTTTACCCAAGTACACTGGCCATGTTCTTTCATAACAATGCTTGTGTCCACTAATGAAAAGGTCAACTCCCTCCTCAAAAAACAGATCTTCTAACTGTTCCCGCATAAGAGAATGTTCCTGGTCACACTCCTGAGTCATAACAGATTTTGTGCAGTACATTGGTTTGTGACCCATGACAATAATCCACGGATGGGCTGCACGGTTTTCATTGGCATGTGCCAAATCCTTTCTCAGCCAGGCCAGCTGCATTCTGTTGAGATGAGAAGGTGAACTGAACAATTCGGTGTTAATGCTGATAAAGTGAGTGTAGCCAATGTCAATGCTGTACCAAAGGTTTTCCTCCTCCATTGGCCATGATACATTGGGCATGGAAAACCTGCAAACAGAGGATGAATGATATCCAGTTAGAGATGTTCAAATATCTTCTTGTTTTTCAGCAGTCTGATGTACGAACATTTAGGACAAATAACGCAAATTTTGAAGTCTGATCCAAAAGTTTCTGAACTATATAATTATAAAAGCTTGCAGGCTTACTCCTCTATCACCTTCAAGATAGTCGCCCAAGGAGGGTCAGCACAATGATGCCAGCAATGCTGTGAAGTTAGGAAGCACCTCTGGAAGTCTTTATATGTCAGCTTGTCAAACATCATCAGCAACTTAACATAAATTTCTTATATTGCCTCAAATCTCCTTCTCTTCTGCAGAATATTCATCTTTGGTGCCACACCAAATGAAGCCAAGACAGTACAGAGACTGGAGGATGGTGGTCATGTTATTTGCCACCAATAGCTGCTGATCTCTGAGAGACAAGTGTGCTGGCATGTTGCTGCTCTGTTTCACCAGTCATCTCTGTCCCACAATTTTACGCGACCACCTCACAAGCCCACATTTATATCATCACTGACAATCTGATCTGCAGATTTTGCTGTGTGCCATTTCTTCCTCTCCCCAAAAATTCAGAACTCAGGTGAAGGGAAAGAGTTCTGAGATAACATGAGATCTAGGCTGAATCAAGATGATGCATGACAGGACGTAAAGACTTCCATGGGTTCTTCTAAGCTTGGCAGTGGCTGTGGATTCATTTAAACGCCAATCCTTATGGGGAGTGCCTTGAAAATGATGGAGGAATGTATCACCTAAAGTAAGTCTCAGAGAACTCTTAGGCACTGTCCAGGCACTTTTAAATCGCATCTCATGGAGTGTGTGTACAAATACTATGATTAGAATTAAATGTGTGAGATACTCCTATTTATGTGTCTCCTCATCAACAATGCTTTCTTGCTGAAGTGCAGTTGGTGGGATTTTTTATTATACAGTAAAGTTCAGTTAACATGACAGTGCTTTACCCAAAATTTTAGTTGATCCAGACAAAAAGAAAATTCCCATTCACAGACCCTCTTTATACACAATAGATTATTTTCAGTGACCTGATGATGAAGTTCTAGGAACCCTCCATAACATGACAACTGTTGCATGAGAGAGAAAAATGGGATAGAAAGAGGAAAGACGAGTTGCTCCTGACCAGTTTTCCTTCTCCTTGTCCACTGATGGTCGGGCACATGGAGATTACATTTACGTTAAATATTGCATCAGTGAAAGGCATAACATATCAAAGTCACACTTGCAATTATAGTAAAAGACTGTTGTTTCCCCTTTTTATTAACCTGTAACTTGTTAACAGAAAATTTATTTAACCCACCATGATTTGGGTGATCCCTATAATTTTCTGTTAACAGGATTCAACCATATCTATGTATTCTACAATGGCTAAAGGATGATGGCACAGACTGGACCACAAGTCCATACAAATAAATGAAAGCCTCTCAAAGACAAGTCTTTAAAGTCTGGGTGTACCTGTGGCGATAGTGATAAAAAGGGTTCGTTTTTCCTTCCTTTTCATGATCACCAGGTGTAGTCATGTAAGGCACTCGTGCTGCAAAGTCTTGTATCTTATTCATGTAGAGGTCTCCTCGATGCCCTTTCTCATACTCCAAATTATAGGCAAGATCCCCTATGTGAAAGACAACCTCATATTTTCCATTTATTACCTCATGGATCAAAAACGGCAATGACTTAGTCAATAACCCCATATCTGCTAACACCAGAAATGAATGCTGCTTGTGTGGATCATTGTGGGGCACCTCAAACGTATACACGTCAGATTTTGTCCCAGGATTTCCACAGACAATACGGTATGTGTATTGGGCTCCTGGTTTAAGTCCTAAAAGTGCAGCCTTATGCACAAACTTTGCAGCCATCTCACTATTCTCTTTCATTTCTACTGTTAGCGCAAGAACTTTTGAGACAGTGTTTGGATTATCCCCATACTCAACATAGCAATTCTCATTAACTTTTGTCGACCACATGATAACAATGTCATTGGGGACAGCACCAAGGGCTAAATGAATCTGCTGTGGGGTACTGGCTTGGGAAAATGTTGCTGCTAGTTTGCTTGCAGTGTTCATTCCCTGCTGCTGATGCTGCATGTGACAATCGGAGTAGTGGTAGATGATGGAGGCCATTACAAGGAGGACTGATGACACTTTTGTCTGCTCTGCTGCCATCTTCATACTATTAAAATCTGAAGTCAGTGGTCACAATACCCTTAACATGACTGAGTGGCTGGTGAAAAAAACAAAAAGTATATGTAAATGTAAATGTAAAATAATGTATAAAACAGAGCAGTGCACTTCATTGGGGCAAATTTGCTGGAGGCCTGAACAAATGCACTATTCACTGCGCTCAAAAAACTGAAATATCCATGCTATCTAAAGCTATTTAATAAGTAACCACAAATCAACAAAACTTTGAAAAACATAGTAACATTAATTAAAACAGGGATGAAAACATTCACATCCCACCTCATCCCTTCCTGAGCTGCACTCTTGGGTGTTATTATCAGCTATATTCCATGACAATGTCTTAAATGGACAAACAAGGTTATTATTTGCTTATTATTTTAGTTGCACTGCATACAATCAACTAAATTAGAGTTTCACAAATGTTTCATGACTTTCTGGTAGAGAAAAACAAATATTCGAATTTTGCAGACTTGCAGACATAAATCTGTTGAAACTGCTGTTTCATCAAATGTAAATACAAATCTAAGATTTCAAATTCTGGGCATGGGAAAAGCCAATGGAATATAAGGAACAGTGGCCCTGGTTCAAGTGTGCTTAAAGTTGGAAGTTCAATTAAGTTATTTTGTACATCAAAACTGTCCTACCCAGCTTTGCAAATGCAGATATATTACAACAATTTTTAAAGCTACCAGCATAAGCAAGGAATTTGATACAAAAAACATTGAAAGGACAACAGCTGACCCAGAAACGAGAACTAATTGTGAGTACATCACATAGTCCACAGTCTCCTGGGAAACTCCTGGAAACAACTGCCATCATCTAGCCATGACTTGTCTAATTTATGGAAACTAAAACCTGCCATTAATATTAACCTTTCTACCACAGCCATTGCTCATACCTATCATGATTTTATACAGTCGAGTCCATGTATGTCGAAATCGGATACCTCCAATTTCTTATTAGTCGAAAGAAAAGAAATAATAGATTTTTGTCCTTCTTTGCGTCTATTAATTAATTGCCTCTGCATAACAAGAAGTAATTAACTCCTATTTCTGATTACTCCAACTGCCCAGCACTGTCAAAGAGGCAAAATCACCTCCTGGCATCCTCTCCGCGTAGTGCCAAACAACGCAGATGGCTTGAAAAACAAATGAGGCGATACCGAGGATAGAGAGAAGCAATAAAACTGGATACTGCGAGTGCCACTAGCCGCAGCATGGGCATGTTTAGGGGGCGTATAGGGTGTGTGTATTACACCACCGCTGATAAGACGTTGGGGGGNNGGGGGGGGGGGGGAAGAATGTGCGAGGGCTCGAAAATCGATCGATAATCAAGCATCTCGGCAGCAGTGTGTACATTAACGCATCTGGCCCAATGCACCGTGACAGTATAGTAAACAGGTATAAACAAGAGGCTACCCTTGTGACCTCTCCAGTGTGCTCGCTCACATACGGTTGACTCACCTTTATCATTTTCAACTTGAATTAAATTTTGTCCTCTAAATGATGGCTACCTCTAAAAAGTCTAATCCCGTGAAGAGAAAAAGACTCTTTCCACTGAGTCGAAGATTAACATGCTCCAGGAAATAGACAGAGGTGCGATGTCGAAGAAGGCCATAGCTGAGAAGTATGGCATTCCCGCTAGCACACATACGGTTGACTCGCCTTGGAAATCGTGAGTCGAATTCTGATTGCTCAAACTCATGGGGGTGGTCCCAGCAAATTGGAGCTAAGCGGAGTCGACTGTACTTATCACAGCGAATTAAAAAAAAACAAAAATTCTACGCTGACTATCTGAGCAGGGCTTTTCTTTTGCCTAATGACCAGACAGTTGAGTACATGTTCAGTTACGCAGACTGCATGGCCCATTACAACAACAGCACTTAGCCTAGTGCCGAGCAGTGAGTCCTGGCCTTGTGCTTACAGCATGCTAATGCCACTAATGGCATCTCACTTAGAGCACCTGAAGATTCTTTGCCATCAGTTGTAGTCTATAATTAGGGGATGAAAAGGGATGGTGAGACTGTATACATACTATTCAGGCACATAGGTTAAAAGAAAATAATAAATTATATGTTCTTACTCATAGGTTCTTCCTGTTTGCCGGATTTCAATCTTTCTTTTCTCTGGACTTGTTGGATTGTTCAAAATCATTACCTAAAATGGAATGCATTTATATCAGTGTCACCATTCAAGAATGTAATTAGTGTATCCAGAAGCAGTATCCTGTCAAAATCATATTGAGTGGCAATTGTTATGAGGAGATATAAGCCGTTTAAACACAAGCTACTAAATTCAGAATCAGAGTGGTTTAATGTTGAAAATCTGACGGCAGAGGTCAGATCTTTGCTAATGAATTTGGTAAACATGAATTTTGTGTTCAAATACGCACTGCCTGCACTCCTACTTTCTGGCAATCTTTCAAGTCTGATGATTGCTAAAACCTGCATCTTCAAATCTAGACATCTAGGCCTATATTTTTTCTAAGCTTTCACATAATCTTCAAGAATCTGAATTTTGAAGATGAAGTAGGCCTAAAAAGAAATACTTTGACAGAAAATGAAGGTGTATTCTTGCTGGTCTAGAACAGAAAAAAAAATACAGTCGAATCCGCTTAACTCCAATTCGCTGGGACCATCCCAGTGAGTTGGAGCAATCAGAATTCTACTCACAATTTCCAAGGCGAGTCAACCGTATGCGAGCGAGCAAGCACCCTGGGGAGGTCACGAGGGCACTTCAACAGGGGAAGTAACTAAAGATGACATATTGGGGAAGTATTTTAAATGGGATTATATGATTTTATAAGAAATCACTCTGAGTAGTAGATTAATAGATGAAGAGGCCGTCGCTTTTTCCACTTCTTCCCGGTTTTTCAAGATCGTAGGAAGCATGCTAGCGGGAACGCCATACTTTTCAGTTATGACATTCTTCGACATCGCACCTCTGTCGATTTCCTGAAGCGTGTTAATTTTTGACTCAATGGAAAGAGTCTTTGAGGTTTCTCTTCACGGGATTAGGGGAAGCCATTATTTAGAGGACAAATTCAACTTAATTCAAGTTGAAAATGATAAAGATGAGTCAACCGTACGCGAGCGAGCGAGCACACTGGGGAGATCACAAGGGCAGCCTCTTGTTTATTTACCGTCACAGTGCAATGGGCCAAATGCATTGTACATGTATGTATACACTGCTGCTGAGATGTTTAATTATCGATCGATTTTTCAGCACTGCCGAACCCTCCCACATTCTCTTCCCCCCACTCTTCACCCCACTGTCTTATTAGCGGTGGTGTTAATACACATGCCCTACTTATTGTGGTGCAGCTAGTGGCACTCGCAGTGTCCAGTTTTATTGCCTCTCTCTATCTGCGGCACCGTCTCATTTGATTTTCAAGTCGCCGGCGTTATTTGGCACCACCCGGGGAGGTGATTTTGCCTCTGTGACAGCGCTGGGCAGTTGGAATAATCAGAAATAGGCGTTAATTACTCCCTGTTATGCAAAGGCAATTAATAGATGCAAAGAAGAAAAAAAAACCTATTATTTCTCTTTCTTTCGACTAAAAATTGGAGGTATCCAATTTCGACATACATGGACTCAACTGTAATTAAAAAGTATGGATTATTATGAAGAAAGGGACCCACATCTGATGCTCTTGTCTTGACTGGCATGTTAGGGATTCGCCTTGATTGATGCTCTTGCCCTGATCAGTTGATGGGCATTAGGATAAGGGTTAGGGGTAGGGTTTGGAGCAGAAGTAAGGTCACATTGTATGGGTAAGCATGAGTTCCAGCTACGGGTGTGAGTCTCCTTCAGAATTCCTTCCATAGCCATAGGAAGTGACCAGTAGCTGTTTGCCCACAGTAAACACCAGTCTACATATGTTCTGGGAGTTTCCCGTGATTACCGCATTTCATTAAATCACGTAAGGATTATGGGATTATGCATACGGCCACAGGTGCTCAGACACAAGTGTGTAATCTAATTTCTTTTTTATCACACTGTCTCCACTGTGTCCTAGTTAACACAAGACTAGGCTGGTGTCGTTCTAGAAGACAGTTGTCCAGTTTTACATAATTTCGCGCTTGGCTATAGCAGCAAAATAAAGATCTTCATCTAATCTTTTCTAGATCCAGACTAGATCTCATCTGACCTAAGCTGATGCTAGACTAGATCTCCAGGAATCTCAACCGCTTTGCCCATTGTATCATTGTTTATTGTTATTGGTGTTTGAACTCTTAAGCGAGCCCATGGCTGCCGGTCGCTTACGCTAGTAGAAATTCATAGACTACGTCATGGTAAATTAATTCAATCGATCCCTGTCCCAAGCTTTTTAAGAAAAAAATGTATCAGGCCCAGTTATTAATTTCACTCAATAAATATAGCCTATTGTGGGATTTTATTAAGAGAGAAATACTGTACGTAGTTTCATGTTTTGTTCCCTGCAAAAAAATGGGCGATAATTTAAAGGCCTAGAATGCACGGGCAGGAAGTCAACATTCTCCACTACTCTAGTCTATGTTTACATCGTAACCCTACCCCTCGTCCGGACTCTTCCGCTGAGACGTGTCCCATTACAAATAGTTGAACAATTTCTGTTGACTCACTGGAGTTACATATGCTTTCATGGTAACGGCAAGTTAATAAATAATCGTATTAAATGACTGACGAAAGTATTTTACATTCATATTCTGCGCGAATACTTGATACACTGAGTGACACAGTTCTTCCTGTGATCCCAGATTTCATTTGGGACAGCTGGAGCCGCCTGTATGATCTGTCCAGAGAGCTGTCGAACGCTGACCTCCAGTATCAAGTACTAGTAGCACTACTCACATGGTTTATTATCAACCTGATTCTTATTAAAGTGGCGTGGGCCATATTTGGAGAAGACAACATTAAGCTGTTTTCATCTAAAGGTAAGGCGGTTGAACAGTTGAACAGCTGTTGAACCTGAACCGACTGAACGTGTTGACGATCTGTATCATTATTAAGCCGATCAACAGATTAAGGGTTCTGATTGAATTGATGATCAGTGGCCAGAAGCTCGTTATCTAGTCTCAATCCCAATATATGTCCAAAGAACCTGATTATAAATTGCAGATCAATTGATATTTAAGATAGTGAATACTTTGATTTTGAACATTATTTTATATGTACAATTTGGTCTGTCAATAGCAAATTCTTGAACAAGACACGGCCAATGATAGGACTAGATTTATCAACTTTGTGAACAACATATCTAGTGGAACAGAGGTCATATTAACAAGATTTTAAGTTATTGTCTGGGATGCCACTCTTATTAGGAAATCCGAGAACATCAGCAGCTGTGGTCCATCCTTAAACTGCAGATGACCCTTGGATGAAAAAATCAAGATCCTAAATTTTATCAAAGATTTGGTACATCCCCCATATGAACAGATGGTTTCGAGACAGCTGACATAAGGCTAGAATAGAATTGATAAAGGTCACTTTCAGTCTCAAAAATGGAATTAGAAAGTTCTATGGTATTATGGACATTATAATTTTCGTTTTGAAAATTCATTTGGAAAATGGAATCCATATGGGAGACACAAATTCGGCAACTACACTTTCCAGTGTCCATTTTCTTCTGAGGACATAAACTTGTAGGCCTTGATTAGACAGTACTGAAAATGGCTGATTGTCTGGTTCACTCTTGCCTCTTGTCAATGGGTCTTGTACAGGTTAGTCTAGTTGACTATGCAGATCAAATAAGACAACGTTACAGTGCTAAGACAGTCTCAATTATGACTGAATGTGAAAGCAAAACATGAGACCTTAGCTACAAAATCCTGTGTTGTAGTATCTAGGGATTTCCATCAAGTGTATTTTGTCTTCCCTGGCCCACCGAGAAGTACAAGATTTGGGAGCAGGTTTAGGAGCATTTGTGATACTTTGGAAGACCGATTTGAATGACTAATAAGAAGAGTCAAACTAGATGAAGAGTTGTTAATTAGACAGCTATCCAGTCCTTGACAGTTAGGTGCTGGCAAATTGTCTTCGGTTCTTTCTGTGCTGTACAATTCTGTTGTAAATGCATGCTTCTTTATTGTCAAAGAAAAACCCATCACTTCTTTATTGCTCAGAGACAGTTTTATGTAGAGATCCAATAATTATTGCCTATTTCAAGGTAGAGGCTTTAGACTAAGTGACAAAGTCTGTGAGAGTTTACGCAAAGCCGCAAAGGGTTCAGAGAATTTTGTGAAAAGTTAGTGGCATGCCTGTATTGTAATGTATGTTTTTACTCTGCAAAAATATTGGAACAGAAATGGCAGAATGCTAACAAGTTTTGGAGAGCCAAACATTTGATTAAAAAAACAAAACAGCCCCTGAAAGATTAAATAGTAGAAAAAAATTATAAATCAGCCTGTTTTAAACTGAAATCGATTTGTTCATCTGGGTTTCTGAACATTTTATCATTAGCTGCTGCCATCACTGTTGTATAGATTTTCTGTATCACTGGTTGAAGTTTTCTGAATTTCCTGATGGCAATGACTTATTATTTTGCGATTCAGAAATTTAGGATTTGATATGTACGTATTCATACTGAGTTAATATATCATCGCACCGCTTTGGTTAATTCACCTATCCAAATCAGTCATGACAAGGTCTCAGAGTGTAGCTCAAAAACATGAATAACTGAGTAATGCTTATATAATGATAAACAAATGTTGTGGTTGGAAAACAGCGGCCAAGTAAATAAAAGGGGAAGCAAATTTGGTATATTTTAGCTACGTGGTAAGCTTTTTATTAGCTTTTCAGAAAGGTCAGTTATCCTGTTGTCATAGAAAAATAAAGATTTTAACATGGAATCATGCATTTTGTGATTGCCTGTTTATTTTCAGCCATGAGGTACACAAACAGCAGTACAAGGAGGTTACTTTCAGTGCAAGATGATGTTTCAGCAATTGAAAGTAATTGATCACATAGACACTCTTACTACATTGCTTTTAAAGTTTATGCTATATTTTGTTCTTTTTTTCATTTTCACAGATCAAGTAAAACATCTCAAGAAAGAGTAGCTTTGACAAGCTTATCTGTAATAGCTCCAATCGCAGCTCTTCTTATACAGAGCAGAATATCATGGCGGCAATAAAGAGATTTTTTGAGAAGCGAAAGTTGAATGTCAAGTTCAAGAAAGCTGGGGAGGGACATCGTCTAGACGAATCACCCAGTGCAAGCAGTCACAAGGTTACTACCCCCACGGTTTCAAAACCAACAACACGAGATGCACAAACTGAAGCAGCAAGACGTGCAGCTGCAGATGCTGCATTAGCCCGAATGGAGATAAAACAGCAGGGCAAACAAGGTGAGGCATCCTTGGTTATATCATATCTTTCTGAAATTCTTTATATTTTAAGGGAATTAATTTTCAGAAGAGTTCACTGACAGTATGATGAATATGTCATGCTGTTTCCTTCCTTTCCTGTGAAAAATGGATCAAGAAGTTCTAAAAACACAAAGGAAAAGGAAAGACTGTTTAGGAGGCTAGGAGAAATACTGTGACACTCTGTTAATAGTAATACAACCATTGCATAACCCAGTTCCCCACTTAGTATACTCTGATTCCAAAGTCTCAACATATACAGTGGATCATCATGTTTAACGACATCGGTAACAACGACAACTCGGTAATAGCGAGAAAATTTAAAATCCCCGTTTATCCTGCTATGTAAACTATATAAAAAATTACTGTAATAGCGACCGCTGATAATCAAAACCCCGGTAATAGCGAGAGAATTTTTGAGTGGACATGGCCGATTGTGATAATCTACTGGCTTTAGTACAGCCCTGTACTGTAAGTGTAACTTCGTCAGACGCACACCGTCGGTCACTATGTCAACATGCCGCAGTGTGCATCGTGGCCGGTCCCTCATTTAGCGTGCTTGCTTTGTCAACCTAGGCTACACTGGCCCTACTAGCCTACCCACGTGCTGCGCGATACACACGAGGCCTGCTCACCGCGTGACCACGACACGATCTTGCACTCGCCGTATCGGTATCCACGCGGTCAGTCAGTTCACAGTCGTTGAAACCCAAAAAGATGATAAGTAAAGCCCTTCCCCTCAAGGAAAAAAGCGGTCTCTCTCTCCTCCAAAACAACCCACAAAAAAAAAAAATTGCTTTCCTTCATCTTTGCCCTCTCCCTCCCCCAACCCACTCCTCCTCCCCCACCCAAAAAAAGTAGGCCTAGTTCTCTTTCCCTCCCCAAACGAACAAAAAAAAACTTGGTCGAACATTGGCTGTTCCGGTAAAATGCTTTTGTTAACAGGGGAAGTAGCCTTGCAAAACCGTTAATTTATAGGCCTATTCGTCACATTCTCAATTCCCCTTTTCAGTGGCCTACACTCCTTACTGGAATATCGAGACCTCGGAAATAACGAGAGATTTTTATCAGAACATTGAATCTCGTTATAACCGAGTTTCACTGTATATCTTATAATGCAAGCTTTAGAAAGGTGATATGCCACCTGAATAGACCAATCTTCCTATCTGGATGTCTATATAGATGCTATCAGCATTCCACTGTAGAATACTTATAAAGAGCACACAGAACCTCTGATAACACACCCTCAGGATTCCATAGTATTCTTTTCTGCTATGTGTCCAGGTCTGATTCCTTTTTTTCAGTTACAACAGCTGTCTGATATACTGCAAAAGACTTCTGTCCTCCTTACAGTATGAACTAATTGTGATTCATAGAATGATTTCATTAGGAGCATAGTGTAAAGTACATGCTTCTCAAATATGTGTAAGGGAGAAAATTTGATACGTTTTCTTATTGTCCCATGCAAAATGCCGAATAATCTATGCCATCAGTAGGCAAATACTCTGAAGATGGTACATATCATTATGTTCTTGAAGCCAAACTGCACTATTTGGTTCTTGTTGGCCTTGTGAGATGACAGGCCTGTTGCTTAACAGAGAAAAGAATTTTTGAAAGACTGCATGATGTTCCTTTGTGGAAAGTGAGATGACAGGCATGTTGCTTAATAGTAAATACTAGAGAAAAGAGTTTTTGAAAGACTGCATGCTGTTCCTCTGAGGAAAGAGATAGGATCATTGTATTCCTATGACCAAGATTCAGATCTGAGACAAATATGGAGCTAACCTGCAAAAGTTGACCAGTATGAGATTGTATCATCAGTGATATTTCAGCAAAAATGCTAACGGGAAGTGGGGTCACCTGGGATAGAGATAGCATATGGGAGTTGCAATTTCCTTTCCTCTATTTTGTCTGTAATAATCTTTTGGTAAATCTCATTTTGGTGATTAGTTTTAGTTTAGCTTTGCAAAAAATGTGTTTGCATATATACTTTTATATACTTTTATATTTTTCATACTTTAATTTTGCACAATAAAATCAGAAACTATGAAAATATTAAAAATTAATGATAAAGTGATGATAGATTTTATGAAACTCATGCAATGCAATGCAATGCTCTCAACATCCTTTGGTATGGTGTCTTTTTTTATTTCAGCCGACAGTATGGTCATTCAGAGAGCAAGAATGAAGCGACAGATGGAAGCAGAAAAGAAAAGAATCACTGAGGCTGAAGCTAAAGGAGCAGCAGCCAGGGCAGGTCCTGCTGAGGTCATTCAGGACTCTGCCCCAGTGCTAGAATCTGTGTTGTTTAGATGTCCAGACATTGGACCTCAAGTGCTGCCAAAATCTGAGATGGAGAATGCAATTCATAAGTTTTTATTAGATAATTATGAAGATGAGCCTGAAATGACATCAGCTCTTATGATTCATACCTTGAATAAGAACAAAGAAAAGGTTAAAATTTGTATTGAAACCCTGATCAAATACTTAGATAACATTATCAATAATCCCACTGAGGAAAAATTCTGGAAGATCCGTCAGAGTAATAAAGCATTCCAGGAAAGGGTTGCCACCTTGAAAGGTACAGAAGAATTCTTGCTGGCGGCTGGGTTTTCCTTGCGGTCTCTTCCATTTGAAGATAGTGAAGCCATGTTTTATGTTTTTGATTCAGAATTAGCTAAGGATACTGAACGTCTGCAGAACATGAAAGATGTGCTCTTTCAGGCTGAGCCAATTCGACCCGAATTAGATAGATCTATGAAAGTGTTCCATCCTTCAAATTCAGCATCATCTTTCGACATACCTGATGACTTTTACAACATCTCCCCTGAAGAACTGAAGAGAGAGCAGCAGAGAAGAGAAGAAGCCACAGAGAAGCTAGGCATGCTCCGCACCAAGGCAATGAGGGAAAGAGATGAGCAAAGAGAATTGAGAAAGTATCGCTTCACTCTTCTTCGTATCAGGTTCCCAGATGGCATTTTGCTCCAAGGAGTTTTCAGAGCTGGAGAAAATATGAAGCATGTCTATGATTTTGTCAGGGAGAATCTTCAGAATGACTGGATCCCATTTCATCTCACATCGGGAACTGGTCATAAATTAGAGGAAGGGGAGGGTACTTTAGCTGAGCTCGGCCTTGCTCCAGCGGCTGTGATTAATTTTGCTTGGGATCCTACTGTCCTGAAAGAAGTGGTTGCACAGCAGGGCCAGGCAGTAACTAAAGTACATTTGAAACCTGATGTCATGGCACTGATTCAGAAGTTGTGATTTATGGATTGTCAGTCCTCCTTGCTCATGATTACAGTACATTTTTTCTGCCTCTTTTTCAGTCTTACTTCATTTTGCTGTGGAAAAGTCTGTTATGGGAAAGTTTGTGCTGTGGCATAGTATTGAAACTGCCAAATGATATATATATAAATGTGGCATTTGTTCCTGAATGAAGTAATGTTCGGTGGTTATATGTTTTTAGCTGTCTATTTATAGGCCTGTGGAGAGAAAAATGGGAACTGGTAAATGATCTTTTGCATCTGACAAGATTTTAGCTGCCCATTACACAACATAATAGGCCTAGATTAGTGGAGTTTTTCTCTTTCTGTTTGAATGCTGTTTTGCATGTGTTTCTATAATTACTATGTTGTGAATTTATGCTTGGTTATTCAAGGAGGTGCAAGCAAATAAGTTTGGCATTTCGATATTGTCCATTTTGTAAATTATGCATTTTTGAATTCCATATGGCCATTTATCTTACGCAAGTGTTTTTAAATTACTGATGAGTTTTGTGATATCTCAGGATATATTAATCAGCATATAATTAACTAAAGATTATCTTCTCTCACTCCTATCTTGTATCAAAATTTTAAGCTTTGTATAATATAGAAATGCTTCTGTACCCATATATCTTTTCAGGGTGCATTCCTTTGTGGGTGAGGTTAAAACTATATCTATGGAGAGGCAAATGGAAGATTTCAGTGGAAAGCAGCACACATTGCAAAATATGATTGTAGTGATTAATTATCCATCATCATCTATAGATTTGGGTGTCAGTATGACAGTAACTGTCGGAAGAGAACAACGTAGTCAGTAAGTACAATTAGCTTTTGTACTATGGTATCCTCCAGGAGCTTTGCACTTTTTGCTTTAAAATGGTGTTTTTTTTAGCAATTTTGATTCTTACGTTTTTTTGCATTCTTCATCTTATGGAATAGTGGAGGTGTGTTTGTTGGCATGAATGCAGCAGTGTCTTTCAGTTGTGATGACTGTAGACAATCATGTGAAATAAATTTTTTAATTGAATTCTGTAATTCTTACATTCGGTTTTACAGGTTTTATGAAGAAGAGAGTAAACTGCTGCCAATCAAGACTGTGCTTGACAGGGAAGTCTCACAGTGTGTTTGATTTCTGTGTTAAAGAATTACTGTGGTTCTCTGCAAGATTGAAGCTGTAATAGCTTGTTAGACATCTTGTAGATCTATAAGGAAGTTGTGCATGGCACATTCAATAGCAGCAGCAGCAGCACTGACAGTAGCATTGTTTAGAGACACCAACACAGATGCATGTACATGCCAGATCAACTAGCATGAAGGCAATGAATACTCAGAGAGAAATACTGCAACAACAGGTAAATAAGGATGTTTAGACTTGCTTTACTTTTAACGTGATGATGGAGGTCCACTACAGTTTTTTGTACTTGAATGAAGTTAAATAAGATTTCAGATATTTTTTTACTTTGCTTGTCGATACTTCTCACTTAATTATAAACAACCCAGTGTCTCAAGTAGGCTTTACAGTTAGTTGGACACATACGTATAAAGTTGTGGCTTCCAGCCAATACCATCAGAAGGCAGGCCCCACTCACAACTGGCTAGGACACTCGAATGGATTTGCTTTCATATTTCAAATACTAGATGGGGGGAGGGGGTTAAGGATGAAGGGAAATAAATAATTTTTCATGCATTTGGTCTTAGAATTGAGTATCCAGCTGGAAGTGGCAGTTGATCAAGCAGTTTTTTACCTGAATTTTGCTGTTGTTTAAGCAATGAATTCTGGCCTATGCCATAGAGCATTGTTATATGTAAGTCTTCAAATGTTTGGAGGATGTGATGTGAAGCTGATATTCCAATAGCACAGTATTTTTTTCCTTAATTAATAGTTTTCTATGTGACTTGCACAGATGAAGTGCTATGTGTTGTATTGTTAAGTTTTGTGTGAAGTGGGGTCTTCTGGTGAGATTTTTGCCCATCAAGTTTAGACTTATATCTTGAGACAAGGAAATAGAGCTTTAGTAACAAGTTTTATCAAGTTCTGATTGTGTTTCTTCTTATGCAAGCTTCTAGATATATGGATATAATATGTGTACCAGATGGGACCTTTCTTGCTGCCTGCTCATGCTCTTGCGCAAAGGCTTTGCACAGCAAGACAGTGTGGCATCACATGGTAATATATTAGTTTGTTTACAACAGGGTTGTGAAATTGTGAAAAAGATGAATTGTAACTGTTGAGTGTTAGAGGAGCTGCTGTTGTCGAGAATTGCATTTAAATATTACTTTTCATGGATTTTGAAAAATACATATAACTAAAATCATGTAGAAATCTAGAAATCTTATTTTTCAGGAAATCTGTGATTTTTTTTATTTTGTACAATACATTTAAGGTTAATAATTCATGTAGTATCCTCATGTTCATAGCTGGTTACATGGAATGTATGTCCGTGAGTACGACCTTTCTTGTCCAGTTTTTCTACCAGTTTCTCCCTTGCTTTTTATGAACATCTGATGTCCTGGGTATGAGCTTAAAACTTGAAATAAATAATGAAGCAAAGATTTCCCGTTCAGATCTAGTTTACTTTTCTCTGTTGTTTATTTGTTTGTTATATTGTGTCATGATTCACCAGTACACTTGAATATACTTGTTGCCAAGATGTTGTATGAAAATTGCACTATTCCAAAGCACTCTGCAAGTCCCAAAGTAGCAAGTGGCATGGATCAGTCCTATGGATATTACAAAATATGCTTATTGCAAACCAGTCCAGAGTACTGGGTGAAATTTCAAATGAGGCATTTTCGGGTATATGCCATGGAAACAGAGTGAGCAACATGAACATTACATACTTTTTACTCTCATGCTTACTATGACCAACTGAGCAGTTTAGAACAAATAGTTCCTTTATAAGGTGATTTCACTTCTTGTGTCTAAAACTTTTAACTTTGCTAAATTTTGGGTTTTTAGGTTTTTTATATGGAGCATTTTGTCATCATCAACAACCTCATTCACCACAATGATGATTATTATTATTTCTGTAGCTATTGTTTACACAAAAGGGATGATATCTATATTTAGGTTTGTGACACCTATTAGAAGGGCAAATCACTCATAGTGTACAAGCCAATTAATCCGCTAATCTATAAAATCCCCCTTTTTTGGGGCCCTGCCAGCCAGTGTTAGGGTGTAGAAATGTGTAAAATGACCTGTGATCTAAATAAAGCATCCAATTTTAAAGTTTCAGGTACAATTTGAGCCTTCTAGATAAAAAAATAAAATGTGTAGACCTATGTATTCGCACGCGGTCAAAACCAGCCAAATGAAAATTTGGGGACCAAATCAGAATTTGAGGTGATCTTTTTCAAAAGACATTTGTGAAAAATTTTGGGCGTTGACCCCCCTTTTTCTTCCCGTTAAAAGATCGGGCAAAAGAAGTACTTTAACCTCCATGGAAGAAATTTCCCCAAATCACAGTGGTATATTTAGAATAACGCAAAATGTTAATAGGGCCAAAAGAAGAAAAAACAATAGGTGTCAAAGACCTTAATAGGCAGCTAGTACCTGGCATGTTTCCACTTAGAAACACAATGTTTACATCATGGTGGTCGAGGTAGGTCATCTAGGCTATCTGGACAGTCTTTTAAACTTCCTCTACCCCTGGGGCCCTCCCCAGCCCCCCCCCCCCCCCCCCCCCCCTAGTCTAGCCTGTATGGGACTTAGATCTAGATCTACGTGCTGCAGACTCAGTTTACATGACACACGCTTTTTTTAAAATAGTTTTTTTCTCGTTCTCTTTTTGTCCTTGCCTCTCTTGTTTTCCTCCCACCCTCCACCCCCTCCCCCCACCTTTGACACACACACCCAGTGTTGCCAAAAAATGCACCAAATTTGGCCATTTTTTTTAAATTTAAGATTTCATTCGTTCCTTTTTCCTTCCCTACTTCCACCCCCAACCCCACCATCAACCCCTCCCCCCACCCACCCCACCCCACCCCTACCCTTAAGAAAAATCACCACCCCACCCCTTCTCAGCCCACCCCATAGGCTCATATGGTATTGCCAAAGGAAGCTGAATTTTTAAAAAATTCTTTTGGGCAGATGCACCAAACTTTTGTTTCTCCAGGGCTTCTTCCCCAATCAATAACACAATCACCCTTTAAGAAATGCCAATATGATCACTTTTAGGTTTTAAATGTGTGGTTACAAGTGGATTTTATCATCAAGGGTTGCAAATATGGTCAACTAAAAACTATCTGCTCATGCCAAGGTGTTTACATGAAAACAATGACCAGCCAAGAGAGGGTCATTTTTCCTCTCCCCTCCCAATCACCCCCAGGTCACTCCCCTCTGACCATTCCCTACTTGTTCCCTTCCAAACAGGCTACCATGGCTAAATTTTAGGGTTGAACTGTAGGTTCATGGGAGCTATCAAAGTAGCATAGGGTATGCCATCAAGAGAACTGGCTATTTTGAGAGGTATCAAACTCTTAATTGGGCCATAAGAATGATCTAAGGCATATAATTCAGCAACATTGGCACCATTTTGTAGGGAAATGAATGTGCTTGACAGCTGACAGTTGCATATTTCTCCAGGGAACTAACAAAGGCTACCAACACCTCATCCAATCCATCTCAGTGAGTGAGACTCTTGAAAATTTTCTGTATCCCTATGCAAATATACCTCACCACAGGAATATCATTCTCTGTCATGAAAGAAGCAAGAAAGAGACACTTCAACAGTACAGAATGCATCACTATTGACTACTCAAAACATATGTAGGAAATAATTAAATGTGGGGAGGGGTTAAGGTTTGTGACACCTATTAGAAGGGCAAATCACTCATAGTGTACAACCCAATTAATCCGCTAATATATAAAATCCCCCTTTTTTGGGGCCCTGCCAGCCAGTGTTAGGGTGTAGAAATGTGTAAAATGACCTGTGATCTAAATAAAGCATCCAATTTTAAAGTTTCAGGTACAATTTGAGCCTTCTAGATAAAAAAATAAAATGTGTAGACCTATGTATTCGCACGCGGTCAAAACCAGCCAAATGAAAATTTGGGGACCAAATCAGAATTTGAGGTGATCTTTTTCAAAAGACATTTGTGAAAAATTTTGGGCGTTGACCCCCCTTTTTCTTCCCGTTAAAAGATCGGGCAAAAGAAGTACTTTAACCTCCATGGAAGAAATTTCCCCAAATCACAGTGGTATATTTAGAATAACGCAAAATGTTAATAGGGCCAAAAGAAGAAAAAACAATAGGTGTCAAAGACCTTTAAGGTTTAAGGGAGGTCACTGTGCTGTAATACACAATGGGGATCTTGAAGGTTTTCAGCTGACTTGTATCACAATGACCATTCAACTTTTCAACTTACCCAGTCACTAGAAGAAAACTTCCAGTGATAACATTGTGATGAACATACAGAAGAACCATACAAACAGATGTTACAGGAACAATGGCACAAAGAACTGTAAGCATTCAGTAAGTAGTGGGTTTTTCAAATACATCAGGTTTAAGGTTGCAAGATCCTACAGCTTACCCTTTGTACTTGAACACATTTATTATGTAGAGGCTTAATACAATGAAACTCTGTTAACACGAAGGGATCGGCCAAATCATTGCAGGTCAGATGGGTTTTGTGTTACAATTTATAGACTGTATATGGGGAAATGACTGGAGAAGTGTTGGATGGCATTTACGTAACGGTTTTGACAGTCTTGACTGGCTCTAGCATTACGTGTTGTAAGGGATCGGCAAATGTTGTCATAAGTATTCACTTGATGCCAAACCCAATTCCCATGCGCCAGGCCACCTACAGACAAAGGGAGAGAAAATGGCTACTGTAGCAGCTCATTTCTATCCTCTGTCCTTTAATTTGTCCTCTCTCGCTGGGTCATCATTTATCATGCTGTCAAAAGTTTTCCAAAACTTTCTTCTGGGTTAATAATGAAATTTTACTTTGAATAAAGAGGGCCTTTGGAAGGGAATTTTCTTCTGTATCAGGTTAATTGAGATTCTGGGTAAAGCACTATCATGTTAAGTGAGTTCTATGGTACATACAAAACAAGCAAAGTTACGGAATGTCTTGAAAGTTGCAACTTTTTTCTATATATTATGCTTATAACAAAATGTGAATAGTTTTAATCCGAAAAGCACCTATA
Source organism: Ellobium chinense (assembly GCA_033807755.1). Lineage (NCBI taxonomy): Eukaryota > Metazoa > Mollusca > Gastropoda > Ellobiida > Ellobiidae > Ellobium > Ellobium chinense. The sequence continues at coordinate 1,082,165 of JAWQUT010000052.1, read as the reverse complement.
GCAAAGCATTTCTACACCGCCTGCCATGTCTTTTTTTCAGATTAAACTATTGTCTCTTTCACACTTGTAATCAGCCTCGGAGCAAGCGACCCGAGCCCTAAGTTACTAAATTCAAGGCCAGAGGAATACTTGTTATCCATTTTAACCAAATATACTGTGACCCTTAGTTAGCAAGGAATGAACTTAGTTGTCATGCTATGAATCAGACTGTTTGGTGACACATATTTTTCCTTACCATGGATAATCTCACGGAAATATGTGCTTAAAACAATAAAATTCATTGATCCCATGAAGTTCATAGCATGTTCGAATAGTCGGTCCTCTGCATATCTTGCACCGTCTCATCCTACAGGTAAAGATGGAATAAGATTTGTTTCCTGCCAATGTTACTGAATTTACTGAACCGACCCGGCTAAAAATAAAACTGCTTAAATTTCCTATTACACACTCAACATAAATGTTAATAACTGAACGACTTTGTGTTACTTTCTTTTCTGTTTCAGCAACCGGCTTAAAAAGCTGTGGACGAATCTCTTAGTGGTATTCTGGGCAGTTTTGAGTATTAAAGGTTTTGAATGTCCATATGAAAGGTTCGCCTGGCCAAGAAGATTTCCCAAAATGGCATCTCTATTTTGCCAATGTTTACAATAGCACCAGGGGTGTTTAATGATCATTAATTTAAAAACAAAAACAAAAACAAAAAAACGGTAGGGGGGAGGGGCAAGTAAAGATTATATAATAATTATTTTAAGGGGCCCAGTTAATTAAAATAGGGATCTATTATTCCATATTAATGGCGACTCTCCTGTTATTGATCTGGCGGGAGGATTTCCATATGTAGTAACTGGAGATACATGTACATTGAAAAATATCTTATCAATTGCTTAAAAAATTACAAGGGTGTTCCCAAACCAATTGCAAATGCTATTTTTCAAGGAATAAAACATATTTTTGATTCTGTAACGGGAAAAAATTAATGAATATTAAACTTACGCATTGTGGAGTTGGCTTCAAATTCGGTAGACATTTTGATACTGGGGTCAATTTGGGAAATTCAAATGCAGTACCATTTCTCTTTCTTTGTTTACCCCCCACGAAAAATAATTCCTCTGGTGTTTGTTCACTGGTACGGGTCAGGAGTTTGTTGTAGGAGTTACCGCATACGGAGCGCGTAGCGGTAGATCAGCCTTGGCAAACGGCAGTAGGACTAGCCCCTGAGACTGAGAGAAACGGCAGACCTACGGATAGATTTAGTCTTTCACTTCCGGTGAAGTCCTCATTGCATCGTCTTCAAATCGTAAGACTACCCTGATGCCGAAACCTGAATCTAACTAAACACATAGATCCAATTTGAGTGGTACCAACGCATTGTTACAGGGTAAGTTGGCAATAGAATAATTACACACTTTCAGGACAACAAAATTTTGGTCAGCACATCTAGCCTACGGGTTTGGGTAATGCTCACTCAGCAGTCAGCTTGGATTCAGACTCTGACTGGCCGACTCAGAGTCACCGGAACAGTGCTCGTCACTTGCCAGTGCTCGTCACCTAAGCCAGATTTCGGTTTGTAACAAGATAAAAACTCAGAGCAAGCAAATTTTTTCTAGACGTCTACATGATCAAACAGCTGTTCCAGCTGGCTGCCATTTCACTCATAACGTCACTCCAAAAAAGTCACACAGTTATCCAGGTATCCTCTGGTGGCCAGTCAGTTGAGTCAGTAGTAACCTGCTCGTGCCAGTAATCGCTATCATCCGTTTGCAACTAGTTTCCCCTCAGAATTTATAGTGATTTCCCTTGGATTATAACAGCAGACGGTGTTTCATTTATTTCGCTACCAAAATAATTTAGATTGGTGGAAAAAGAAATGATTTTGAGGTTTGTGTGATCAATTTAAGAAGACCACATTGCGCATTTTTGCCCACTGTCAGTGGCACTGAAAGTGGCGATGCAGCAACCGTGACATTTTATTATTTTGTGAAATGAAAAATGCAATAATTTTATAAACATATTGTATAAATTGAAAAATAGAGAGCTTAATCTGATTTTCAAAAAAGTCATATGACATCTGTCTTGTAACGTTTCTCAAGGAAATGACTTTCTTTGAGGGGGAAAAAATTCTAAAACAGTGGGCCACAAGTTTGTATTGCCACCCTGGCCATGTGCTTTTCCCCAATAGCGAGATGTTGGTTTTTTCCCATTTCCCTACTCACGGTATGAAATTTTAAAAAAAATATCAGTTTACAATTAAACAGATATAAAGCCAAGCATTTTATGCATTGATCCGAAATTTCTTGTTTATTTTCTAATAATTTACGAGCGGTTTCTTCCTAAGAAAAATGGCTTTTCATGAGGCCATTTTACCCTGTCTTACAGGAAAAAGTTTTACAAGTGGCAACATCATCGTGCATCGTCCGGAAGTAGAGCGGCGGTAATCGGCACGACGCCGATATTAGTGAAATATCGACAGGGACAACAGTTGATAACTATTTCAAGGCGGTGGTTGACTTCTGCCACTCAAAACAAAGCTGAACTGACGTGAAAATGGTCTTTGTTTAAAATCTAAAAGTCTGGTAAGGTTCTGTAAGCAAATCTAATCGGGAAATCACGGTAAATAATAAGAATAAGACAGCGGTTACCGGCACTTCAAGGATATATTGTTGCAGATGATATTTTTATCGTGACAAGTGTAGCTTCTCACGGCAATTCACCAGCTTGAAAATAATCATTTGAAGGAAAAACATGAAAATCATGGGTACATTTAATGATTTATATCTAAAATTGTGTAATCACATACCGTATTATTCATGCTTAAAACTAGCCTATGAGTATTATAAATTGCATAAATCTCTTTAGCGGAGAATTGAGAAATATTTCAAACACCTGCATCACTTTTTCAGCCTGGGTCATTCCATGTTATTTATGTTGAGTAACTAAGAAAGTGAAAGAAGGGAGGTGTTCATTGTTGGGAATCCACTGAAATCAACGTAAAGGAAAAAGGTGTATGGAGTTGGACTGTCATTACTTTCCACCAACTGTGTGACCAACAGATTCTACCAGAAATACACGAATGGGTGCGATCTATATATGAGCATTGCTAGAGAGAGTTAGAATAGTTTCTTCGATTGTGAATGTCATGATTTGCAAACACCTTCACACTATTTCAAATCGGCACACACTCTCCTTTTGTTTACAAAGAAATTGACAACCTGGCATGGTGGCTACACATATCTGGTACTTTCTGGAAATGCGTGATATCCACCATCTTACATTAAGATGTCCGACTGAATCTATGTACCATCGACAGGAGGTATCCATCTTAGCTAAACCACTTCATCCGGAAGAATAATTTCTGAACCGGAAGAAGGCTTTACCTTGTTGCCTGTTTGGCTATTTCTATATTTCAATAGTTTCAGTAGTGGCCAAATAGCTGTAGACATTGTCTAACTTGTGTTAAACAATGTGAACATGATTTAGGCATTTTGGATGGGGGTGTTCAGAAAAAAAAAGAACATTTGTTGTTAATACTAAGTTTGCAAATGTTCTCATGTTTTTTCCTTAAAGGGGCAAGGATGGGGATTTTTTTTGTAAGGCAATATTAGGTGATTAAATTTCCAGCCTGAGTCTAAAATTTAAATTTGGTTTCAGCTACGGCTAATCCTGCTTTAATTAAATTGCCAGCTTGCATTTAATTTTTAAGAAACCAAATTTATAAAGAGGCTAAATAATTGAATGCACCAAATTTTGCAATGACATTTTTTTTTCTCTTTTCAGACTACAAAATTAAAAGCATACTATATACTACTATATACTCCCAAATTAAAATACTTTAAACTAGTCTTGACTCTAGCCTTTACATCAGCAGAATATATAGAATCTCTCCAAATGGCTCCATCAAACAAACAAAAGAAACGTAAAGAGCCTGAAGTAAAAAGAATCCGTCATGATCCTGAACTTGTTGCCAAGGCCATTGAAAGTGTGAAGAATAAAACGCACACATTAAGAAAAGCTTCAAAGGTGTTTGGCATTCCACTTGGCACATTGGCGGATAAAATGAGTGGCAGACGTCCAGTAAAGTTCAATCCCCCAGCCTTACTGACACAAGAGGAAGAACAGAAAGTTGTGGAATGGCTGATTACTCTTGGCAATCGAGGGTTTGTTGGGGGAAGCTATGATGACCTAAGAAATGCTGTCAAGGAGCTGCTTGACAGCAAGTCTGCTACAGATAAGGACAATACCCCATCAAAATCGTGGGTATACAACTTCTTTGCAAGACACCCAGAGCTTACTCGTCGCACCCGGGTGTCTCTGGGCAAAGAGAGAGCTCTTCTAACAGCCAATGCCATCAAACACTGGTTTACTGAATTCCACAATTGCATCAGTGTCATTGACCCAACAATTCTTGATGATCCCAGCAGGATCTACAATGCCGATGAAATGGGATTTGGGTTTGACGGCAAGAGCAGAAAGGTCATTGCTTCGAAGGAATCCAAGCATGTCTACAACAAGATAACAGCGAATACAAAAAACCAAATCACTGTTCTTTGCTGTGTCAGTGCTGATGGTCACTACGTGCCCCCAACATTAATTTACCCCTATAAGAGAATCCCCAAGAAGAATCTCCTCCAGAAATTCCCTGAAGCCCTACTTCAGGTCTCAGACAATGGTTGGATTTCAGCGGCGATCTTTCATACATGGCTGAAGGACTGTTTTATACCACAAACAGCACACCTGCAGAAACCAGTTCTCCTTCTTGTGGACGGGCATGCGTGCCATACTTCTTTGATGGAAGTGTCTGAACTTTGCACACAGAATGAAATCATCCTGTACTGCCTGCTGGCTCATGCGAGCCATCTGATCCAGCCTTTGGATCAAACACTCTTTGGTGCTATGAAGCCTGCATGGCGTGAGGCAAATAGGCAGCATGTATTTGAGACTGGAGAGGGTGTTGGACTTGAGTCCTTCGCAAAGGTCTTCAAATCTGTGTGGAACAAGACAACGACACTGATCAATGCTCAACAAAGCTTCAAGGCCGCAGGCATTTATCCCTTTGACCCTGAATGTGTCCTCAGTTCTGGCAAACTTGAGCCAGGCCTGTCCTATGATCCAGCATCTTCAACCACTGAAACCAGTGCATCAACCACGCCAGTTCTGTCTCCACTCCCAAGCTCTTCAACTGGTAGCGATGATGAATCATCATCGTCTTCCTCCACACAAAGTGATGCCACTGAACCATCAGCAAGCTGGACAGACATACTTCCTCCACTCCCAAGCATCTCAGCTGGCAGCAGTGAGCAACCACAATTCACTTCTTCCTCCACAGACATGCATGAAGCCGCTGATGGTGTTTTTTCCACTACTGTGCGAGAAATGTCGTCACAGCAAATCAAGGCCGTAGCAGACTTCTCTACCGTCATTCTCGATGAACTAGCCAGAAACAAAGTAAAACAGTTCATTGCCAAACTGAAATCTGAGCCGACTACAACATCACATGACAAAGACTTTAAAGCTTTCGGTGCTGCACTGCATACACTTGTTACATCATTTCAGGACAATACACCTGACAACGTAACTCTGACAGCAGAGGATATTCGTAAAGTGTCAAACTTTTCCAGAAAAGGAAAAGGAAAGGGAAAGGTTAAACGACACTGACAATTCAGCTGTGAATAGTTTAGATCAGCATTAAAGGAAAAGATTGCAGAAAGAGGAGAAGCTGAAAAACAGAAATGAGAAAGGAAAATCATGTTTGAAGGAAACAGAAAAATCATGATTGAAGGAAACAGAAGGAAGAATAGAGAAGAAAGGGAGCAGCAAAAGATGAAGAGGGCACAAGCCATGGAAGAGAGAAAGATGAAGAAACAAGAACTGGGACGACTAAAGAAACACAAGAAAGAAAAGGCCCAAAGAAAGAAACAACTGGAGAAATTATTGAAAGCTACTCAGGAAAACAAATGCGACAGTGACACTGATGATGACATAGAACTTCATAAAGCTATGGAAGCAGAACTTGCAGAAGATGATGATATGGAAACAGAGGAACATGTGCTGGATGTGGAACAGTGGGAACGGTGGGAAGCCTTTAGGTGATGTGTGAGATTTGCGATGCTTGGTGGCACGCAGGCTGCACATCAGCTGTGAGGAACCTGACTCAAAATGAAAGTAAGGAACTCATTCAACTGAATTGAGTTGTTGGCTTTTGCCTTTTACTTTAACTTGTCGTGCCTTCTCATATCTATCATCGCCCATTTTATTTGTTGCCTCATTAACTCTAAATAAAGAAGTCAGAAAACACATGACTCATCTCATGGAACAAGCGGTGAGGGAAGGAGAAGCAGGGAAGTCTTTGTCAGAGTGCCAGGAAATATGGTATTCCTCAAGTGACTCTCCAAGATCATGCCCATGGGAAATATTGTGGATACAACACAGAATTTGGTCCTGATCGCTGCATAAATAAGGAAACTGAAGAGGCCTTGGTAGGCTGTTTGAAATTCACGTCAGCAAGAGAATTTCCACTTACTAGGAAGATGCTGAAATCACTGGCATGTGAGGTGGTCAAGGCTTCAGGCAAGAAAACATCAATGAATTTGAATACGGGGCCATCTGATAAATGGGTCAAGGCTTTTCTTAAGAGAAATTCTGAGCTGAGTTTGCGGACACCTCATCCACTGGATTACGGAAGAGCTGGTGTTCAGCAGCAGCGACTGGCTTTTTATTTTCAGCTACTAAAATCAGCCCTTGCAAAACTTTTATCCAATCCAACTAGGATTTTTAACATGGACGAAACAGGATTTAGAGGACAAAGGCGGGTCAGGAGCTAAAGTAATTGCCAAAGAGGGTGTTCACCAGGTATTCAAGGTTGATCTGAAAGTAAGTGGCCCTATCACAGCAAACATGGCCATTTCTGCCAGCGGACAAACCCTGCCTCCACTCACAAGATTTTCAAGCAACCTGCTACGTGACTCCTACGCCGATGGTCTGCCGAGCCCATGGTGGTTTAGCACTATGAAATCAGGATTTATCAATGCAGAGTTGTTTTTTCTCCGGTTTGTTGAGTGTTTTATGCCAAACATAGGAAGCAAACGCTCCTGCCTTCTGATATTTGACAACCTCAGCACTCATATTTCTACCAAAGCCATTGATGAGGCCAGAAGAAACGGCATAGATCTGCTCTTTACACCAGCGAAAACATCGCATCCTGCAGCATCTGGATGTTGGATATTTTCACACATTAAAAGAGAAGGTTGCAGAAATTACATCTTCTTTAGGCTATACCGGGGCTTCCCATCTCCCACAGCACTTATTTGCAAATTCAAAAGTCCTCATATATTCTTCATCTTCATCTGAGACTCCCTGTTCCTCCATCAATGTGACCATTGACAATTTTCTGCTTGAATTTCCTGGTAAAGAAACAAAACTTGCTCGATGTTCACAATTCTTTTGGGGTTATATTTCCCTGTTATCCAAGGCAAGGGAATGTATATTTGAGATCTTCAAACCCTGCTTGTCTTTCAAAGCTTCTGAACAGGTGATTTCATGTTCCACCAGGTGACGAGCACTGTCCTGCTGTTGTAACTTGAGCCACCTCTTTGGTGGGTCTATAAAACATTGTTTTTGGGCGTATTATCTCAAAGAATTTCAAAAAATTGGTCTTGAATCGATGAAAGAAGGTTCATACTACTAAAAAATCAAGGGAATAGCAAGTTGCTTAAACGGGACAGAATATGTAAAAACGTGACGAGCACTGTCCTACCCACTGTAGTCAGAGCTTAGACTATCTCGGAGACTGGGAGAGGTTGCTAAACTGGACAGGGATAGCTATCTGCTTCACTGGCCTGAAAATCCGCGGCTATCTCGAAGGATAGCACCGTAAGGATAATGAAACAATTCATTTAGTCATAGACAGGTTATGGACTAGATCGATATTTCGACTAAATCGGTGCTGTTGTTAGAGAAAGCCAAAGCCGCATTATTTTGTCATAAAATTTCGACCTCTTATTTCTTTTCTTGAGCACTACTGAGAAAACCTGATGAAAATGGGGGTTTTCACATGGAATAATCCTGGAATAGCACAGATTTACTCATTTAGTCGATACCTTTAATTAGGGACTACTGTGCGTATTTAAATATGTAGTTAGAGGAAATCTTTCCTTTGGAGATTCTGTGTTTATAGGTTAATTATTATAAGCCATAAATAAAGGTCTAAGTTAAAGAACAGATGGGCATGGAAAGTCACAACTAAGTCTATAAGAAAACACATTGAATGTCTTTGATATCAGTTTCCTCAGCAGCAGCAATATGCAATTAGAAAAAAGAAATAAACACTTTGTGGACCAAATGCATTATCAGTCCAGTGCACTTGTAAACAGAAGAGTTCACTAGTTGGGACACTGTTTGTGCATTGGTCCAGTAAGTGTGACATATTCTAGAAAATTGAGGTTCAGTCACAAGAGTGCCAAGGGAGGTAGTGATGAAGATGCCCTATCTTGCAATGTTAGAATACTAGAAATCCCTTGAAATATTTCTGGAACCTCCCCTTCAGTTTGCTCATATCTACACCAAACTTTTTTTTTTTTTAAACACCGAAGTAATGAGATAAACTGAATACTGAAAGTACAGCTAACACAAGTGTTACCCTTAAAAAAGCAGAGTAGCCAGATCAGAAGGAATGTAGAAAATAACAAAGATGGCAGAATTAAATAGCCAGGAGTGTTGTTGCCCTCTATAGGGCTGGAAAGAAAGAGAAGTACTGTTTTGATAATAGCCTTTGGGTGAGCAGGATATGGCATAGGCTAATGGCAGAGGTGGAACTGCCCATCAGCAGGGAGAAAAGAACTGAAAGAAAATGCCATTGGTGGAAAGGCAAGCCTTTGAAGAGAGATGAGGGGCAAGGAATTATAGAAAAACAACTTTTTGGGAACACAAAAACCGAAGTTTTTACCGGTCATTTGATGCCGTTTAATAATTAAGACAGACTGTAGGTGTTTGATTATAGTAGAGGCACAAAGATTTTTTCTTTCATTCTGGGCTACTTGTTAGTATTTCACAAAACTAATCTGTTGTTTGTATTTGTTTTTATCTCGCAGTTTCCAATTTGCACAGCTGGGTCCACATCTCTTAGCTGATCATATGAGTTTATTTTGCCATTTCATTCATTTTAGGTCATTTTAGCACCCAGATAAAGTGTAGGGTCAGAGAAGGGAGACACCAAAAACACTGTTAAGTATGGCACAGCAGTCATCAGGTGGCACTGAGAGTGGCATTTTTGGCTCTCGTTTTGCAACAACAGCGTCTAATACAAATGTTTTTGGTAGCCAGGCAAATCAGTCATCCAATGTGTTTGGCACAGCTAGGCCACATGGTAGTCAACCGTCAAATAGTTTTGGAGCTCACAAAAATCCGCCAACTTCAACCTTTGGCTCAGTAGCTGCCTTGGGAACAACAAGCAGTGGCTTCACAAGCTCTTCTCAGATTTTTGGAGGAATGTCTGGCTCGGCTGTGTTTGGGGGACCTCCAGCAGCCACTTTGTTTAGTGGGCAAGCCAGTACATCACAACCACAGTCTTTGAGTACCCCTTCCAGAGCCAATTTATTTGGAGGACAGGCTATGTTTGGCACAAGTGGGCAGTCATCAGCTCCTTTCAGCATAGCCTCTCAAAGCTTTGGTGGAGCCAGTCAGTCATCACCTACTGCCTTCAGTGGAAACACAGTGTTTTCCTCATCAGCTTCCTTTGGATCAGCATCATCAAGCACCACACAGCCTGTTTTCTCAATGAAGAACCCAGGGGGATTTTCAGGAGGAACATCATTTACATCAGGATCAGTGTCTTCAACTGGCTTTCCCAGCCATAGTGCAAGAGTGTTTGGGTTTCCACCCACAGGTACATCTGGAAGTATATCAGCAAGTACAACCACTGCTGGGTCAATATTTGGAACTCGTTCATCCAGTGGAGTTAGAAAAAGGAATTCCAGTGGAGCAGCAAGCAATGCCTCTCTGTTCGGGATTTCAGGAACAATAGCATCAAATCCATTTGGAGCAGGATCTTCATCACTGTCAGGGCAAAGTGCATCTCTTACCTCAACAACCTCTTTGTTTGGGGGACCAGGAGCATCCACTTCACCTACTGGGTTTATGACTAAAAGCCCAGCACTTTTCACTGGACCGTCTCAGTCACAAACACTGTTTGGCAAAAAGCAGCCAGATACTTCAAAGGCTGAGAGTGAGCAGACACTGTTTAGTAAGCCATCAGAGAATAAAAGGGAGCAGTCTGAGGGAGTAAGCCTGTCACCAGGAGTTTCAGATCCGACGGAGAGATCTGCAAGACCAATAAGTCAGGGTTTTCTGTTGGAATCAGATCACCGGCATAAGCAAATTCATTTTGCTACTGATCAGCAGTCTTCCTCATCAAATTCTGCTCTATTTCCTGCTGTTAGTTCGTCTAGCGAAAGTGGTGCAAGTAAAGTGAAAGAGGTTCCAGTTAATTCTAATCCTCTGTTTGGAGTTCCAGCCACAAGTAAAGATACTAGAAATTCAGAGACAGCCAGTTTGTTTGGAAAACCTGTAGAGAAATCTGCAGCTGTAAGTCAGAGCCAAACATCACTGTTTGGGCATCATGTACAGATGCCCTCAAATCTTTTTGGAAGTGTTGCACCTACATCCGCTGCGTCCTCCTCAAATTTGTTTGAAAAAGAACAAAACCTAAAACCTCAAACTCTCTTTGGCAAAGATCAGGGCTCTGCAGGCCTCTCTCGGGGACAACAGACTTCTGGACTTAGTCGCACCTCATCCAGTTACAACTTGATGGACCAAAACAGAGATAACAGTCAGAGAGGTAATTTTTTTAAGACTATACATGGGGGGTTGGTGTGATTGACACAAATGGGCATTTAATTTGAGGGGTTCATTAAGTGTGTCACATGTCAGTCTGTTTAATTAATACAATTCATCATGGCTGCAAAGAAGACTGTATTTTGACTATTTGTTTTGTTTACATGCATGTAAGCTGAAGTCAGAGTCATATTGTCTCTGCTCTGGTGTGCAGAGCACTTTACCGAGGATGACAGTTGTATCTTCAGTAACATAAGACTATTCAACAGCTTTTACTTTTAGAAGCGCTATTAAGCAGGTATAACTTATGTTAAGAATGTCTCTCTGTTTCCTGCAAGAAATCTTTCCTCCCTATGTTAATGGAAGAGCATGGCTAACTTTTATTTTGTGCATGTCATGATGTTCATAAGTTAGAAAGCTTCTGCTAGACTTTGTGTAATCCAAAAAGAAGGGGAATGGGTTAAAAGTGCACTTCATCTTGCTTGACCATTTCATGCAGCAAACTTTACTCTGAATGAACAGGTTTCTCACCAGGTCGGGGAGAGGATGATAAAGGACAAGAAACAAGAGGTGTGCAAGATAACAGAACCAGAGAAGATGACTGTACGTTATTTCCTTCATACAGGCTTGTAGTTTGAATGAGTGTATGAGAGCACATCATGAACTGTTTGTAAAGTAACAGTTAAACAGCAGGAGACTGAAGAAAAATAGATAACTTTCCTCCTTTTGTTTCAATATTTTCTTTCATGGCCCTTTTCTCCAACTTTATACCTGTGTGTGAATCTGTTAAATTGATGTCCCACTAAGTTACAATCCTGTTTTGTTAAATCATTTTGCATACTCTGAGGAACTTTAACTCCATGACGACTTTTAGCTGAAAATTTAGGAATTTGTGTACATATTGCAAAACATTTAATTTAACAATTTCAGCAAAGGGCTCTCCTCGCAAGTCTCTGTTGCGATGGAATTGGGGCAGGGATAATTCACAGCCAGAGAGGAAAACTAGAGAATTGCCATCAGTTTCAAAACCTGAGTCAGTCGGTAAGTCTGGGGCAATAATAAAAACTAGAAAGGTCTGAAATATTATGAGAGAAATCAAAATTGCAGATGTTACTGACAAAAATTTCCAGGAAATTTGTTGAAATTCACAAAACTGGGATATTATTTTTTTGACTGAATTTTTTTTTTTTTTGTTCTGTACTGTATTTTAATAAAGTTTAAGTCTTCAGTGCAACGGTTCTTAAGTGCGCTTATATGTCATAGTCTCCGGAAGATTTTATTTAACGGTGAACTACTTTCAACCATGACATTAAAAAAAATTCTTTTAGTTTAAGCTTTGTTTCCTGATTATTAATAATTGTAGTTTGTAGTACTGCATTATTCATTAAGACTTTTCTTTTCATCTTTTTAGGGGATTCCAATAAGCCCAGGATCTCTGAAGAAACAGGTATACTCCAAGAGTCTCTCACTATCTTCTCAGTTGTACTCCTTTGTAGGTCTCTTGCTTCAGCACATGAATTTCTTCATTTTTATGAGTAGTTTTAAATTATTATGCTTTTCTTGTTTCCTAGAAACCTTCACAGAGGTAAGAGAAAATAAAAACTTCAGGGACATGCCTTGTCTCTTATTTTATATGAATTTTAAGGAAATTGTTTCTTTGAAAAATAAGCTGAATTGTTATCCTGCCAAGTGTGAAAAGTGAGAAGTTCGAAGGCGGTGTATGGCTGAAATAGGTGACATTTGTGATCCATGATGGTTAGTTTTAGTCAACATCATGGTAGTACTTCAAGAAATTTTTTTTTTAAATGGCTGATGCGTATAACTGTGATAAAGTATAATTTGATTTGAACTTTGCCAGTTTTCAGACTACTTATTTATCCATCAGAGCTGCATTTAGACTTTATATGAAATTGCTGACAGAGAGAAAATAGAAAAGATTTAAAGTTGTATTAAAACTTGGCTTTGCAAGCAAAATGATGTACATGTATCTGTATTAATCAGACAATTATTTTGTAACCACTGAGAGGGAAGCTGAATATTTGAAAATGAAAATGAAAATACGACTTTATTTACCTGTAGGGAAATTGTTTTACAATGTCATACAGTGTTATACATCTCATTCATAATACATATAACAATACACATCATACATGTAAATACAAAGTATTACAAATGAAACACATAACAAAGTCATTACTGGTCGCCAGTGGTGCTGTGCCCTGGTCCCTCCAGCTCTAAAGCCAGGTACTCATTTACACATGAGTCGAGTGAGGAAATGGAAGTAAAATGTCTTTCCCAAGGACAATACAACATAAACCGCCCAGCTCGCGAGTCAAATCCACAAACATTAGGCTTGATAGTCATCACTTTCTGAATACAACTCACAAACTGCACGGCCACGCCTACTTTCCTGAGAGTTTCGTTCCAATTAAAGAGGATAGGAAACTCTAACTGTGGACTACAACATAAGAGAGGGTTATGCAGGAAATTTATTCATCAATTAGATGAAACAGATAACATGTTTTTCTTGATCCTCAGGGGAAGCTGTAACTTCCTCTCCAATACGTCGTCAGAGACTTTCATCTTTGCGACAGTCAATGGAAGACCCAAGCTCAAGGACCTCTATTGTTGTGAAAAATATCCCACGCCATCTGAACAATGGCTCTACACTACGGAAGCATTTCTCACAGTTTGGTACAGTCATAAGAATCCAGCCTTTGACTGCCAAGAAGGCAGCAAATATCACATTTAAGACACATGTGAGTCCTGTGCTATCTAAGAATTTTGAGGTTATCGTTCAGTCTTAATGTGACCCTACCAATTGAAATGAGTTACATGTCGCTCTGGCCTGTTTTTTTCTCCTAGAAGCTCTGAAAGGTGAAAACTCCCTCCCAGGTCACTTTTCTGTTTATGCTGTAATCTTGTTCACTGATGTTTTATTGATGCTGGGAAGTAAATATTGTTTATTTCATTTTTTAAAGGGGNGGGGGGGGGGGGTCTAGCACTCAGTTTCCTGCAGTCCAGACTATGTCTATATTCCTTATAATCCTTTAAAGTCGCATCACAACGAACTTCCATGTACGTCTCAACCTTAGAGGCCATGAATATACCAGGGAAATCTCCCTCAAACAACTCTCATTCGCTGATATTATTAGAGTAAGGCCAGTTTTAGTGAATGAATCAGGGGAGATTGTAAACATTAACGGCAGCCATGGTGTATCTAAGGAAAATGGAGCATCTGGATTGGTTCCTGGTGGTCTTATGATATTATGACCAGCCAGGTCAAAGTTCAGATGGCCTAGTCTTGCACACATGACAGACTCTAGAGCTGATGAACTTACATTCCAGATGCACACTTTGTGCGGTTTTACAGAGACTCACGTAACGCATTTATGATCGGCTGTTAGATCAATTTAAATAAAAAAGCTTCTCAAGAATCTAGTTTGGACTATACTTCAGGCCATGACAGCAAGCCTGTACCAAGTTTGATCTAATTTTGTGCAGGCAAAGTGAAGCAAGGCGTTCATGATACCCAACAAGATAGAAATCAGGTTCTTGCGAAATAAGGCAAAGAATCTTATTGCTGCGAGAGGAAAGTTTCTAATTGGTTGGGAGACCAAATTCATTTCTTCTTCTTCATGTCATCAGCAACACAGAGGAATGATGATAATGTTTGGTCCAGTCAGGCCTGACACAGATTACCACTTTCACCTCACTGTCCCTTTTTCTTTCCTTCTCTCCCCCCCCCCCCCCC
>JAWQUT010000052.1:1023083-1067073 GCA_033807755.1 Ellobium chinense | reverse complement strand
AACAAAAAACAAAAAAAAACCCTGCAAAGTCGAACCAAAAAAAAAAAAAAGGACCGGCTTCCCAAAGGTCTGTACTCGACCCTCTGGGATATGTAGCCTTGATGGCTGCCTACGTAAATGGATGTCACTGATCCTTGGATTAAGCGCATCGATCAGAATCCCGCTTTGGCCATGTTTTTAATATCTCTAAGAAGAGGTTCATTCACAACATCTCTGTGAAATGGATATGATGCTTGCTGCAGGTTTGTTGAATGCTACTGAACTGAGCATGTAGTCAGTGTTCTTTACGGAACTGAATTAGTGACTGAGTGACCGGGCCTGTTGAGGTGTTAAAGTGATGTTGATGGCAGGTCACATGGGCAGGAATGACTTGTATTTCAGACTTATAAAATTCATCTACTGCGCCCATCCCAAGTCTGTGACCTTGGCAACTGCCACTTGGCCATATGGTAGCACTCGCCCTTGGCCTTTAAACAAGAAGTTTTGGTTTGAATCCTGCTGTGATCATGTTGTCAAGATCTATAAGAAGCATTTCCAGTCACAGTTCAAGTACAGGATCTATGAAAAAGATACTAGCTGTAGGCGATGAAAGCAATTTCTTGAACACTTATACCTATTGTATGCTCTCCAGGGAGCTGAGAGAGTGACTGAAAGATAGGACCTGTAAGGTTAAGATTAATGTAAAGGCAGATGAGCAGGCATTGCTTCGACTGAAAACATAGTTCATTTATTGCCATTACAATATAATTTTATGTGAATGTGAATGAGTATAATGATATGTCAGTTTTAAAAAATTCATTTTGTTTTTTTATGAAGGTTTTATTTTGTTGTAACTTTTTTGCTCTGTATGCAATTGTTGAAATTTGAAGGCTTTATTAATCATAGTTGTTAAAATAAATGTGCGAAATTTCAGTGCTCTGTCAATTCTTAAGTGTCTATTGCTATGGAAATGCGTCAGAACTCTAAGCCATTTATATCAATTGTGTTTTATTTCATTCGGATGACTTCAAATGCGTATATCTCAGCCATTTTTGTATCAGTTGACTTCATTATTGTTGTAAACTGAAGTGCTTTCAATATAGATTTTGGAAATGCAACGAACTAATTCTGGCCACATCCTGACTTGTGACTCATTTTGATTGGCAGAGTCATAAATAGGCTACAGTATGATAATCTATTTATTAAGTCTAGTTCAAGCATATTTTTAATATTTTAGAGTTCAAACTTTCTATTTTGGTACATTTTTTTTTTTAAAGTATTATTTTATTATGTTGAAAGGAGGAATGTTATATCAGTTGTGAAAAGACTTAAAATGATCCTTTCCAGCAGTTTACTTCTGCCCATTTTAGTCCATGATAGCTGTAATGCAGGAATGATCTGTTATGCATTATGAACATCTCACTGCTTACAGGAGGAAGCAGTCCGTGCAAAGAGTGAAGGAACACGACTAGAGAGAGGGGGCCTCCCAGTGAGCATATTTTTGAGAGCACAAGGAGCAGCAAAATCACCGGAAGGTAAACCGGTGCGGTCCAGGGAAGGTACAGAATTCTTACTCATGTTGCAAGTATGCTATGTTTAGCAGTTACTTAATTATAAGGGAATGATGTAATGGTACATGTGTTACTGAGAGAGCTCACACATCATGGTAAAGATTAATATTGATGAGCCTCTCTTTTCTTTTTTCTTTATTTACTTGAATATACTTTTTTTTTCTTTTATGAAGATGCACCAATAAAGGCTACCAAGAGATCACCACACAAGAGTAGAGGATTGTTATAAAGGTGCACATATATTATTGAGCGGTCTCACATATCAGTGCTAAAGAGAAATGTTGATAGGGTTTTCTTCCTTTTTATGTGTGAATATAACCACAATTATTTTTTTTCTTTCTTATTTTATGAAGATGCATCAAGAAGGCCTTCCAAGAAGTCACCACCAAAGAGTGGTGTGGAAGACGAACTGGCAAGTATGGCAGGCACCTCTGACTTTCAGGTAAAGTGAAATCATCAAAGTGAAGTGGATAAAACTGTCATTCTATATATATAATGCATGGTTCTAGAAACAAATGGTACATGGGTAATAAAAACTGTTTCCCTGCATACAAAGCCTAATGAATTGCATATCACGTTTCCAAGTGCTGCTAGAGCCGTAATATTGATAGGCACCAGTAACCTGCTCTGGTAAATCTCCCCTTTGAAGACTGAAGCCAAAATGTGTTCCACTTTGGAACTTAAACATAATAAGGTAAGGTTGAAACTAATTGCATGTCACTGGCTTTTTAACTGTGAAAATGATTGTCTCTATGAAAATATTCTTGACGATTTAACAAATAGAAATGTTTTGTTGCATATTTCATTTTAATTTTCTTTTGCATAAATTGAAATGTGTCTGCTATGTACGACAACTCTCTTTGTGGGATGTTTGTCAGTGACACTGATGGAATCTCTGTAATGTTCCAATATAGGGAGAATTCTCCTCAAGTCCCTCTCGTCACAGTTCAGGGGCATCAAGGCAGGAGCGTGAGATAATGAGGGGTATAGCTGTCAGGAAACGTTCCCCTACCCCACCAAGACGATCTCCAACCCCACCCCCAACTACATCATCAACAGTATCATCTGCGTCCTTTGGAGCTGATCTGGAAACAGCTAAAGGTAGTCTCATCGAAACACAGAATGCATTGGCTTTATTAACCATTATGTCTGCTGCAAAACCATTTTCGATATTATAAGTGCATAGCATCTTTAACATGCAACTAAAGAAAAGGTAGGATCTATTTAATATACTATATAAACCCTCTCTTATTCTGTGGCACAACTTTAACATGGCAGCTTGTTTTCTGCAAGCGCAATGCAGTGTTTATTGTATCAAGCCTTTTTTATTATTTCTTTCCTTATTATATTTGACAGGTCAAGCAAGTATTGAGGTTAGATGAAACAACAAACAGGTCTGAATTCGTCTCACCTGCTATAGTCCGTTTGGGTTAGCTGAAATACACTCCCATAAAAGTCACTGAGGGTTTGATTTAGAATTCTTTCAACAGCATATATTCATGCTTTCCCTCATTTTGGTAGGAGCAAATTCTTAGTATTTTACCCCCTTCACTGTCTGGATTACCTTTGAATTCTTTAGATATAAGATAGAAGTTAAGAGAATTCCAAAATCTGTACAAAAACTGAAAAGTAATAATTTTATTTCAGGAGAGGACAGGAGTGTGTAAATATACAAGTGAAGTGAAGGTATAATGCAGTTTCTTCGATTTCTTTACATATAAAACCACAGATTTTCTCAGGCAAAAACGGTGGAGAATGTCATGTGGGAGATTGCTTGGGATGAAACGGTTCAGATCTGTTTGCTGTCCGGTATATTCACAATATTTGTTCATCTTGTGCCCTAAGAAATGAAACGTATCATTATAGGCCTCTTCAAGACTATATTTCGGGCACGAGCACAAGACACTACAGAGAGGATAGCTGTACTTGATGCAAAGGATAAACTTATGAGATTGTGTAAGTACAATCATGAACATCTTTAGAAAGAGCGTGTGAGGAATGATTCTTTTTTTTTTTCTCCATTTAATACTCCTAATATTGCGCTTTTGAGTTATACATGATGCATTTAATTTTATAAGTGTTTTGTGTTATGCGTTAGCCTTTGTCATCCCGGCAATTACCTCACAGTCTTAATCGTAATGATACCATGCTCTCAGGGAAAGTTCTTTATCTGTCAAGATGTGGTTTGCATTGCTGTGTATATAATTTCTATTCTTGTGACATTAACTGCGATGTCCTCATTTCTAGTAGATAGAAGACAGCCTGAAAATAAAAGTGATATCTGAGAGTGTAGTTTCCTGCTATTCTGCCAATATAAATGATATTTAGATGATGTATGTTTGATACTTATATTAAATTTGTAGGTACTGATATTTATAAATCTGGTGTTTCCTTAATCTTTCATTTTCACCTTTGTGTTTGAGGCCCAAGGACTCTTCATACAGTAAGCGAAGTCATGTTCCCATGTAATCTGGCAGGGTATTCTTGCCTAATTTCTTGATGTTTTCCCCAGATTACTTATTGAACTTTTTTTTTCCCTAGTACGAGGTAGACAGCAAGCAGATCTGGCTTCTAAGGCTTTTGTGGGGACTTGCCCTGATATGTGCCCTGAGAAAGAGAGGTATTATCGTGAGGATATCAGGAGACTAGCATTATACGAAGTTATTCCAAGCACTATGACAAGTGTGGTGAGTTCACGAAAGAATATGCTTGCTGTTTTTAAAAGGATATGACCAAAAAATCTGGTTTTGGCATGTATGTAGAATGGAGATAGGCTATGAGGATCATAGTAGACAGTTTGCGATCCAACAGTCTGCAACCATTATGGTCCATCCGCCGAACCACCAGGTAGATGTTGTGACAGCATGTAAGGGAGCCTATTGGATGTGTAAAGAGAAGACAATCCAGGCTGAGTGCCATGCTGAACTGACACTTCTATTACTACTTTTGTGCTCCTAAATGAACTCATGCTTTCAGTTTTGAGTAAACGCATAGTTTTGAAATTAAAGTTAGAAAGTATGTCCAGTGAGAATAGGAATTCTAGTTACCCTGTTGGGAAATAGGTTAACGGTTCCAAACATATCTCCATCATACTGTAACCACATACAACAGTATACAACATGCAGTCCCTGTATAACAAAGTCATTGCTAGTTTCCATAATGCAGCATCCTGGTCCCTCCAGCTCTGAGGTTGTTCAATTATCAGAAACTATTATCTCATCATCTACAACTTTTAATTTTCTGCTGAACATTAATCAAATGTTCGCATTCATTCATTTATTTCCCATACTTTTCTTGCTTTTCTGTAGTTTTCCTATCATCCCACATTCTGTTACTCCCAGTTTAGTCCTTTTCCCATCCTCTCTCTCTCTTTCTCTCTCTCTCTCTCTCTCTCTTTCCCTCTCTCTCTGTGTTTTGTTTTCTTTTGTCTCTCTCTTTGGCCCTGAAATCTTACTCATTCTACTCACTCTCACCCCCATTCATTTCCCTACTAACAACATGGCATATCTATTTGTTTCTTTGATCTTAAGTACCAGCTTCTGGCATCAGTGCCAGCAAAAGATTTCATGAGTATTCAACAAACTATTTCCGCGATCATCTCCGACCGACAAGGGGGCCCAAAACAAATTTAGAGACAGTTTATTAAGGCTGTTTCAGTGTGATATCAAAGCTTGTAGAAAGCCCTAAAGGTGTTCGTTGATTTATGACTTCTTATGCAACTAGCACCGCCCCTAAACACAGACAGCAATGCTCGAGACAATGGTTGACTGCCAATCAAACTTGGTCGTGCTGAAAAGCTCTTTAATCTGACTATTATATGCTGATCTGAGCGCTGTCAGTCGCAGTGAAGAGTGATTTTGTATTTATCTTGAGCACAACAATCAAGGAAGACACTCAAGATAGTGAAGGGGCATTTTCAACACTACATTATGCACCGTTTTCTCAGCAGCTGTTGTTGGGATTACAGAAAAAAAAATTTCATATTCATATCACAGTATGCTTTGGGGTTGTTTTTTTTGGAGGGGGAGGGAGCAGTCAAACAGCCAACTAACCCTTTACACTGACTGGAGGAAAATGAAAAGGGAAGTGTTGCAAGGGGAGGGGAGAAGTGGATGAGGGAAGTAGTTTGAGAAGTGAAAATGCTGCAGGTTTTTTTGTTGTTTTGTTGTTCAAAGGTGGACATTAACAGCTGGAACATTATCACTGACTGGCTTAAAAAGCGCAACAGGAAGATCGGTAAAATGTTTCCCCTATCCAGGTTCTTGCAGGAAATGTTTTGTCTGTTTGATCTTTAATTTTTTAAAATAAAAAACCAAATTGTTTACATTTGATCAGCTGATATCAGCAGTCATTAGGTAAGAACGCATGACCACGTGCCTACAGGCACACAGGCAGGTGATGCAACCATGCACCACGAGGCGAAGATGAAACTGGGTCACACTTGCTATGGGCAGTCGAGCCAGTTGTAGACCATGGTTTAAAAAATCTCTCTTTATGGGTATAAACTGTGTGTAAAGAATGTTAACTCGCAATAAATACATGCACAAATGGTTGATAAATCATGTTATCAAATCTGTGCAGTGATATCACTTGAATTCTTAGTTTCATTAATTGAATGTATACTGAACATAACGCTGGCGAAGCTGCTTCGTTATAGGCAGTCGGTGCAGGAAACATTGGGCCACGAACTGTCTAATAATGGACTGTGAAAAGAGATCTGCCAATAAAAGGAAAAAAATCACCCAAATTTGAACCTGTTTTAAAGACAAATCTGCCTTTCTTTTATTTGGATATAAATAAATATTATCTATTATAAACAGGTATTGCAACCCTCCTCATAATGTAGTCTCTATCTCAGACTCATTAATAAAGATCACTGTGCTACTTCTGAATGAGAGGGCAAGATTTAGCACCAGTAAGTGATAACGCGGTCCTGTAGTGATTACGCGATCCCTGTTTAGACACACATCATCCAGTTAATGATTGCACTTTCCCAGTTAGACACTCATCAAAACACATTGTGAGGCTTTTGAGGTTTCACTGTTTTAATTCTCAGATCATTTCAGGACCAACCATGGAAAACAATTTCTCATTTTCAGACTGGCTTAAAGTCCAAGGTAGATCATTACCGGGCAGTTAAAGAATACAGCAGATCTTCTGCTGACCAGGTGGGTAGGAAAGCTGATTATTAATTGTGCTGTTTTCTGCTCTTTACTAAACTTGCAATGCTATTTTACTGATTGTGGAAAGACTGCAGCAGTAGATAGGCAACTCTTCCTCTCTAAAGCTGTGAAATCCAGAAGCTACAAAATAGTGCTGTTTCACTGTGTTTTTTTTCAATAAGCTGAAAAGGATTATTAATCAAGCTCAAGCCAAGCTCAAGACTACCGTCTTTGCACAGCAGTGCAACATGTATAGTTCGGGGGAAAAAATGCCCAACCAGCTGAAAATGCATTATAAAAAGAATAACTTTATAGGTGTGCCAGAGAAAGAGTGTGACAGTTAATTAAAACAATAACAACATGTTTATTAAGCTCAGACAACATCCAGCAGTAAATGTGCAGGTAACAGTTACGTTTGTAATGATAATATAACTTGATTAAACTTGGAGTTGCTTTTATTTTTAAAAAGTCCAATGCTTTATAACTATGGTAGCTTTGTAGTTTTAGATATACAATTAGCATTCTTATTTAAAATATATGAGTAATGGTCAGAGCATATTCAGAGATGCCCTGTAGTTGTAATTATGCAGATGCGCCGTAAGACCCTTTATTCAGAGACACCGAACAGAATTCCTATATTTCACAATATCACAGGAACACTTGTGAATAATTCTTCTTTATTGTGACATGAAAATGTTTACTTCTGCAAGTTCGGAATGTGAGTAGTTATTATTCATATGAAATAACAATCTTACCTTCTGTTCTATAGTGACAGACGTTGCATTTCAGCTTGAAATATCATGCCACAGTAGCTTTGCTCTTCTGCACAGGTGCAATGCTGGTAATTTTATTTTTACTGTAAAGTTAGTATACGATGGGCAAAATTCAAGTTCATGTATGACTCATCATTTTCAGGAAGAGCCACTGTCATATGAGCTGCGACCCTTGCCAGTGCTAGAGACAACAATGAATTATTTACTTTCTGAAGTAGCTGATCAAGGAGACGAAGGGAAGTGGGCCGAGTGGTATGACTTCTTGTGGAATCGCACCAGAGGGATTAGAAAGGTAACATATATAGCAGTCACTGCTTGGTTTTGGGCAATCTGATAGTTGCGTAGATTACAAACTGTATTTTTAATTTCAATATGCTGTTGCTAATAAAATTATGCTGTATCCTATTCTTAGAGGCATGGTTGGTTTCAGGATGATGATAATACACAGAAACACTTTTTACTGTGCAGACATTTCTTATTGGCTTTGATTTGTTTATAACATCATTCGTTGTAATTTGTGTTTCATTCAAATATCAATGATAATGCAGTGCTGTGTTTTTAGTGGTTGACGCTTTCATTTGACTTGTTAGTCTTTCCTATATGGCAAATCGTATTGGTAGTAACATGGCTCTCTGGCATTATCAGCGCTGACTTTGACAGTGCCAGTTGGTGCCAGTGATGTCACCATGGCAGGAATATCCCACATCATGACATACTCAAGGGACTTCACCAGATTATTTCTGGCACCGTAATCCAGTTGAAAGTAATAGCCATGTATTTGGTCTGTTCTGTTATTTCCTCTGGTGTCTGTCCACTCAACAGTGAAACCTTGAGTCTCTCCCTCAAGATTGAATCCAAGGACCACAACAGAGAGATTGTGGGGAGTGTGGAAGGAGCAGTTGGCAATGATAGGCCTCTCTAGGTCAGCCAGTATTTCATCTGTCAAGCTCTGGTCATATTGCTGTGTAGTACAAGTGTAGTCTGCATCCCAGGCAAAGGAGATGACCCTCTGCACCTTGGCTCCAGCTACACTGAGTGCTCTGTCTAGTCTCTCTTTGCTGGCTCTGTTCAGCAGCTCTCCCATCCCTGAGGCCATCCGATCAACAGGCAAGCACGGATCATCTCGAAGATATTCAAAGGCCTCAACATTTAACCAGAATTCAAAGTCAACACTGGATTCTGCTGCTTTGAGCTGTGTCTGAGCTTTCTGAAAAGCAGCAAAGAGTACTTGGTTGCTGGATGAGAAGGCTTCAGCATAGGTCACATTTGGTTTCAAGGTTGGGTCCAGATATCGAATGGCTTTGTCCAGCACAGGGTCAGTAAGATTGACTGGGTCATGGAGTTGATTTGGCCAGTAATAACATCCTTTTGCTGCTCCTCTTCCTTCTTGGACAGCAATGATGTCAACAGCCTCAGTCTTTGCAATGTCCACAAATCCTTGCACATGTTGCTGCACTGTGCTGTTGAGCTGGAACTTATTTAGGTTAATATATGGTGAGACTGCAAAGCGTTTACCATAACTCCTGACTTTACTACCAAGAGATGTATAGAGAGAAATATAAGAAGAATCAGTGGTGATCTGTGCGAGACAACATTC
The DNA here is from genome assembly GCA_033807755.1 of Ellobium chinense. Classification (NCBI taxonomy): domain Eukaryota; kingdom Metazoa; phylum Mollusca; class Gastropoda; order Ellobiida; family Ellobiidae; genus Ellobium; species Ellobium chinense. Next base: position 1,057,991 of record JAWQUT010000052.1, on the reverse strand, counting down.
ATCTGTCCCATAGTAGCCAGTAATGGAGTCATACAAGGTTTGGTTAGCTTTCCCATGATTCACTTTCATTTTGGTGTAGCGAGCCTTTTGCTCAATTAGCAGTCTATCAATCCAGGCATAGTAGGCAGGCATGAGATCTGAATCAAATTCACCAGGTGCCCCCAGTAGACCAGAATATGCAGACTGGATAGGTGCTGCTGGGAGACCAAAGTAGACAGAAACATTTTTAGCTGCAGCATTTTCTAGCAGGAGTTGATGGGGGTCTGTACCAGCAAAACTTGTGAACAAGACAACCACTTCAGATCCAGATGGAAAATCACAAGGAGAGTCTGGTGAGTAGGAGGCATTCTTCCCAGGCAGAACAATTCTGTAGTATACTCTGGAGCTGTTGATCTTTCGGTCCACTTTTGGACACAGCATGATACTGTCACTGAAGTTCTCTTCATACTGATATGTCAAGAAGGCTTGGGTATACAAACCCATATCTTTGAGCTCCTGGAAAGCCTCATCCCAGCATCTGGACCCCCAGGCAGGGTTACTGCTTTTGTAGCTGCCACACCAGAGAAAGTTGAGGTCACTCTCTAGATCCTGAGCAGTTCTGGAAATGACTGGAGGGGCCCTGAGAAATACAGTATCCCCACCTTGCTTTTTGAAGGCATCCAAAGTTTGATTCCATTCGTTGTGAGTGAATCTATCTCTGAACCAAGAAGCTGTCACTGGGTAGGGAGGTCCTATGTCTTGAGCCAGCCCAATATCACTGACTGTGTATGTCACAATAAAGCAGAAAATTTGAGCAAAAAATGTCTGAATGTGTGGATAATCCCTCATCTTGGTGAACTTGATGTTCTTGAGTCTGTCACCTGTTAACAAACAAAATTGAGACGTGGTTTATTTATTTAATGTTGGGGGAAGCGAGCCACAGCCCTGTGTTAGAGAAAAGGACATTAATAATAATAAAAATCATTTATATAACGCTTCTCCCCCGGAGAGCTCAAAGCGCTTTACATTTACAGCTACATGCACACGTACTCAACACAAACACATAAGCTTACATGTGCAGCACTTGCACATAAACACAGACAAGTCGTATTCACTCACATATATAGATTCACAGCATCATAGAGATTAAAAACATTGTGCAGTCAGCCATGGTTAGGCTCAGAAGGGCAGTTGGGAAAACTGTGCATGTATGAACACACGACCAGATTTTTATTTTTTTTATTATTGGTACACTTTTACATGCACATTCACTCTGCATTAATCATACTAATCATAATGGATAGCTAAAAATATGTTTACTTAAGGAAAGTGTGATATGGTAAGCAAATTATCAAACATATATAATTTATAGCTATGTGCAGGGTCTGTTGATCTTGATGTATATAATTTTGTTACAACAAAAAGAAAAAATATAGTTGTCAAAATAGATGTTCAAAGACCAGTGTTATAGATGCACTTTGAGCATGCCATTGTTAGATATATATTTCCAACTTTCTTTCTGTGAAATAACCATAGCACCTAGATATTTGCGGCAATAAAAGAAAAATATCCAACTGCTAATGTATGCCAAACTCCAGGTACATAAGATTTGAAATATGAATTTATTTAAACTTTGAAATTATGTAAACTTAAATTTCGCCTCACAGTATGTTGTATACATACCCTAGTCACAACAGCCTTAGCACCATCCACTGCTAACAGTAGGAATTAGAGTGCATTAACTTCCTACACCAATGCCTATGGTGTTGTCTTGCAAGTAGGTCAGGGTTAATACAACTGATAAGGAAAAGTCACAACCCTGTCACTTTTTAATTGAGATCACTATGAAATACAGTACATCTGTTGTTTGATGGTTAAGATGCAATCAATCATTTCATTTCCATTTCATTAATGAAAGTTCTCACTTTTCCTATACTTACACATTTTCATGCACAAGCATGTTTATTACCAGAGAATACTAAACCAAGCCAGTTCACAGACTTGTCAAAATATTGGGTGAAAAAGTGTGTTATTAACAGAAATTTATTATGTAGCGGGTGGCTTATAATGTTATATTTAAAGACTTAAATTGGTGATTCCAGCTGACTTTCTGAGATGTTACTCAAGGATCACTGGATGATAATGAACAAAGAAATTATCTCGACGGTCAGGAAATCCATCAATATTTATAGAGGTGCCGAGTATGCGAAGGCCTAGTGATAGTACATAAAATCTCTGGATTCATGTTGGTTTTTTTTTGTTCATTTTATGCCACAGTAACTGAAAATAAGAGAGTGCATATAAACAAATGACAAAGGTGATCCTGATCAGCATTAATAATTAATTCAGTTTCAGTATCTCTATAATGCTAGGTTCTAAGCTAGTGTTGTAGAATATTAAGCCATCTTGTGTCTTTATCCTGTAACCTGTTATGAAGAGCTGCATGTTAAATGTTATATCTTACACTCCAATTCTGCCCTCCAAAGGCAAACCGACGTATCTGCAGTTTTCCTGCATTTTAAGGCTCCCATTTATTTTGGCCCACCTGGACATATTGTATGTTTTGACAGAGGCAGAAATGCGAAACCAACAATCTGACTTTTTGACAGTAAATATCAAGGAGGTATCCAATATTTCCAAAATGTTTCTATAAAGGCAAAACATCGTAACAAAGATCTACTATGCAGTCCGGCATAGCAACGCAGTTACGTCGGTTTGCCTTTGGAGGGCAGAGTTCATGATGTGTCAAATGCTGGTTTGGTGTCCACAGTCACCATGAATGAAATTATACTGTGGTCAGGTAGAGAGATGCAGTGTTTATATCACAGTGATGTAGTTTAGGGATTACGAAATGAATCATACTGACCCTTAGGTCAATTTATCAGACCCAGATCTTCCCAGCTATGAGGAAATTTTGCAGTGCTTTCAGGGGACATTTGTATTTTTTCAAGTTAAATGCTTATTTCAGATTAAGAATATAAGAGAATCAATAAATGGAAAATGAAAACAGGCAGAATAAGGATTCATATTGTCAGGGGAGTAGTGAGGATAATTTTTTTTAGGTAATCTAGCATTTATATCCTTCCTTTTTTTTTTCCTTGGTGGAAGTCAATGGTTTTTAAAAAGTCAGAATTTGGTATTTGACTCCAAAAGAGCCAAATCTGGCAACACTGGTACGGTCTAGACCACCAACTTCTTGTGTGGCCGGAAAAGATCTTGCGTCTCAAGAAACAACAAAACGCCGTTAGAATAGCGAGTAAGCAGATTGTTCTCTCAGATTATAATTGGCCACCTCTTAAAGAAATTTTCTTTATGTTGCCTTTGGGCACTTGGCTCTGAGGATACCGGAGCATTGAATCTGTGAGACAGTGTATAAAACCTTCAGATTATCGGCGAAGAAAACTAGCTGAAGTTTAAAAAAAATTGTATTGCCAATGCTTATAAATGGCTCATAGATGAAATAGGGTGGAGGTGATGTTTGAATATGTTAGAAAACATTGAAGATTAATTAAATTGTATTAAACAGATAACATGTTGGTAATCTCAGATTCACAGATTACAAGGATGCTATGCCCCTGCATATTATGCAATTCTGAAACCATTAATTGCCAAGAATGGTGACAGTTGAGTGAGGATGAGACATAAAACTCAGAAAACAGCTGTTTATACAAGGCTTCACCCTCTGAAGGCTCCAAGCTATTTACAGCCACGTGCGCATATACTCAAACACAAACACACATCTCCACAAACACACAAACTTGTACACACAAACACACACATGAACATTTACGTACACAGACACACACGCACACTCACTTTCATGATAGAGAATATCATGGTGTGTAGATTGAAGAGCATAAACATGTGAATGCTTTGCAATTGCTACTGTTTGAAGTTCTTTCCATTCTATCCTAGTCCTCTTCTCCAATCATGTCATTCTAATCTCTGCCCAGCACAAAGTATCGACTATCTTGGTGATCTTGCCATGAAATGAACTCGGGCCTTCTGAGCTAGGTTTATCATTCTATGAAGTGTTTTGGGTGCATATTGATTTGTGGGTGGTTCTTAGTTTCTAAAGACCATTGGGATCTCTCCATGATTCTTGGTGATCTCTTTATGATTCAAAATATTCTGTCATGTTGAGACCGATTATGCATCTGGCAGATTTCTGTAAGACAGCCACATCATTAATGTATTTCATTTCTTCTCTAGGATATTACGCAGCAACAACTCTGTGACATCAAAGTGGCGGAGCTGCTGGAAAAATGCTCTCGATTTCACATCTTCTGTTCAGAGAGACTCTGTGAGGAAGACATGATGTCATTTGATGCCAAAATCAACAATGAGAACCTGACCAAATGTCTTCAGACCCTTAAAGAGCTCTACTCTGATTTGGAGAAAAAGGGAATCTTCTGTCCAAACGAAGCTGAATTCAGGGCATACATGGTCTTGATGAACTTAAATGAAGGAGATATCTTAAGGTAAGTTTCAGCTAAGTTCTGCAGTACAAGTCAGTGAACCTGTTCTCCTGAAGGAGCAATAAAACATAAATTTGCATGTACTGTTCTCATTGAAAATAAGCCAGTGGAGTTCAAGAATTATTTGGCATGGACAGTTTTATTTGTACTCTTGCACAAATATGAGTTCACTTTATGTTGTACTTTTTTGGTACATCAAAATGAAATTTTGAATATGAACAGATGTCACAGAGAAGTCCAGTTTCAGTGTGTGTCCTGGAAATAATCTATTCTTATGCAGACTTACATTTCTTCATCTTGTATAAACAAAATTTCACCAAATCTCATTCAGAAAATTGTGTTTTTACTGTACTTGTCTCATTCAGAGAAATTCAGCAGTTGCGACCAGAAATCAGGGACTCGCCTAACATCAGATTCGCAGTGAGCGCCTACAATGCCCTGAATGCCAACAACTATGTGAGGTTTTTCAGACTTATTTATGAGGAGGCAACTTTCCTTAATGCTTGTGCACTTCACCGCTATTTCAACCAGATCCGTAGTAAAGCTCTGCTCATCATCATGAAAGCTCATGGAGCTCTGGGCAAGAACAGGATTATGGTAATCACTTTTAATTTTTTTTTGTCCATTCTTAAGATTTTGCAGAATCCTTTGGTACACTGTTTTGTTGTTGTTTTTTTTTTCTCTCTCACGTTTTGTGAAGATTGAACCTGTTTTTCTATTGTTGTTGTTGTTGGTTGTTGTCTATGTAGCTGAACAAATGATGTAGCAGTGTGATGTTTTAATCTTAACTTCTGTAACATTTACCTAATGTTTGGATATTGATATCATTATTGACAAATGATTAGCCACAAAATTATGTGACTTTTAACAGACTGAAAGAGATTGCAGTGTTAGAACTGAACTGTTATTAGTTAAGAATGACATGTAATTTTTTTTTTCTTTTTCTCTCCAGTATCCTGTGGAAGAAATGATTCGCCTGCTGTGCTTTGAAGATGTCAGACAGGTGGAAGAGTTTTGTGACCACTACTGTATCAGTGTAGAGGGCACAGATGTGGTGCTGGACTCCAAAGCCTATATAGAACCAGAGGGATCAATACCTCAGAGGAGATCTCAGTCCATGATAGAGATTAAGCGGACTACTTCTGTGGGCGAGGTTGGTCTTGCAGTAGATGTTGTTTCAAAATACTGCATGCATATCTGACCTTCATTGATGATATAATTATAACCAACCACACTTATTTTCGTTTTCAAATGGGATACTGTCATATTTCTAAATGGACCAACTCTGCAGCATCACACATTTTCAGTTTTTGTATTGTCAGTTCTTCTCTTAAAAAATTTGAAATGTGAAGAAAATAGTCAGCCCAAAATTTACCAGTGCATAACAGCTTTAATAGCTGATTAGAGAAATAGTTTCATAGTTAGGCCTGTAGTGACTCAAACTGAGAAAATAGGGGAACCTTGCCTTTCACCTTACATCTTGGCATTCTCTTTGACACAGTAGTATAATTACCAGCTGGCAGATGTAATGAGATGCATATTAACAAGTAATCTCTTGATTTGTCCAGGTGATTAATGGAGCACCATTGCCACCATTGCAGCTGCCCACCCCATCCTCCAGCTTTGATGCAGATGATGTCTTCATCATGTCGCATGATATTCAGGAAGCTCTTGGTGAGTGTGATAATACATGGGGTATTTATGAGTTTGTTGCAGTTTTGGAGTGACATCCCTTTCAGGATTTACTACGCTGTGATATGAGTTTTCCATCCTTTTGTCATTCATCACCTTCCAATAATCTGGCCAACTGTGGGGGTGCCACAGATGACTGGGCAACCAGCTTCCTTCATCTCTCTCGGTTCTGTGACTCTCTCAGGGCATCATTCAGCTTCATGCCTATAAGTGGGACAGACACAAACAGAGCCAGGAACACACACAGTGACACCGTGTGTGAGCTGAACATATAACAAAGAAGAAATGACTCAGGCCTGGACAGCAGTCTTTTGTCGAGGGGAGCACATCTTTTTGTAGTGACAGTGAGCCAGTTCAGGCGAGAATGATGGAACAGGGTGATTGTCACCAGCTGTATCAGCAGCATCACCTACCACAGCATCAAGTTCATAGTGAAGAAGCTGAACATGATAGTAGGAAAGAAAATGTCATGACAACGGACAAATTCAACAACACATTTCCTGAACAGGACACAGCATCTGAGTTCCCCAGTGCAAGTAACTCATATCCTGACTTTAAAACATTTACCTTGCTACACGACAGTGATCAACTTCGGTTAGAAACATAACATTTGAGAAAATAATTATGGACTTTTTTGACAGGCAAAGAAATCTCATTTGTCAGACCGATGACATTGTTATTGAATGCAGCCTCAGTAGCTTTAAGATGCACCGTTGGTTTGCTGCAGAGGCAGTACACAGACTATATGAACTCATGAGACTTTGGAACATGAAAAACTTTGATACCATACAACCTAGGGATATATATGATGAAGCCTAACTTGCTGCCATTTGCATCACTTGTTTGCTTAGACTCCTAAGAACAGTGCTTTGACAGTACTGAGATATGTTTGAAGTGAATCTGCTGTGGATATTATTGTGCAGTTTAAGAGAAACCTCTCTCTCTCTTTTCTTGCTTTTATTTGTCTCTATTTTTTTGACAAATGCATTTTCTTCTTCAGTATCTCCTTTTCATTTTGGTTTGGAAGCAATTTTTTCCTGCAGCAACACCAGTAGTGTACCAGGCAAATGGTGTGGCATATCTTAGCTACCCCATTCAGTCCCTTCTCTGGGCCATAACATGTTTGTAGCATTGTTTACATACCTATAAATATGTATTTTGAGTAACATGAGTATTCCTAACCCGTACGCAGAAGATTTCGCTGCTCAGGTTTAGTCTCGTGTTAATGAATACATGACTTTATTTATAGTGGCCCGTTATTTTGCCTCACAAGGAGACTAGAACAATGGATTATACAGTGCATTTTTGTTGTCTATATCTGAAAATGGAAAAAAAAGAAAAAGGAAAATGTTGCACTAGGTGCAATGAAGTGAAAGGTAAAAAGTTGCCAGATGATGTACTCAGTACAGGATCTTAGATCAATGTGCGGTGCATGGGGCTTTTCCTTTGTGTATGCATAAATTGCAAAGAGTATTTATCGCAAGTTTAATGTTGCTCATTATCAGATTTTTCCGTCTGTCATTAATTTTCATTATCATCATGACCAAATGATTATGAATTTCTCATTATGGAAACACTCAGTGTTTAGACATTTAAACACATACTTGAAAAAAAGAAAAAGCCAAAAAGAAAGCGGATTCGCACTAACATTAACATATTACCTAACCAATTATCCCAGGAGAAATCACCTTTGCTAGATATCTGACTTAATTTCATCAATTATGTATTGCATATTTTGTATTTGCTGTATTGATTTTCCCATGTACGATTATACAAGAGCTAAATAAAGAACTGAATTGAAAAAACAGTGCCTTACAGGATTGTCTTGACATCCTGCTGTATACTGGAACATGGTCAACCTCAGATGAGAAAAAAAAATACTATTTAGCTTATCAGTGTTTATTTTGCTCAGCTACATGATGCAGATAAGGATCATATCATAAGTTCCAAACAATGTTTTGCTCTCACTGAGTCATGGTGATGATCATATGCACATTATAGAAATCATTTTCAGTATTATGTGTATTAGGAAGGGGGTGAGTGGGTTTTTATCACACCACGTGTTTATGCAGGAGTACAAGTCTCCAGTCATGCTTCTTTAATGAGTCGTCATAGTACCACCATACATACATCATTGAGTTTTCATGTAACAAGTTAGTTTCAGTCATATCCTTGGTATATGAGATTTCCATATCTTTAGTCTTAAGTCTGGTGTTATATGACTGATTTCCGTCTTTATTCAGTCGGTCTTCATTCATACAATTTGTCCCAGAAGATATATGTGATATTGCATAATTGATTTCAGTCACTGTCTCCGGTCAGTTGACTGATCTTATTCATTTCCAGTCTTATTTATATTGTTTTTAAAACATTGCATTAGAAGACTTTAGAACAGATAAAAGTTCATTCACAACACTTATGGATATTAACATGCATGAGTTTATGGGATCATTCATCTATCATCCAGTTTCAAGTGGATTGCTAGGATCAAAAACCCCAGCTCCAGCCTCTGCAGCATCTCATGAGCCAGCAAGTGTTGGTGAAGCAACATCACAGCCAAGCAAACAACTGCCCGTACAAGAGATATCTGGAGTAAGGTCACGAGAAGCTCTCACACTTGGCATGGGTGCCCACAGAGAGAGAATGATGTTTTCTAATGAGGTGAGCTCTCCAAATGCAGTCATATTAGGTTTGAATGTACGTAATTCCTGTCACCAAACTTTAATGTATCTGGAGATTTTGAGTCAGTTGAGACTAGCTTGCAATTTTTTTTTGTGTTTTTGTTTTTGGTCACCTGAACAATTGTTCAGGATTCAGTGGATGCTCTGGTCTGATGATGCTCATTACTTACAGACATCTAAGTCAGGCAAAATTAGAACTTGGCAGAATTGTTTTGTAGGCGGTGACTGCCAGGTCTCTCAGAATGGCCACTTTCTTTGGAAGTCGTCTAATTTTGTACAGTTTATTTCACACACTAAGCAGCCAAATTTTCTGTTTTTGTGACGCACACTGCATTTACACACAGTTATTATTCACGGGTGGCAGTTAAAATTTACTTCTGTGCCTGGGCTAGTGAATTTGTTTATTTTTTTTAATGTCTGTTAAGAAAGGGATGAAAGATATTATGTTTTTCACCACTAAGCAACAGTTACATATGCAGCAAACCTTGCATCTCTGAAACAGAAATTCTCTGTGTAAAACACCCACACATAAAGTTACATTCATTAAACCTCAAAATCCTTGTTTCCCATCGTGAAATCAGCCATCTCGGAAAATGTGCTATTTTCAGCGGGAAAAGTGAACGGAACGGAGATCGGAACTAAGTTCCTCAGATGTGGAATGGGATGAACAGATCGGAATTTGATTGTCTCGGCTGAACGGGAAAGAACACAATTCCCCAGTTTTGCACTGAACAGGGAACGGAGCACAGTTTCCCATTTTTTGTGAACGTGCACTCACCCTGGTAACATTTCTGCCATTGAACATGCTTTAGTTTCAGTTTCTGTTTCACAAATTTATTTCCAGTGTAACGGTGTTTTAGGAAACTTTCGTGCATCTCTTATATGTTTCAGGCTGTGAAGAGTGTAGCCAGGACTGTCATTCTTGAGGTGATTGACTCAGGCATTGAGGAAATAGCCAAAGATGTGATAAAAGAAGAGAAGGCACTGGAGAACTCACGAATGGTCATCATCACAGCAGAAGTTGAAGAAATATCTAAGTCTACTGTGGCGACCCTTTCAAAGTAGGTTTTAGTAAGCACAAATGTGAAATAAATCTCAGACAATATGTTATGAAGTTCAAGAACTATGAGGAGATATATTTCTAAGTTACACATGTCTATTATGTCAGCCTTAAGCCTACTTGAAATTTTTTTCACCCCCACTGACTAAAACTAATATCTGCAAGTTCAGTTGTCAGACAAGCATTTGAAGGCATCTGGAACCCAGTGTATGATAGCAATAAGTCAGTAGGTTTCATGAGTTTCTTGCATGCTGCTGAGAATCACTTTGCAACAAGTAATTACTTCCATTTTTCCTTAGTGAACCTGTATACTTGTGAAGCAAGTGACATCTAATTCTTCACAGTAAATCAATAATTGTTTTCCAAAACTAGTCTGTAAGCTTCAGTAATATCAAAAATCTGATGGAAACATCAGTTTCTTTCATTTAAGTGTCTCATTATTTTAATACCAGTATTAATGTTTTATATTGCAAACTCTTACACTCTTACCCAAATCAGGCAGATTGCAGAAGAAGTCATTGAAGGAGAGGAGACGAGACTCCGAAAGAAACTTGCGGAGGAATTGGCAGCACAGAGACAGCGTGTCTTTACTTCCTTGGTTGACAGTATTATTGAGGACACAGTTGATGAAATGTGCAAGGATAGGGCTGATGAAGAAATGAGGTTTGAGCCATGGGATGCCTATTATCAAATTGTTCTGAACTTGATTGCAAGATATCAGAAACACAAATCTTTTCAGCTCATCAAAGTGTGATGGGAAATTAAAAGCTGTCTTGAAGTTTGGTGCTTCTTTGACCAATTGTAACTTTTATAGGTTGATTTGACATTGTGGAACAAAATTTCAGTTTACATAGTTCCACAAGGTTAAGAGGCAAGGAAATACATGTATTAAGGAGAAGGGAGGGGTGGGGGGGTCCTGGAAGTGAAGTTCTAACCAATGGAAATGGACAATTTTAATCTTTATAATTGGATTCAACCAGGGACTATATTTTACTTGATCCCTGGAAATTCCATATTGTGGCAAAACAATCTGTATTTTTGGCCTTGTCAGCAGTAGTGGGCTGGTATTGCCAACCATACCAAAGAAAAAAAAGATAAAGACTGTGTTTCCTGTACGATTCCGCTGCATGAAGAAAACTTATACAGGGCAGAATATAAATAAACAGTACTGCTATTCATTGTTGCCAGATGACTATTTTGTAACAATATGGCTGTTTTTTAAAGGCCCTGGCTGGAAAATATAACCTGTGGCAGGTTTGCTGTGGTTTTTTAAAAATATTTCCTAGCTAAGTGACAAAAAATCAGCTAAATCATTTATAAAACTCAGAAATCTCACCTTTATATAAAGTATATTTATTATAAATATACAGTAAAGGAAAAGTTTGTCAGCATGTTGCATTTGTTTCTTTCTTTTTTTCATTTTGTTCCCAATTTTAAGCCAGTTCTGATAACTTTTTCTGAAATCATGTATAAGTGAACAATTTTATGAAGAATTAGATGTCTTTATCCCCATTAGAGGACTGTACACAATTCCATTTTCATCCAAATTTTATTTACATGGAATTGATAAGATATCAACTCAGATGATATGGCAAGATCCAATAATTCAAAGTTTACAGAATGTTGCTGTATGTAAAGATGTGAAACTTTTGCAATTTTCTCAGACTGGTGAGGAAAGAGCTGCACCGTCAGTCACTAGAGCGATGCAACCAGAACTATGCAGATGAGCTGCTGGCACAGACAGTTGGGGAAATGACTCAAGATGTTGCTCAAGAGGTGCATGAGGTTGATGTCGTGGCCAAACGGGAGAGGCTAGAAGCCACTGAGAAGTGTGTGGAGATTATGAGAACCAAAAGATTTTTTCAGGTAAGACTGGTCTAAGCACTTGCAAATTTGCAGACATATTGTTTAAAAAAAATTACCAAGCTGCATCTGCACATACTCTCATTCCTCCTTAAATGATTGTTTTCTAAAGCCCCATTGTAGGTAAACATAATGGATGAGTTGGGAAAAACCAAAGTGGCAAACGATTTCTCATGATGCCAGCCCTTTTAAAAAATGCCAGGAATTTGACTGCATAGCGCCAACTTGGCTGCAGACAGCACAATAAACAGTGAGGTAATATGCATGTGTTGCAGTTTACAAAATGAAACAGGTTAATTGGATATGAAATAAACCATTTTCTGTAAATCTGGAAGCAGAAGCTGCTGACTGAAAAAGGGTCATCACTAGTGAATTTGTGACTTTCGCTCCAAATATGAGTGAAAGCGACTAAGAAAAGATCTCAAATGGCTCTACACAAATTCAAACAATTATGCTTTTCTATATAATAATTTTTGTTCTCAATGTGGTGAGCTATTCTTGACTTTCACTTTATCTGAAAGTCAATTGAAATTACTAATTTTGCACAAAAGTTGACAGTAATCAACAATTTGTTGCTATCCTAATAAATACTAATAGAGTATAAAAGATGTGACGTGCATGTGGATATATATCAGTCTCTATCAGTGAAAAATGTCACTCACATTATGTTCAGATTGCTTTGGCAAACTTTTGTCAGGGGCAGGAGGAAAGAACTGTATAAGAACGACCAGCTAAAATACTCACATTATTTTATTTTCAGTCTTGGCGAGCAAACTATGTGGCTCGCATCAAAGTCAAAAGAGCCATGCTGGACTTTCCCAGTGCTCCCTCTGCAAGATCAACAGGTGAACAGGTACAAAAGCTTGTTCCAGATAGGCCACATACACGAATTAAAGAAAGATCTTTCTTCATTGGTAAAAGGTATGTATTCTTTTAATATTTCATAATACCTCTACCAGAATGCAAGCATTAAGATACAAGTTTGGAGTGTATGAAACTGCTCAGAGAGCTGTGACCTTTGATTGAAACATTTGATAGAATCTGTGTTTTCATCCCTTAATTACTGCTGTTATACAAAATATCAGTTATCAAAGATGTTTTCTCATGGGCCATTTCTGAGTGGACAGTTAAAGGGCTAGAAACTTCTGCTCATAGTTTGGAACTGAGAAAGTGAGTGCCAGGCGACTTTTAATATCAAAAGGGACTGCTACGTGAAAGCATCAGTGTTATTCAAGGACATAGCCTGCTATGTGCAAAGAAGGTTGCTAAGGAAATGTTACTGGATATGTACAACCTATGTTTAGTGTTTTCAGTAGTTTCTCTCAGAGATTTAAAAGTGCCTATTGCTGCCAGAGAGCTGTGTTGATGAATATTCCAACTTATGTGGGGAATCATTGTTCCAAGTATTTATTTCCCCTTGTCTTTTCAGAGCCAGGCTTAGTATTGAGTCACCAATGGATATAATTCAGCACCAGCTTCACCTGACAACTCATCTGTCTATGGCTTCTGCCCGCCACATGCTTGCCAGTTTAGTCATGTGGCGTCCTTTGGACATGGAAGAAACAGTGGGTCTCCAGTTGCGTCGCACATTTCAGAGTTGGAGAGATGGAGGCTTTGTAGGTGAGAAAATTATGTGATTATTCCCTTCACTACGTTTGATGTATGCTATCTTTACCCTATATAACAAACAGCTCATGGACATACCAGTATGTGTCAGAACAATTTTTGAGAAACAGTTTTGTGAGAAACTGACTTAAGATGGAAAGGCTAATTGATTTGAGCTTCACTCTTTGTTGATATTTCAGAGCCAGAAATTACTTCAGTGCAGTGGAAACTTGTCATTTCAATGCCAAAATCTTCAGAGACAGTTACCAATGAAGAAGCTGCTTTCTCCAAATGGATCAGGGCTAAGCTGTGCAAGGATAGTGATCGTGAGAAGATTTTGAGGACCACTCCAGCTTATGAGGTAAAGCTCGAATAAAATAAAGCGAAATTAAAATGAAAACTACTATGCCATGTTTTACAGCATTGTACATGTATTGTACATGTTGTTCATAAAATATATCCTTGCACAAATTCACATCACACACATAATTTACAAAATGCACCATGTCCAATTCCTGTAAATGGGAGTCATTTTGCTATTTTATGACATTTCCACTATCAGCCATGGATCTATCTATAGGGAGTAATTAGTGTCTCGCACTGAGGGGATATGTCCTTATTTGGATGCTGTTTACTTACTTGTGTCCATTTAGTAGCCAGTGTTGGCAGTGAAATTTGCTTGAAGGTTTGGGCAAGCAAAACGACATCGTTAATAAATCACCTCACGACACAATAGATAAGCACATCTGCTTTTTTTATATGTCTTGCAGGGAGAGGTATTGAGTCTTTATCATATGAATGAATCCAGCCCAAAACAGTCCAGTGTCTCCCTTAGTCTGTGTGTCCGTTGTTTTCATGGATCATGGACTGAAACTCAAGAACTAAATATACTCAAGAAGGATCTACTGAAAGGCTCAAGTGCAGTAGTATTTGTCACTGCTTCTTGGGACAGGGATCTTTCTTCCAAGGTTTGTAAGGAAGATAGTGATATCATACAGAAATAGAAAGGCGAGGGGAGGGAATCACATTATGTGGCTTTGTATGTAGTTGACAATGGTTAAAATGAAAAAGGTTAAACTGAAAGTATCCTTAAAATAAAAAGAAACAAGAAGCCCTGCTTATTTTCCTCCTTTTAAGCTTTCCTCTGTAAACCAAAACTGTTAAAACAAAGTACAAATCTTTGATCCTGCAGTTTTTGTTTTAATCATTGTCTACTGTACTTCTACCTCCCTAATTTTTGCTCAAGCTCAATCTGACAGCCATTCCCATTTACCCACAAGATGGGAGATAACTGTGTAAATGACTCTTCGCAGTACAAAGTAGGATCATGTAAAAGAGGCTTACAAAATTTGCCTCTCTTGAAGCCTGCAGAAAATCAGTCAGTAGAGGTATGGAAATAAAACCTGCACTGGGCGACACCATTAAATCTCTAGGGTGAGAATTCAGTGAGATCTCTTGAGGAAACATTACTTTCATTTTTTACTATCTCTGATTATTTCTATTCTGCCACTGCCATGGTAGTTTTTTTCTTTTGTGTTGGAAACGTGAAGGTTAGGATCTGTGGGGGAAGGTGGAAGTATGTGAGCGGGAAAGAGGGAGAGAGAATGAGAAGAGCTAGGCAGAGCAGAGCGAAAGAGGTAGAGTAGATGAATGGGGGTGCGTGACGGATGCGGAAGGAAGAAGCTGGAGGACATGAATGAAGCTGCGTGCCTGATGTCTCATAATTGTGTAATGTACTATGTAAATTGAATGCTTTTGGCCTAGTGCCTATAATAAACTAAACTGAAAAACTTTCTTAATGAGTTGGCATGTCATCGGCTGCTTTGCGTGGGAATGGAATGAACTGAATTGAGAATATTATGTGGTTTTTTAGAGTTTGTTTTTTAAAAGAGACATTACTGTGGGAGCTAAGTACCTCCAATGTAAAAAGTATTATTGATTTGAATGATTTATTATTTAATTATTATAGCATAATTTCAGGTATGTAGCATCAAATATTGGAAAGCAGATGCATTTTGTAATCTGTTCCAGGTTCAAGTTTTTATTATTCTTGTTTCGTATTTCAGCAAGCTCTGTGGAAAAAAGAGAGACAACGACTGCACCAGGTATTTATGCAGAAGCCACATAATCCTGCAGTGCCATTGGTCATTATCATACCCAGGCTGACTAATGAGAGCTGTGTCTCCATCAGTGTTCTGGATGAAGTTTTGGAGCTGTCAGACCTCCACAAACAACAGTTGCTCACATCTGTACATGTAGCTCAACCTGTTATTGGCAATCAGGAGCAACCTTTGAGTTACCTGGAAGAGTGGACCACTCAGGTAGGAGACTTCAGGGATAGATTATTCTTTAGTAACAACAGGAATCATGCTTGGAGGCTACAGAGACTGCAGGGACTGGGAAAGAACAGTAGAAGGGCCTTCTAACTGTCAGCAGTCTTATGCATCTAACACAATGTGCTAATGGCTTTTAGAAATCTTTGTCTAGTCCTAATTATGTTTAAGGTTGTAAATGCTGATATTGGTCTTTGAAACAATAAATTATTTTAATTTACATATGCTAGTAAACAGATTTCACCATTTTTGTTGGTAGGAGATAGTAAATTATCCTGAAAAGATTGAAATGTTTCATTTCTACAATACAGCTGTTGGAACAACAATGATTCAACAAACATAGAGTCCGCTTAATTAAAATTTCAGAGACTAGAGAATATTTGTTCATTTTAGAAGAAGTTCATCTTAACTGTTGTTGATAGTAATGGAGGACTACTGAATGTTGCTCATATGAACTGAATTTTCAATTACAGCAGTTCACTTAATTGGTTCCACAGTTTGTTTTGACTTAAGAGTTCAGATAGTTAGGGAAGATAAACATTCATGACCTGAAATAGTTTATCTCAGCACATTCTTAATTACCGTGGAGACAGCAGTATTGCCACTTTCAATTGTTTTGTCTGGTAGCTAACCAACTGTTTGAGGTATGCTGCCAGCAACATTCCAACACCACCCAAGCTTCGAGTAAAACCTCTCTCAGATTATGTAGAAGACACAGTGGTTGAGTTTTACAAGGCTCCTGTATATCAGGATCTTCGCACTCGCACAAGGCATCAAATGTTGCACCAGGTAAGTTGGCTCTCTTTTTGTCCAGTGGATTATGTTGTTGTGCTTTGGTTTTTTGGGGCTTTAAGTTTTCTTAGGGTTAGAGTCATGAACAATTCCAAAATAAAGAAAATTCTTTGAGCAGATCACAAGAAATAGAAAAGGCAATATGATCAGCATATTATCCGTAATAATTGCTCATGCTATACTCCATAGCTGATCAGAGAGGCAATGATGGGTGAAAGACAGTCTTGTCATTTGCAGTGCACTCAGGCTTGATGATATTTGGGCCATAGCATGTGTGATTTGGCATGCTTAATAAGCCTAATGATATGGATGACTATCAAGTCTCTTTTAGCTATGTGCGTTTTTCATTTTCAGCCAAGAATATAGAAAAAAATAGCAGTATTATTTTAACATTCCTGTGGTGAACCATTCACTTGATTTGAGGCAAAAAAAAACCCCACAAACTTGGTATTTCTATTTCTGTTTTGTTTTCCAGTATGGCTGCATCAAAGTGATGCTCATCTCCCTGATCTTTAAGGGAGATGGAATTAAAGGCTGGCTTGCCTCTGTTCATACCTGGATGCCTGGTGTTTTATGGGCCCAACTTATAAGGCAGTTACATGCGATAGATTAGAATAGGCCTACATTCATTTCTTCTCTGTCCTCAGTCTCCCAATACTCTACTGTCCCTCTACAATGAAGTGATAGAGCATGTTGCTATGGTGTCTGCATCCAGCACTCTCACCCAGATGTCATGGCCAGCACCAGAGTTTGACCAGTCTTCACAACAGGGTAGGTTCTCTCACTGGTTGGAGAATGGGCAGTGGACTGTGGACAGAGACCTTCATATCAAACCTTTTGATTCCAAGATTTGGTTTTATCACAAAATAGACCAGCTGTATGCATTTATGACAAACATTAATTCTTTGCTCTTGTTACTGAGTTAAAACCAGTCCTGTGCAGCAGCCTCTTTTGAAAGCTTCAATATCTAAAAACTGCTCTCAGTAAGATTTATTGATGTTATACATTCATGAGGCCCAATTCTGAAAGCTGGGCATTTGGCAAGGTGTTTTTATTTGGAATCCGTCATGCATATTGACTTTTGGTTGTGGTTTACATTTGTGGGCATCAGGGACTGTATTTTGTTGCTCAGAGTACCATTACCTATTATAACAGTGGTACTGATTTTTCCCTAGTTCATCATAGTCATCACATATTGCCATTCTGTGATATGACAGCATGTAGAAAGCTATCTAAATTTTGGTTGGACAACTTTATGGTAATATTTTTACTAGTCTGTAACAGAAAGCTTCCAATAAATAGTGTCAATCAGATTCCAGTGGAACTTCAAACCTGATTATTTCTCTGCTTCCCAATGACTGCCATATAGTTGTTACAGGCTGTTCCTGTATCCTTCAGATATGTTAAGTGTCATGCCAGTAACAGTTACCTGTACTTAATGGCCCCAAAGATCTGGTCTTTTTTTTTTTGCCAGTCATAGCCATTTTCAACTCTTTTTCAGACTTAATTTCCGTACCTTAAAAATTAATTTTGGGAAATTGCAGGAACACCAAAGTCTTTATGGAATACAGAAAGCTACCTGTGTGACTTGTATGAGCTGGTCACCAAAATGAGGCTGCCCTACTTCCGCTACAGTGATATGGAAGCTGATGACTGGTCTGCTGTGTGTCGTGATGTATGGTCCTATATCAACACACTGACAAAGAAGGATAGTGGATCTGCTAAGATTTGCCTTTTCCAGCAGTATGTGTTTACATATAAATACACTGTCTTAACTGTTTTCTTTTCTCTCACAAGTGTTCAGTTTATGATTTTGTTAAGTTGATGATTAGGAGATGTATAGTTATTCTGTGTTAAGGAATAGCAGTAAACGGTTCAGCCGGCCTAATTTCTTCAGCCTTATCCTGTGACAGGAGAACTGCTATTCACATGTATTCTTGCAGATAATCCTTTTATAAAATATGTTGTGTAAGGTGTACAACGTCGGACATATTCATGTTTATAGTCGATTTGACAGCAGATTCCAGCACATAACAGTGAATGTCGTGATTTATGTGTTAATCAGATGGGGAATCCTTGCCGAGCAAGTACTTCAGCCTTTACTGAGGCTGGGATCAATCCATCAAACAAGACACTGATGAGGATTCCCTTTCTCATTAAGAAACATGCATAAAGAATGCATGATATATTAGAGATTTTGTCAGCTTGTGACATTTTTTACGCCTTAGGTGTTGATGATATCCCCTAATAACTCGATGCAGTGCATTTTGGTGACATAAATTTCTTTACATAAATGGAGTGACATAGTTTAATTGATGTGCAATGTGGAATTCCTTGTCCGTATCTCATGTCTTGGTTAAGCCAGCAATCACACACTGAAAACAGCTTGCTGAGATGGAAATTATTATTCTTGATCGTTACTCTTTTATTGTGAGATTTACCATACAATTTAACCACATAAAAGTGTTTTTGAAAATAAGAAAGGAACAGTTTTTTCTTACAGGAAACATATTCCTTCATAACTGTCTTATAGATAAAATGTAACTTTCATTCCTTTCAGGGAATGTGTTTTGTTGTGATGAATTTCAATATCTTTCGAATATACATAAAATATGTATTGTTCTTACTTTATCTAGAGTGGCTGATCTTTTGATGCGTTCCAAGAAAGTGTTTGATCAGTTCTGCTGGTTGGCGTCACAGGATGGTCCGTGTGAACCTACATATATCAATATGGCATGGACAGATCTCATTGATGCTTGCATACACTACAGACTGGTCTCTCTACGCACTGGACATGTTTCTATGAGAAAACCTGTAAGTTTGATTCTTATTAAATGTTAATGTCATAATGGAAACTGGGTTTCTCAACAGAAGTAAAAGGAGACAGCATAAATCTCACACAAACGAGGGTTAGGGCGCTGTAATTGAAAGCTAAGTGCAGAACCGCTAAACCAGCTTCATTTGAATGTATGCAAAACAAACTTTATGGGACCCACTAAATCATTTCTTATTAGGCATATAGCAGATCACCATGGTAAGGAAAAATGGCCGGGGAAAGAGGTTTCACCAGACTCAATCTAGTTCTTATCATGGCAGCGAAGATGATGAGTCACTAGGAATCACACTGTGATAGGTTAGATCTAATAGTGAATTAAGAAGCCTTTGTCAGCTGAGGAGGTCAAGATGGAGATCACTTGTGTGGAGATAATTTATTGCATCTCAACCTAAGATATTTTTCTATACATGTGTTTGTGATTCATTGAGTTTTTTTTCACGCCTATATCTTAAGCCTTTTGTTACACCAGGGTTACATTACTTTTAGGATTTACCCAGACTGAACGTTTTACCTAGGCTCCACCAATATTTGGGATTTTTATCTTTAAATCTTACTCGCATCTGTATCTTTTCAATGGTTTATCTCAAACAAAGCCTAGAATAGAAAAATTTGTTACATATGGGAAATAAATCGAATGAGAGTTTTATTGTTGTTTTATTTTTGGCAGGATGATGATGAGGACAAAGCAGAAAGCAAGGAAGAAGAGTTTGAGGAAGTTTTAGTGTATTACCAGGAGGATGAAATTGCTGACTGGGAGCCCCCAAGGACTTGGCTAGATGCCCTCAGAGATACAGAAACTGCCGGTTGGTGGAGAATTTCCAGAAATCATGATCTGCAAATTTTAAACCCAAAGGAAATTTCTTAACCAGTTCGATACTACAATGCCCAGCAGTACCTCCCAGGATATGCACTAGTCACAATAAGGCAACAGAAATAGAGCATTTAAACCAGAAACGGGGNATTTCTAATCATAGTTTGATTATTCTCTTTAGTCTGGGATTGAATGAGCTGAACAACACCACGATGTGCAATTACACTAGATCAATTCAATTGATTTTCAGCCTTGCCAAATAATTAATACTACACACAGATGATTTTTCTTTATTGAGTCATTATTGACAGCAGTGCATTTTTTTCCATCATTGGAGAATCTTAAAGAACCCTTAAAAAGAAACAGAGCCTCAAAACTTATGTTGAGGCTGTAAGTGTACATTGTACATTGTGATTTGGGTCAATAAGTAAAAGACTAGAGGGAGGTGGGAAGCTGCTTTGAATGTTTCACATTCAGCAAATCATAAAATCATGAATGAATTCAGTAATTTGCTAACAATTATTAAGGTTTAACCATGTGGTCCCACCTCCAGAGAATGTCTGGTATAGTTTCTAGATCAATTTTTTTTTGTGAGTTGTGTATTGGTAACGTTTCAAAACTTCTCTATAAATCCAGTCAGTGAAATGTGAATGCACATTAGTGATCCTTCATAAGAAATGTTGTCTTGACTTTTGAGCCCACCTTGTCACACAAAGGATTGTCTCCTTGTTGTCAATCTCTTTGCCGTAGTGGTGGTAAGCAGGTAAGAGTAGAGCATGATAGTGAGAATATGACATTCCACTGTCAGTTTAGGCACATCCATTGGCTGTCAGAATGTCAGCCTGAATGATTCACCTAATTTTGTGCCAGCTATACTTTGTGAAATCAAAAATGCCAGTCCTTACTTTTTCTTCACTTCCTGAATATTTCAGAGGATGGTCAAGTCAGACCTACAGTTGAGAAAGCAGCATCTGAAAGGAACAACACTACAATAAAGAGAGATGAGACCAGAGTGGAGACATCAACATCCACCATATCACCGAAAATATCACAGGGTGCCACTGAAATCACAAGAGAGAGCACCATGACTGTGAGCAGATTTGTAAAGGGAATGGAACAACCAGGTACGCTCACTTTATTATGTATTGTATTTGTTGTGTCTCTTTGGGAGGAATTTACATTCTGTGGAGTATTTTAAAGTCCCAGTGTTGACTGAGTGAATTAGGAGTATGATTCCTACATTTTATGTGGAATAGGGGTAGAAAAGGTACTGTCACTGAAGTTTAATTGATGAAATGTTTGAGGAAAAATATTTGTCAATGCTCAGAAGAAACCATGGTACATCAAACTAGAAGAGAAAGACAAACTTTTGAACAAATTTTATTGTGAAATTCATTAGATCAGATAAATTGTCTCTTATTAAGCATATTTCATATCTTCCATGAAAAGCAAGAGTGGCAAAAGATTGTTTCACTTTATAATAAGTCTTGTGTGCTGTTATTGGGTAGGATAGCAGGCATATTCCAGAGAGAGAAGGCACTGAAGCCACTAGTCTTGAGGTAGACCTGGGGTGGAGGTTATTTGTTAAGGGACTGATTTATTACAAGAAAATGACTATGTTTGATCAGAAAAATAGGGTCATAGGGGATGCCGAAATGCTTCGCTACAGGCGTGTATTTATTACTGTTAGGAGCATTTTTCAGCAGACATGAAAAAAATTTAAATGCAAATTCATGACTTTCAGAATATTTTGTACTAGCACTAAGTTTGTTGCTAGGTTTGGCAGGTTAACATGCGTGAGTGTATTATTACTTTACTGATGGCAAAGATTATGGAATTCTTTCTTTTCAATCCTGCAGCACCAGATCAAAATACCACCTCCGCCTGGACTGACCTGAAAGCCCTAATTGAGCAAGAAAAGGCTGCTGTAGGAAAGTATGAGAAGGCCTTGGAGTCTATTCTGGTTTCTCCAAATGCTTCTCTGAAGTTACCAGCACCCTTACAGGACTATACTGCCTCAAAAACATCAGGACTTTTTATTTCTCCCATCATGCCTACATCGCCAGCTGAACCCTCATGGTCAGCACTGAATAGAGGCAGCGGATCAACTCCAGCATGTAAGAGAAGACTGAGCAGTAGCCATGTCAGCTTTGCTAGTCCTTACAAGACTCCCCGGACCTCTAGAGCACAATCTTCAATCTCTGACAGCATTGTGACAAGGAGAAGTGTGGAACTGCCCAAATTAGGAGATACAGACAGTGACTCAGATGATCTTTCTTCTCTCACTCTGTCAGAGAAAGTATCAACACTGCAGCACATGGTTCATAGTGAAAGAGAAGCTGATTTAATCTTTGAGATGAGACTGAAAAGTTGGTTAGACCCACCCCTCCTCTGAGCTAGCTAGCATTTAGAGACTTTTTAAAACTGTAAATTGGAAATTACAAATGTAATCTAGTTTATAGATAAAAGAGAGAATAAGAATAGCCTTGTTATCCATAAGATGGAAGTTTGACTTGGCCATAGTATATATGTACAGTGTGGCAATAATAGTCTTGTACTTAAAAATATCACAGCAGCGCAAAAGACAA
Organism: Ellobium chinense; assembly: GCA_033807755.1. NCBI lineage: Eukaryota > Metazoa > Mollusca > Gastropoda > Ellobiida > Ellobiidae > Ellobium > Ellobium chinense. Next base: position 1,035,273 of record JAWQUT010000052.1, on the reverse strand, counting down.
CAACATTCTTTTCACACATCCAGATGTCCAAAAATGTGACAGGCAGAAAAGTTCATGGCCCCTACCTTATCAAAAATGACTCACTCACCCTATCCGCTCACCCCATCCACTTTTCCTCATCTAACTGCCCTGGCCTTTCTTTTTCAGTAAAGTTTACAGTGTAGTGTGCCTCATACTGCATCTCTTAGTGGGTGAGATTGGGCTGTCCAAGAAATGATCACATCTCCACATACCTGCAGTTATTCCTCTTTACCCCCCTACCACAGTAACTTCTGCCTGGCACTTGGTTACAGTCATCACATATTCTCCAGCAAAGCTGATAAAGTGTACTCGCCTTATCAGCCGTGTGTCTTCACACAGGCATACAAGTCACGCAAGATGAACACGTTTCACTCTGTGATTTTGAATCCGTCACAGCTGGGTGGCACACTCCCCACTCAGTGCAAAGTGCAATGAATCACCTGATAAATGGGGTCAGTGGTTTTCAACTTTGAGTGGATAAAACTGCCTTAAGAAAACTGACATAGCAATTCTGTCAGGTGAATTTCTTTAATTTAACTTTTCCCACAGACAGCAGCCAAATTATTGAGCATGTTATGGTATTCTTGCATCATGCACAATTATCTCTCATCTCATATAATGGGAATGGATTTAAATTGCAAAAGTTATGTGATGGGTCACATTATCATAAATGATGAATATGATAAGAAACCAGTGATAATGGAGAGTCACATCCATAACACATGAAGTTTGACATAATTATCTTGCTCTTTGCCCTTGGATTCTGCATTTTCGGTACAAAATTATATAGCTCCGATCTTTCCACACCTGAATACCATAGAACATATTTATAGAAAACACTCTTGAAAAATAAGAGGCAGAATTGGAAGAACACATTTATTACCAACTTTGAAAAGTTACAGGTTATGTTATTGAGAACTAAAGAAATATGTTGTTCTGGGTCTTTATTTTCAACCAGTGTTCTGCTGTATTTATCTTTATTTTTCATGAAACCTCACTGTACCGATTCCCTCTAGTTCTTTTACTGAATTATGAATCCTTTGTTGTTGGCTTTTATTATCCAGCTTCCTATGAGCAATTCATTTGCCGTTACCTCATGTTTTGTTGGGTGACATATCTAGATTTACTATTGCTCTCTCTTTAAGATGGTGAGTTAGTAAAATAAAACTTTAAAAGCTTTTCCATGTCTGTTGGAAAGTAGGGCAAAAAATAGTGTATTCATAAGAAATGAAAAGTACAAGAAAATGGACTCTTTGCTTTGCGGGAAATAAGAAACTTTTAAAATTCTTTGATCAGTGAAGCATTCCTCATTCATCTATCTGACTGATGTTTAACTCCATTAGGTATGAATAAATTGTGTGTTAACATGATATGCACTGGATCACACAGCAAAGAGTTGGAGGGAGGAATGTGTAAAGGGAGGGTGGTGGTGGGTGGGTTGAAAGAGGGAGAGGGAAATAATACACTCACTGGTAACCATAAAGCTTGAAAGTTATGGCATCTGATACTCCTTCCTCTCTCTCCTTATCCACTTCACAAGGTTCAGTTATTATGTTAAAGGGTTGACACAGAAACGGAGAATGAGAGATTTCATGACTGCATTATCAAGCCAGATGACTAAGCATTAACCCTAGTAGTGGCAGGAGTTTTTTTCCTAAGTGGCAAGGTATATTTTGCTCAAAGTGATGGGTGGTAGTAAAAAATTCATTAAAAATGGTTCAGCAGCTTCAAATGTCACTAAATGTTGCGCCAGCTAAGAAAACAAGCTTAGACAAGCTCTCCAATGTAAGAACATCACTTCTAGTCCAAATAAAGGTCAAGGGATTAGGGGAAATAACTCAAAAAACGGGACGGCGATATAGCCGATCTAATCGGCTTTGCCACTTGCTCACATGGTGAGCGATTGCCACTATTAGGGTTAATACAGTATGCTTGAAATGTCTTTGTGAATTGTGAAATAGTTTTAACTCATGCTGTGCCAGATTTGTTTCTTTTACTGAAAGAGTTTAGGGTGTGTTAATATTTTACTGTACAATTGCAGTTCAGTTGATGCTTCAGGTTTATGATGACTGACATTTTAATTTGGTTGCAAGTGGCAATCAGTTGATAAAACCAGATCTGTCACAACCATTTTTCCTGTTTGAGAACATCTTTGTAAATACTTGAAGATAGACCCATGTGACACAGTCAGCTCCACTTAATTGCAATGCGGATGGACATAACTTCACCTTAATCACACAGTTCATATGTCTACGAAAAAGTCACTGAATAATCACATTGCGTTTTTGTTTTTTATATGCCTTAGAAGTTGCAATTAAGCAGAGTTGACTGTAACTGTATTTGTTTTGTTTACCTGAGAAGTTGGGCAATGGATGTAAATGTGTTATTGTTGAATATTTTGCTGTTTTTATTAAATGTGGATGTGATTTGTCATGATGAGCTGTTTTATACTGTGTTTGAAAATGTCTTGTTTCTTTCAAGTAAAGCACTTTTTCAAGAGATAGATCTTGTGATTTTTATATGAATGTTCTTAAATGAGGGAAATTAATGTTCCTTTGCATATTACAGTATTAGTCAGGAGGTAGGCTTATATTTTGTCATTTTACTAATATAGGGTGTGATCCATTAGTTCCCAGACTATGCCTTTAAAAAGCTTGTAGATAATTTACTCTTGGTGGTACATTCCTCCTTCTTCACTGAAATAGTCTAGTTGTGGATCAACACAATGATTCCAATACCTGCCGTGTCTAGAGGCATCTCTGAAAGTCTCTATGTGTCAGGCACCAGCCGTGATTCAATATCTTCTCAGTTATCTGAGATTTTCTTCCCTACAGCTGTATTTTCATTCTTGGCAAGAGGAGCAGCAGTCACGAAAGGGTTGTCTGTGATGACTTTCACTGTATGATTCCGAGGTGGTTCCGAGAAATGGCAGTGTGGAAGCAACCAGCAAAATGGCGCAAGAAGAAGTGACTTCTGCACATGGAACCAGGCTAGCGCACTCTGCCCTCAGAGTTCAGCGATGTTTGGCCTCAGAATCACATGACTATTGTCCCTCACCTTCTGAATTTGCTGGATTTTGCATCATATGGCTTCTTCTGTTTCCCAGTGATTCGGAGATTTCTGAGATTTCAGAAAGGATACGGGCAGAATTGCAGATAATGCTTGACAGGTTGCTTGGTGGCAGGACTGGAATCCTTGTACTGACTCACAGTTGGACACTTCAAAGATGCTAGAGGACAGATACACCTAGAGAAAAATTACAAACTTTTAAAGGCACAGATTAGGGACTTGTGGATCTCACCTCATATACTGGAGCTATGTTTAATTAGTTCCTTGGTCAGCCATAGATCATAGCCCACAGTAGGTCAAGCTCACCCTGACAGTCTTGCCCAATTCTATCATGGAGTTAGAATGACAGAGTTGCTAGAAGAAGGCCTGATAAGTCAGGTCATTTATTCTACTTTCATCATTGGCCTCGTCTTGTTCTACAACATTGTGATCACAGTCCGTCATTGGCCTTGTTTTGTTCTACAACATGGTGATCACAGTCCATCATTGGCCTTGTCTTGTTCTACAACATGGTGATCACAGTCCATCATTGGCTTTGTCTTGTTCTACAACATGGTGATCACAGTCCGTCATTGTCCTTGTCTTGTTCTACATCATGGTGATCACAGTCCGTCATTGGCCTTGTCTTGTTCTACATCATGGTGATCACAGTCCGTCATTGGCCTTGTTTTGTTCTACAACATGGTGATCACAGTCCATGGATAAAGCAGTCAATGGGAATGAGAGGTCATGTAATTATTATGTTCCTATGGATCTGTCAGAATGATGGGATTCAACACAGCTGTATGAGAAGAGATTGATGTTGAAACCTTGGCAATCCTATAGGATCACTAAATTGTGTGGAAAGAGTAGTCAGTGGGTCATGTTATTCTGAAAATAGATAGAGCACTAAAGAAAAAAAATGTATAAATAAGACTTTACTACTATGATATCATGTTAACACACTACATAACCCAAACCCTTGTATAACACACCCAATCCAACTCAAATATCCTGTTTCTTTTCTTCTTATATGTGCAAATATTAAGCATTCTGCATACACAACCCTCTTGGAGCAGCGTGGCCTAATGGTTACGGCGTTGGACTCAGGATCTAAAGGTCCTGAGTTCGGTTCCTGACCATGGTCATGTTGTAAGTGCCTTGGGAAAGCATTTCATTCACATTCTCCTCAGTCAACCCGTCTGTAAAATGGGTACCTGGCTATAGGCAGTGGAAGATATTGTCAGAATGCCTATCGGCGCCTATAAATGGCAGCGGCACTGTATGCTCCCCAGGGAGTCGAGAAAGTTCTAGAGTGATCAGGCCTGCTGGGGTAATGATAGTGTGAAGTCGCNGGGTCAGAGGTCAGGAAGAGACAGGGCATGCAAATAGGTAACCCTGCCTCCCCTGATGTAGTGTGAGGTCCCAACTGGGTTTTCATGGGGGTGGGTTCAAACTAGAGCCGGTGGTCCAAAAGTTTACTTGTCAACCCCAGTTCAAACACAGTCCCTTGTGTGTCTGTGATGCTCATCTGAAATATTTGTGAGTGGGAATGGGCAACGAAAATTAGGAGTGAGCTGAGAGCAGAAAGTCGTTAGTAGTAGGATATAGTAAAAATATTTGCGCGTGTCTAACCTTTATCTTCCTTAGAAGAATGCCTCACGCACATGGTGGGAGTGTCCCAAGATAAAACTAAATGATCTCGAGACACCTGTAAGTGTAAGCCATAGACAGTAAAACTATATAAAATATGCCTTGGTTAGACTTAACCCTCTAGTGCCCAGCGTGTATCAGATCTGATACATTTCGTGGAACAAAGAAAAAGCAAACTAAGATCATCACCCCACCATAATAGTGTGAAGTCGCATGAGCGGGCATTAGCCTGGATATGAGACTTATTAACCGCATTATTATTATTATCATTTTGATGCTTGTTTCAGCATAGCGGATCCAGAAGTGATCCAAAAACTGGAGCTCGGACTTTTTGTGCCACTGTAAATAGGGCTGGGCACTAGAGGGTTAATATCGAGGTGCATCTAAGTGATGAAATAAGATAAGATAAGATACTTTATTTATCCCCGTGGGGAAATTTTTCTTTGTTACAGTGATGCATACAATTATACATACATTAACAGACAGAGACTCACACACTCTCACACATATTACATGATACATGCGCCGCCCCAGTCACTCACTCTGTCACGCTCTCGTCTTCACCCTTCACTGCTCACACAACTTACACACTGCAGTTCACTGTGCACTTTAGAAACACTTTAATGGCCCTAACCTACGGAAAAGAGGAGTCCCGGATTATTCGCACTGTATAAATAACAAAGTAATGTTGGGTCTGTGCATATGAAATCCATACATAATATGAAGGTATACTTATTAAATTAGCATTTTACATCAAGGTTCCAGTGATTATGCATTTGTTTATTTAGTTTACAAGCACTGGTAAGAGCACATCCTGACATGAAAGATCGGTATCACAGTGGTCCATCCCAACCAATAGCGTTTACTTCATGCTTGAAGGACCAGGTCTATTCAGGGCACTGTGTTAGACAAGACAGGTTTCATAAAACTCGTTACTGAAGACCAGCCTGACCCGACAGTGGCAGGGTACGGGATGACACGGGCGACCCCCGATTTCAATCACAGCAGAAATGCCCTCTAGTATTTTGTCTCTGCATACAATAGAAAGTCGACTCCACCTCATTGCGGATAATGGCAACTTCTGCTTATCACAACATTTTAGAAGTTGCAAAATGCTATGTTTCTATGTAATATTACTGGATAATCGCAGCTCCTTTTAATGGCAACTTTGTCCATGCTCCCAAGGAATTGCAAGTAAGCCGAGTTGATCGTATGCTTAGATCTTTGCCCCAGATTAAACTGTTAACCGGGACACTTATACAAGAGCACGCTGAATAAACGACCCCAATATTTTGTGTCCGGCTGGCTTCACCTTTTGACCCGGGGAGGAGGGGGAGGGGGGTTCGGTTCTTGTATAATCCTGAAGTCATCTGACGAGAGGGCTTATTTTTGACAGAACTGTTTTTGAGACAGTTAAATAGTTCTGTAGGAATATTGCTATTGGCTTCAACAAAATTCATGCCCAATTTCTGTTACCCCGTCAGGGGCATTCGCAGTTTCACAAATATTTTGTTGGGATACGAGTGGTAATATGAAGATCACGAATGTGCAAAAACTGATTTTGGCGGGAAAACCAACATACGCCCTTTTGTCGGACGTTACCTTCTCTTCCGTGCATATTATGTGATCACACCCTGCACCTGGTTCTTTAGTAGATCTTTCGACCTTCTTCAGCTTTCTTTGGGAACGAGATCCAGGCTGTGTTATTTTGGTGTTATTTTTATAACATAGTCTTTGTCTGTCCCTTGCTCAAATTCTATTATAAAATTAACAAGGTTGATTCATGATAGCCTTGCTCATTCATCAGCCTGTCGGGAACGAGTATTATTACGAGCCGCGCGACGTCCTGAGTTTTTACGCTGTAAGGCCCGCTTGCGACAAGCCTGCCTTTATTTTCATTGTACCAAGAAAGAGTTTTGAGATTACCCGAAATCCGTATGTAAAGGCATATTAAAGCATGCATCACAAATCACAATCTCAGGACATCCTACTTGCTGTGTCGAAGCTTGTATACACATTTCTTTGGATGTTCCTTATTTTTCTTGCTGGCAGCAGAAATTCAGTGTCAAGCGTCTCTCTTCCGTGGCTTGTTTTAGAATGTAAGATCAGAGAGTATCTTTCCTTGATCAAATTAACGTTCCTAAGATGAAAATAGGGATTCATATTTACACAGCACATGTATTTGATATTCGATGGTAACATTTGATGCTAGTAATATAGTCAGTCTAGTCCGTGCACTATATCTAATGGTAGGTTAACTTAAGTTAGTTGAGAGCGAATAATAATGTTATTTTTCCACAGGCTTTCACCTGTTTATATTTATTCAGAATTCCATGCCCGATCAGTTTTTTAAAAATATAATTGTGAGCCGTCGGGAAGTGTGGTAGGGTCACGGGTGAACACTGGGTTCGCATGTGGAAGTTAGGGACCGATTCAGGCAGTAGGTATTTAAGAATTAAATTGCTGTGAAGTTAGCGTCCCTTTGGTGTAGTGGTAACACATTCAGACTTGCAAGCTGAGAGACCCTGGTTCGATCCCCGGCAGGGACAGAAATTTTCTAGCGTAGGTTTTTTTCGGCCCTTCTTCTCAAAAATGATAATTCACAGTAATTGGTAAAATCCCTGGTGACACACTTCCCTAAAACAATATGTAACATCTGAAAAATTATCTGACTGAGCTCACCTTCCTCCTCCTTAAATATAAGAGAAAGAATACTATACTGTATATGCCTTTCCACCCGGTTACATAATGGTGTTGTTGGCTTGACAAAACTAGAACTTCAGTGTACCCTCGGCACATTCTTTCACTTTACGAATTACAAACAAGATTTAAGGTTGAGAAATCGGTAGAATGTAGCAGAATAACCAACAAAGTTCCCATGAATTATTTTCATCAAATTATGAGATTACCTTTTGTGTAGGAGTCGCTATTCATGACAATAAAAATCAGAATGAAGAAGGCAAATCCCATTTTTTGTCCCATCCAATTTCCCATCTTTTGATGGAAATGTATAGTAATCAGCTCTTCATGGCTCCGGGAGCACCCGTTTTGGGCACACATTTTTTTCACTTGAAATTGGAAACACCCGTTTTGGGCACATAATTAATCATATTCGGCTGGTATTATTATTATATCGACAATATTTATGATTATAGTTTCGATTCCCTCCCAGCAGAAAGTGTTTGAGTATGGAAAAATTAATACTGTAGTTGTACCGTACTAATTAGATGTATTTCTTCCGCCAGCTGGACAATTAATGCCCGTTGTCCCCTGCACACCAACGGGGAGGTGGAAGTAGGATTTTGTGCAGGATAATGTTTTTGCTGGTTGAAATAACAAGTCTCATAAAAATCTGTGATAAAAATATGCTGTATTCACACTATTTACAAAGCCTGTCACACATATGTAGTCACTGGTTGCATCTTGAAGCCAATGGGTGTGATGAATTCTTTTTGCGAGATTGTCTGTTCACTATATTTCTTTAATTAAGACTTGTCCGTGAGTTTCTGCCAACTTTGCTCGTCCTGTTTGTAGAGCTGTGTTTACTATTTGACGCCCGTATTTTCACTTTTGTCTTTGTCTGCTGCTCTTTGATCTTTTCCACCCAGTCGAAGATGTTTGGCTGTGGACTAGTAAAGATTTCACCGAAATAGCAATGATTGCTCTAATAACCGTTTATGGTTCTCTTGCTCTCTTCGACGAGTACGTCCACGGGGCTGAAGGAAACATGAAGGTGGACTTAATTATGTATGTTGTCACGAGATAGTCGCAAAACTTGTCCAGTCTGTCGTCACTGGGCTTATCAGCAAACATGACAAACGCAAAACAATCTTAACATGTTCTTAGCCATCTGCCTATTTCATTGTCAAAGTCTCTGTAATCAGGGGCGAAGCCCAACTTTTGTATCTGTTTCCACCATGATTGAGCGAGATGGAATTGACATCCCGTGATAATGGACATAGGGAAAACTTTTCCTCATATATCCATGTTTTCCTCGGACTTCCTTTTGCACGACTGTCGCACGATGTACTTATCAATATGAGTGTCACTCATCGGTGGATGACTGTGGTCTGTGGATACTGGATACTATGGCTGTAGAATAAAAATCGGTCACAAGACGAGCTGAGCATCTCGCAGATTTGTTTGCGCATCGCCATTTGAGAGTTGATTGTCTTTTCCTGTATTGGTAGTGACTTTCTACACGACAGGCGTGTAGATAATCGTGATATTATTGTGGTTACTTGGTCAAAATTGAAACGATAGACTACAACCATGATAAAGAAAGAAAAATAGTATGCCCAAAACGGGTCAAATTAGAGCTACCTGAGAGTGCCCAAAACGGGTACGAAAACTAAGGTGTGTGCCCAAAACGGGTGCACCGATGGCTCCTTCCTCAGTACTGTAATCGTTTGATTTTACCTTCCAAAGGCATTCATTAGAATTCTATAAATTTCAGTTAAGTCAAGAATATTTTCCTTCGACCACATAACTCTACTAGACACAATGCACACATTCACTGCTAGACTAGTGTGGAACTAGTGGTAACATTTTACTTATTGCGTGAATTTTTTTTTCTCGGAAATAAAGCATAACATCGAGTCGTGTACGCGAATACTTTGCTAATTTTGATACACTCATTACGAAAATGCAATTGTTTTCTTTTTTTTGATCGGATGGATACTTGTTTATTTACCCCNNNCCCCCCCCCCCCCCCCCAAAAAAAAAATTACTCCACTAGCTAGAACTTCAAAGGAAGCCGCCGCCGGACGTTTGGGAGGTCGACCGGACGAAAAAAATATCAAGCAGTGTTTGATTTCTCGCAGGCCAGGACTTTTTACCTTGAATCCTTCACTTCTTGCGTCCACACGCGCAGTTTTACCTGAAGATTTGCCTGTTTGTGCAGAACTGTCAGGCCAAACTGCCCGTGTAGATGGCCCTTAAGTGGGCTAAGGATACTCTGTGCTCTAGCCAGAGGCGCAACGTCCATGAAATCTATGAAACTGAGATAACTAACATGTTATCTATTTGTCTAATACAATTTAATTAATATTCAGTGTTTTGCTATTTCATCTATGAGCCATTTCCAAAGCGTGGCAATACGATTCTGCCAACGTTAGCTAGTTTTCATCACCAATAATCTGAAAGCCTGTACACTATCTCACAGATTCAGCAACAACGGCAAGGTATAGAGAGAAACTTTTTAACAAAAGGTGGCCAATAATCTGGGAGAAAAACTTGCTTATCCCCTATTCCTATAGTCTTTTATTGTTTCTTTTTACGCAAGATCCCTTCCTTCACGAGCCTTTTTTTATTTCTTTCGACGACGTGAAGCTGGTACCCTACAGCTTTGAGAGCAAAAATACCAAATGTTTGACTTTTTAAAAGTCATTGACTCTCAAATAACTGACTTCTTGTTTGGTTCTTTGCTAGTTCCAACTGATTAATATCCTTTACAGAGAGTACTTAAAACTGCTCTCAAGCCATTTGGTATTTCATCGAAATTCTGCAGTTTTGAAGCCGATAGGGCGGTCACACTCTGGCTTTTAGAGTAGGAAAGCCGGCGTCTAGTCTTCTCGGATAAGGACGAAAAACTAGGAGGTCCCGTGTGCACGTTGCGCACGTTAAAAATCCCTTGGCAGTTTAAAATCGTAAAAGAGTAGGCCTGGCGGCCGCTGTCCGGGCAAAATTGATAGGAAAATTCTACTAAAAAACGTTCACAGTAACCATGAGGGCGTAATATAGCCGTAATCGAGCTGACACGCCGTAAAACACAAACTCAATCAATCAATCAATCAATCGAAATTCTGTCGTAATTGTCCGATGAACACGAATCCAAGAACGATCTCAAGTGTTTTCACTTGATATAATACCCTAATGTGGGTAAAAAAGCTTATGGTAACTATAATATCTATGTTTTTCCAGTACATAGTCCGAAGTAAATTTTCTTTTCTTGACACCAGATGGCCTTTTCCAGGTGATGGTTTGGCTTTTTTTTTTTTTAATTTTGGCTTTTTCTAATACGATTTGGTTTCGGCTCGAAGAAAAAAAAATTATGGCAGCAACCCTGGACGGTAGCGAAAAATTCCAACACTGCAGAGCTCCAGCTTTAGTTTGATTTGTTTGCTGAGAATACCGGTATTTCCAAGCTTTGTTTGCTGAGAATACCGGTATTTCCAAGCTTGTTTGCTGAGAATATTTCCAAGATCGCTGACATACTCGAGTTCCTATCCTCATCTGTTACATGGAGCAACAGGAAGGAAATCTTAACACTTGAGCTTTTAAAACATTCATTTTGTTATTTTTAAAGTGTCTCGCCGTAGTGTGCTTGACTGATGTCATCGTTGCTTAATGATAATGATAACTTTATTTGACATCGGCAGATTACCGTATTATGAGTAACGTGAAAATGCTGGTCTTGACAGAGATATTTTGACAGCGTTCTTTTTTTTTTTTAACATATGCATAAGCATTGGTGGTTTCAGACAGTCAGCATTCGATGTTTATGTTCTAGTGGAGGAGAGAAATATCTGATGATGCAACCGAAAAAAAGACAGCAAATCTGATATGCAACTTTTCCCCGTATATGACGCTTTCCCACCGACCCCTGCCAAAAAAACAACAACTAATATAAATGCTAGATTACCCAAAAAAAAAAAAATCCTCCTCGCTACGCCCCTGGCTGTAGCCAGTGTCTACATGACTGGGTCACGTTGTCCTGTACTGAACCCTCCAAGAGTCACTGTGCCCCTTGAAGTTGGAGCGTTCCTGTCATCATCTGTCACAACATAACGAGAGGTGAATATAAAATTTACATTCTTGAATTGTGTATTCAACTAAACCAATTCACTCAATGCAATGACTTTTTTTTTTTTTGGTCATTGTAAATTTACATATGGATCTTATAGGGTTAATTTAAATCTCCACGCCTATTCGCGTCATGTTTTCTTTCATGCTTCGCGACATTCTTATAGGGTGCTTCAGAACGCTGCTCGCTGAAACGGAGTCCCCCAAGTGATCTATTTTTAGCCGCGCCGTCCGAACGGTCGGCTGACTGTTACCTTCATTCATGGGTGAAAGGTCAGATTCGTGCTGCCTTCGATGTTGACTGTTAACTACTAGTATTACTGATGAGGCTGCTAGGCGTAACCTAGAAGTTTGTTCAACCAATGCCTTGGAACACGCTTTGCGCTCAGAGTACTTGCCACTTGAACATAGGAAATAACATTGTCTAGATCTGGAGAGAGTATTTTTTTCTCCTTTTTCCGAAACTTTAGAAATTTCCGAAATACCACTAATTTAAGACCATGCAGTCAAGAATTTTTTGGTAATGGTGCTAAGCAGTCAAGAACTTTTTGGTACTGGTGCTAAAATCAGCAGAATTTTACAGAATTCCTGCTAACCAAAAAAAGTCTATGATTGATGGTTGCAGCAGCTAGTAGTTATTCTGTGCAACGCAGCGCAATATCAG
>JAWQUT010000052.1:961009-1006814 GCA_033807755.1 Ellobium chinense | reverse complement strand
GAGAGAGAGAGAGAGAGAGAGAGAGAGAGAGAGAGAAAGAGAGAGTGGTAGGGTTGAAAGCTTCTTTTTGCATGATTTCCCTTCAAAGCTAGAGCAGGCCTCCTCGTCACTCCATGGCCTGAATCTGTGAAGAACATAACAATTTTGGATAAGTAAGGATAAAATCAGTAGGAACGTATTATTATGCAACTTTATTCCTAGTCACTGGTAAATTCCTTTCCGCTTTTTTTGCCATCTTTGCTGCCCTCACCCACCTCTCTCTCTCTCTCTCTCTCTCTCTCTCTCTCTCCTTCTCCTCCTCCTCCTTTTCCTTCTCCTCCTCCTCCTTTGTTTTCTCTTTCTTTCTTTCTTTTCGTTAAGCGATAGATCGGCCTCATTTCGACCCGCCTTCCCATCAGCGATTTGAGTAGAAGAGATCTAAATACACGACCTAGCAGGCCCCCTCCTCCGCCCCTTCTAATAAATAATGATATGACTTTTACGCTACACCAATCCCTTTGAAAGAATAAATTCAAAACATTTGAAAGACATTAAAATTCTGAATCTTTTCCCATGTAAAACGTGGATACAAATCCTTTTCATGACTGCAGATATTTCCGCATTGCCGATGCCCAGGGCTCTGCATTATCTTATAGGTGAAGAATGGCTCAAAACCTTCAGGACAGTCGGTACCTCACCTGTAGCCCCCCGGAATGCGAGAAGGTTCAGCGTGTTGTCGATTCGTTCTCTTATTCTTAGCGCCTGAAGAGCACGGAAAATATTGCACACAAAAGGAGTTGCGAATATCCAGAGACTTCTTTTGAGACAAAATACGTTTTGTTTCCTAATTAAAACAGAAATTGCTTCTAAGCAGACTCTGGTAAAGCCCGGTCGACTGGACACACTAGTCCTTTGACTCAAGGACGGGAAACATTAAAAACTGACGCAAAAGAAGAACCAGTGTTTCAGTATAAGTTGGTGTTGATGTTGTGGGGGAGGAGTGCGAGTCTGAATCTTGTTGGGTAGAAGAGAGGGAGTAGCTACGGTCCTGTCGTCAACTGAATTTTAATGAATGTCTGTCTGAGCTTACATCCAACAGTACCTAAGCAATAATTCCACCCGGCTGTTTCGCGCCCTCAGCCATGAAGTCCTACTCTCTCAGTTACCCGCATTCCATACCTACTTTCGCCTTTTTTTTGTTTTTTAAACTTAAAGGGACAGGGATAGTTATTTGCTTCACAGCCTTAAAAATCCACATTATTTTTTTTTTCATAAATTTTTAACCCCTTACATGTTCCCTTTGCCCAAGCGCTTGCGAGAAACTGTGACTTGAAAGTCGGAATTTTCAAACCGCGCTAGCCGCCATAACTGGCTTTCCTTTTAGCGCGGGGCAGAGGTGTGACGTCAAAAAGCGAAAGGCAAGCTAGCACACGGTATGCCATGACAGTTATCCACATGCGAAAACTCTCCATGGTGCTAAATTGCCAATTCCAACGTATTTACAGAACATTTATATAATAATAATAATAATAATAATAATAACTTGTATTTGTATAGCGCCCAATCCCGAGGTGGGCTCTAGGCGCTTTGACATTTTAACATTCTCTCAGATAGGCATGCAAGCTCACTTCAGTACAATAAGTATGAGAAAACACTCCTACCTGAACAAACACACACACACACACACACACACACACACACACACACACGCGCGCGCACACATACACACACGCACGCACGCACACCTACGCACACATATTCATACACAATATAATATATATATATTCAAAATAAGTTATGACAGAGTCAGCTATGTTTAACTATGAACCAAAATGTTTACTGAATAGGTGTGTTTTAAGTGACCCCTTGAATGCAGCCAATAGGTCGGAATTTTGAATATTACGGGGCAGGTTATTACAGAGATGGTCCTATGAAACTAAATGCTCGTTCCCCGAATTTCTTCAATGATAGGCTTTAAAAGAATAAGAGAATTTTCAGAACGTAAGGATCTAACTGGTTTGCGTTTTTCCAGTAACTCTAATACTAATAGGTAGGAAGGGGAAATACCATTCAGAGCATTATAACAAAGCAGAAGAATTTTGTATTCTATTCTTGCTCTCACTGGCAACCAGTGTAGGGTTTTCAGAAGAGGTTCACTACGTTCGAGCCTTCGTTTTTAAGGATCACACGGGCCGCGTTATTTTGTACCCTTTGCAATATCTAATTTCTCTTCAGAGAATTACAATAATCCAAGCGTGATAAAATAGATGATGCTATCAACTTTTTTTTGCGTCCGATTCAGTCAAGTATGGTCTTAATGCATTAATTCTTCTGAATTCAAAATACATGTTTTTTACCAGTTGATTTACGTGAAATGACATAGATCAAAGATCACTCCGAGGTTTCTAGCTTTTTCATTTAGCTTGACCTCACTGATGCCTATTTTGATGGATGATTCATAGAAAGATTTGATTTTTGCATCGGTGGAGCATAAAATTACTTCTGTCTTGTCGTCATACATCTTTAATTTGTTTAACGTCATCCAGTCCTTAACTGCTTCAATGCAAATTTCAGCACTAGTAATAAGGCTACTCAGGTCTGTCGGTCCTGACGACATATAGATCTGCGTGTCGTCGGCATGCATATGGTAGCCTGCTCCGTGTGATCTTATTAAAAGCCCTAGAGGGTAAGTATACATGTACACAAAATCGGCCCAAGGACAGATTCTTGAAGCACACCGAAATTCAGTTTTACAATTTTAGATGTCCTGCCTTCAATAGTAACTGCCTGAGTACGTTCAGAGATTATGACTGAAACCATTTTAATACTCAGCCTTCAAGCCCAAATATAACCGATAATCGTTTTATCAAAAAATCGTGATCGATAGTATCAAATGCAGCGGATAGATCGAGCAATGCTAGAATCGATACCTTCCCTTCATCATTGGCATGGAATAGGTCACGCAGGAGAGCGGATTCTGTGCTAAAATGTTCGCGGTAAGCAGACTGAAATTTTTCATTTAGATCATTTTTGACAAGGTGTTCTTTCAGTTGAAGCAGCACGATTTTCTCCAGAATTTTACTGACAAATTAATGACAAATTAGAAACTGGACGATACTTTTTCTATACATCTGGATCTAAGTTAGATTTCTTAAGTAAAGGCTTAACTAAGGCGTGTTAAAGGACTTGTGGACAATTCCACTTTTCAATGACTGATCTATGATGGATGTAATCACGCCTATAAGATTGTCAATATGAAGATTCAATAAGTTGGTAGGAATTGGGTCAAGGTCATGACCGGGAAGGGGATTTTAAAATGATGTTCTTTACGAATTCCTCGGATACTTCACAAAATTCACCAAAATGGCTGCCTTCAAAATTAGAAAACTCTGGCGAATCAGTATGGGTTTGATTTCTCTGATAGTGACAACTTTCTGAGTGAAAAATTCACGAAAAGCATATAATAAGAAGGATACAATATAAATGAGGAAACATTTCAAAAACCCCAATGAACCCTTACTCTGTTGCTCCAAATCTCTCTGTTCTGTCACGCTCTTTTATCTTTCACTCGCAATTAATGCGTGAAGCAAAAAGCTATCCCTGTCCCTTTAACACATTTTGGCTGCGTCTGAGAGCGGATTGAGATCTAGATGTCGTGTTCAGCGGTTCCTTCTTGCTCTATTTTTAACAAGTTGGGATTTCAGAATAGCCGTTCCAAGCTCATAAATTTGAATACGTTTATTTTCTTTGGTTCAGTGGAGATTACGCTACAAAAAAAAAACGCAATCGTATTTTCCAGATCCCTGCATTGCCATCTCACAACTGAATGCGGTGTCGCCATACTGATATCACAGGTAGCAAGAACTCGACATAATGTAAGTACACGTAGATATGTTTACGAATTCAATTTTAGTTTGCAGCTAATCTTCCGTCTTGCGGCAAACCAATCATGGGAGGCAGCGTGGTCGTGCGGTTTGTGAGTCGTACTCGGAAACTGAAGACTTTCAAGTCTAAGGTTTATGTGTTTGACTCGCGAGCTGAGCGGTTTACGTTGTAGTGTCCTTGGGAAAGACACTTCGCTTCCATTTCCTCACTCGACTCAGGTGTAAATGAGTACCTGGCTTTAGAGCTGGGGGGACCAGGGCGCTGCACCGCTGGCGACCAGCAATGACTTTGTTATGCATTTCATTTGTAATATTATGTATTTACATGTATGTTGTGTTTTGTTATATGTGTTTGTATTATGAATGAGATGTTTAATAGTGTATGACATTGTAAAACAATTTCCCTACGGCGTAAATAAAGTCGTATTTATTTATTTATTTATTTATACTGTATCTGTATACTTTCACCGTTCACAGAGCTGATGAGTCATCAAACTACATGTACATATTGTGGCAACTTTTTTGTTTGTTTGGTTCTTCTCATTCTGGGTTATTTTGTTTCCACTGTTTGTTTTTTCTACATGGGATGGGTGAGGGAGGAGCGAGTCGGAGGCTCACGCTCTTGGTAGCGAAATCCTGTCGTTGTGTTTCTTTCATTCTGTACCATAATCATTGTCTAAATATGTATGAAGAGTAAAATAAAGTGCGTGGATGAACAATTTAATGAGTGACTAGGGCAGATTAGCAAAATAAATGAAAGAGTGTATGGAGTGCCGATTTAATGAATACAAAAGAAAAATAAAGAGGAGGGATGGGGAGAGATTTTAGTGAAATAAAAAGATAAATGGAATAATTTTATGGGAAAAAAAGGGGGGGGGGGAGTTAAAACAACTAAACTACCTTGAAATACACTAGTAATCAGACTTCGTCAGAGGTCATGTTTAATAGAGATAGACTACTATCACTAATCTCTTTGATGTCATCGATGATTGGACCCTTGTAGATCTATTAATATCAATACAGACGCTTGATGTGCAAGACATCCATTCTGCTAAAGTTTATTCATGGAGATAAAGTGTAGATATATCTTCTTAACTGACTGTGTTTAATAAGCTGTGCGACAGGCTGTACTTGTGGTATACTTGATTAGTTAACCCTCTAGGACCCGCTATCATTTCTAGTAGTCCAAAAATTCTGAAACTTACAGCCCAAAGACCCAAAACAGGAAGTGCTCTTCAGCTCATGAAAATGTTTACAGCCCTTCGGGTGGTTTGTCAAAATCAGTCAAAGGGAGATGAAGCACAATAGCAAGGAAACAATCTAGTTAAGCATTTTTTGTGGACTTTAGGGGTCTCTAAACATGATGTATCATATTTGATACGCTGGGGACTAGAGGGTTAACACCCAGGCCATCCTGGCTGTCCTTCAGACTGTCTGGTTGTTTGCCACCTTTTATAATGGTCTGCCTGACATTCTCTAGCGTGATCATTTCCCCCCTCTTCTTGCACCGACTCATCCCTACCTGGGTCCGTAATCCTCATTTTTGTATGCTCTTACTACTGCAACCCCGGCTAATGCAGATGTTCGAATATCCCGTTACGCCCTGTCCATCTGGGAGAAGCGCGACAGACTCGCCCGCCTAACAGCAACTTACACAGCGAGGGAATAATAGAAAGTAATCAGCTGATGCAGCCAGGCGCTCTTGAGCCGTTGCACTGCGAGAGATAATCTCTTTTCCGTTTGTTTAAAATATGCATAAACAAAGAAGCTTCTCAAATCACGTGTAAATAGACATTACTATGTCCTACCAGTTTCTCCATGACATCGGGGAAAGCCCTTTTGACTTACCAGGCTTATATACTGGAACAGACATTGTTAATCGGCATGCTACTTAAAGAAAAAGGCCATAATCAAGATACAGTGCAACATCATAAACATACATACACTTACTACATTACAGTAATTTGTTCAAACATTTATGCTCATCAGATCAACCCTAGTCCTCCGCTCATCTGCGTAGAAGATCGTTCAGTTTAACAAAATATCAAAGAGCTTGCGCATTACTGATGGAATCTTCATTACCATCGTTACTGCTGAATGCACCATTAATAGCGTTTAACATGCAGAGTCAATGTAATTCTTACTATGGCGAGCGATCGCATAGTAAGTGCGCAAACTTGCACATGGCTTATACAATTTCTCCCATTCTAGGCCCTTAAAAGGTTTGCTGCGCACGGCATGCCTCCTAGTGTGGCTTGTGAGTGGCGCCATGTCGTGCTCAATGAGTGACGACACGTGCGAATTCTGGCTGGAAGTTGAGCACCACCTAACGATGATGGACTACAAGACGGCGGTCTATCCAGCCAGTGGGAAGCTCTACAAATATGACGTCACTGATCTACTGACGGCACAACCAGTAAATGTCAGCAACGTCATAACCGCTGACGGGTGGGAGACGACGCGATTGGTGGTGGTAGCCAATAAGACGATGCCAGGACCGCCCATTGAGGTAACAGATTATAATGATTAAACAATAGTTGGTTGCTCTATAATGTCTTAATATTCGCAACACAACGACCTGATAATATGATGATGATGGTCATGGTGGTAATGATGATGACGATGTCCAAGTGAATGATAATGATATGAAGAATAACAAAAGAAAAAAAAAACAACAAAGATACTAAATCTAAATTTGGATAATAAGTACGCCTTTGTGCAAGGAAAAGGTACCTATTACTGAGGTGTACTTGTTATCGAGATTCTCGATAAAATAAGATAAAAATAAAATAAAATAAAATAAATAATAAACTAGTATCATGATGAATCTGAGATTATACAATTTAACTGATCCGAAATGTTTGTAAAATGTTCAAACATCACACTCAAGATAGTTCACCTATAAGCCATTTACAAGCATTGACAATATGATTTTGTCATAGTTAGCTAGTTTTACTCGCCGATAACCTGAAAGCCCATACACTGTCTCACAGATTCAGCGTTCCCATATGCACAGTGTATTGTATCTGAGGATGTGTCATGAGAGAAACTAATGAATAAAAAAAGTGACAAGTGATCTAAGGGAAGGCTATATTACCCGCTGTGCTGACTGTTTTTTTTTTCCTTCTTTTATGGGAGAGCGGCAAGACTCTTTCCGTGAACGGCTTCCCGGGTTTTTTCTCATTGTTCTTCTTCTTCTGCGTTCAGTCTTCTATGCTCTAATTACAGTGTCAGTGTTGTCGCTTCCAGGATATTTGCCGTCCTCTGGGGCTCCTGTTTGACGCCCCGGAGTTTCGTGTTCTCCCCCAGGCCACATTTCACTTCTGAGACGGGCATAGGCGAGACAGCTTTGTAAAAAGTGTTCTGGGAATTGCGGGCTGTGCCACAGTGACAGATAGGTGATATATTGTCAACTTCAGTCGATGCAGATGGGAATTTAGCCTGTAGTGGCTCGTTCTAACACGCAACAGCATGGTCTGTTGAGCTCTCGCCAAAGAAACTATTGCGTCGTTTGGATAATGTGTTTTCTGTTCTCTGTCGCCATTTGTTCCTGAATGGTCCTTAATGATAGTTTTGATTTCACTGTATGACATTTGGTGGAACCTTGGTGAACTTGGGATGCTTGTTAAGCAAGGGCATTGCCTTTTCATTTCCATCAGTCCCACAGTGAGCTTGGGATCCACTGTATTGTAAGATTGTTGTTCTGGCAAATTCTGTTAAGGGTTGCCACTGTTTCTTGGGACAGTTGATATTTTGTCTCCTTAAAAAGAGCCTGTGGGACAGCCTGTGGATGATGATGTTCTGAGATGACAGTTGCTGGTCTTCCAAGAGTCTGCCAGCATCCATTAAGGCATGAATTTCTGCTCTGAAATTTGTAGATAGGACTCCGATGGGGGTGGACTTTGTGAGAGTATTGCCATTATTTAATCTTATGAAAACTTCAATACCTCCATTCTTGATGGCTGTTTCTTGCAGATCCATCTATAAATTCATGTATCCATTGGTTAGCGAAGGGTTCTGAACGAAGGTAGGCCAATGTAAGCGTTTTAAGATATGTTGTGTTTTGGTCTTCCTTAGAACCAGTGCCTGGTATTTTATCTCTGAAGATGGAGTGGCTCCAATTTGAGATCCTGAGTTCCCTCTCTGGTGTGTTGTTGGGAAGGATATCTGGGTTTCTCCAGTGCAAGTATCTTGCAATGTGATGAAAGCTGTCTCGTTTAATTAGTTTACTGGTAGTTAGTCTCTTGAATTTTTTCTGCGTGTGTAAGGGTGTTTTCTTCGCTCCTTTCATCTAAGTTTTGAAGGCCTGTCACTGCCTCCATTGCCCTGATTGGGGTGCTTCTCAATGCTCCAGAGATCATGAGTACTGAATTCTGTCCAGGTTCTGCCAGTGTGTCTTGGCTGCAGTTCCGAATGCTCGGCTCCGTAATCCAGGATGGATCTGACGTTTCCTGTGTATATCTGCTTCAGAATCTTTGCNGTCCCCACCAGTTTCTTTATGATTCTGAATCGCAGTATGACCTTGTGTTCTGTTTCATCAAAATGTGGGGCCCATGTTTGTTGTTGTTTTTTTTTAATGTTTTTATTCGCCTCTATTCATTGGACAGACATGGGTCAGAGGCCGATCCCATGTCTGTCCTTACAATAAAAATCGAAAACTCCGCCTGAATATGGACATATGTACATGAGGTTTCACCACCCTTCTAGTCATGATACTCAGGAGTGATCTGTATGTGGGGCCCATGTTAATATGTGGTCAAATCTGACGCCAATATTTTACACAATTGTTTCCTTGGGATCTGCTGTGTTCCCGAGAGTCAGGGTGTAGGGATCTGCTGTTTTAGATGGAGAGAAGAGGATGGATACTGTCTTATCCGAATTGATCTGGACTGCCTATTTCCTTGCCCAGGCAGCACTTTATCAATCGCCTCCTGCATGATGATTTCTGCTTCTCTCGTTCTGCCGGGAAAACTGGTGTTTTCCAAGAGTTAAGATAAGATAGATAAGATAAGATACTTTATTTATCCCCATGGGGAAATTTTTCTTAGTTACAGTGATGCATACAATTATACATACATTAACAGATACAGACTCACACACTCTCACACATATTACATGATACATGCGCCGCCCCAGTCACTCACTCTGTCACGCTCTCGTCTTCACCCTTCACTGCTCACACAACTCACACACTGCAGTTCACTGTGCACTTTAGAAACACTCTAATGACCGTAACCTACGGAAAAGAGGAGTCCCGGATTATTCGTACTGAGTGTGGAACGAATGAGTTTCGGTACCTCTCTGTTTTTGAGGAATGTGACAGCAGTCTTCCACTTCTAATGGATGTTTTATATTTGTTAACTAGAGGATGTTCATTTTCTGAGAGGATTTTTGTTACTTTTTTTTGTTACTGCTGTGACATAAAGTTGCTCCATAGTTGTTGTATAATTGTACAGCTCCAAGTGTTATATCATCTCGTTTGTTATGTTGTCTGGGCCAGGAGGTTTCTTCTTCTCTAACTGTCGAATAGCTCTGTTCAGTTCTGTCATTGTGAAGTTTCTGGTGATGCCTTCTGAGTTGCGTTTATTTCCATTTCGAATTTCATCTTTGCTTTCCTCTGCAAAACCTCCAGCCAGGATGTTTGCAGCTTGCTTCCCAACATAATTATGTTGTTCCATTGTCTGCAGTTACCAGAAATCCTCTGCAGGGAAGTGGGGCTTTTTCTTCTTTTAAATTACGAGTGAGTTGCCAGAGTTTTGTGGTGTCTTTCTCGAGGTTGAGGGATGATGTTTTCTCTTTCCAAGATGTTCTAATGAGTTTGAGTTTCTGTCTTTTAAACAGTGGTTGGCATCTGTTGTGTTTCATAACATTTGCATCTCCATGGTCTGGCCTGCTGTAGTTGCGGCGTCCTGTAGTTGTTGCAATTCCCTGGTTCAGAATGGTTGATAGTCTCCCCTCCAGCCTCTTGTGAGTAACATCCAGGATTATCTTTGGAATTTCTTGTGCTTGGTCTTTGACTTGTTCACTTTTGAAGGGTTTCTCCAGTTTTTTATCAGTCTGATTTCTTTACTGGTCCCAGTCTGCTTTTTCGTAATTCCAGCTGGTGGCTTTTCTTTTGGGGGGGTTGTTTTCTACACCGCCTACCTCCAGAATGACAGGCCTGTGGTCACTGCCGCCAAGTTGTGGCATTACTTTTCTTATTGTGTTACTCTGTATGTAATCGGTGGCCAAAGCTATTCTGGAGCACTCTGTGTTCTCCATACTCTGGAATAACATGTGGTTGGTCAGATATGTTTTGTTGAGGTTCCTTAATACAGTCAGTATTATCTTTATCAAATCATGTGATTATATCCTCCTTCCCTTCAATAGACAGTTAGCTTGTATTATTATTATATTTTTGTTATTAATATTATCTTATCATTAGTTATACTCACTTTATCAAGCATCTCTGAGGCTCATTGTTGTCGCAGTAAGAAAAGATCAGCGTTGAATCATAGGGCAGCTGAGTACTTTATTATTCATATTAAATACATTTGAATTGTGCACGTTGCGCACGTTAAAAATCCCTTGGCAGTTTTAAAATCGTAAAAGAGTAGGCCTAGCGGCCGCTGTCCGAGCAAAATTGATAGGAAAATTCTACTTAAAAACGTTAACAGTAACCATGAGGGAGTAATATAGCCGTAATCATGCTGACACGCCATAAAACACAAACTCACTCACTCACTCACTCACTCACTCACGCTACAATGACTAGAGTAACGAGACATTTTCAAGTAAATCATCATCTCATAAATTAAGTGCACAAAGTACATGTGTACATTACACATTTGTTGTCAAAATTCTTTTACTGTATCAGAACATAAGAATAAATGCAGGCTTACATTAAATCACTGACTACGGCATAGAGTAAGTCATACTGTATAATTTCTGAAGTAGTAACCGAACAGACCATTATTATTGATCGTTGTAGTGACTTTTATTTGTGTTTTACATATACAGTAAAACTTGGATAACACACCCATCCTTTTTACCAAGTCTCAGAGGTTATGCTAGCAGATGTTTTGTGCTACTCAGATTTTATTTTCAAATAAGGAACAAGACAGTTGGGACTGTAGAATGTTAGGACAGGAATTATGTTCAACAGTGTTTGTTCCAACAGCTAGAGTTTCACTGCGATATTTCGTATTAAACACATTCCTCCTAAGATCACTGAAAGTGTCCTCATTTGTTATTTTGTTTAAAGGTGTACGAAGGCCAGACAGTGGTTGTACACGTGAAGAATATGCTGTCCAGCTCGTCCGTGACCATTCACTGGCATGGATTACATCAGCAAGGTACGCCATGGATGGATGGGGTGGCTTTTGTCACACAGGTAAGTCGACACAATGTGTCACCCCGACCTCAATATTTAGAAGTAATAGAAAACTCCTGACCTCGTGAAGAGCTCAGGACAGGAATCGGCGCTGAAATTAGTTAAATGCGAGTTCTAAATTAGGAATTCCGCGGAACAGGTTCTGTACCAATTCCTTGTTTAGAGATGGCTGCTTAGCATGCTACGACCAGTGTCTGCCTACTTAGGTCTCAGCTTTCGGAGGTCTCACTCACCCAGCATTTCGAAGATGGAGTGAAAACAAATGCGTGACTAAAGATGGCGGTGTTTGATTCTAGAACAGCAAGATAAAACAAACAGACAAATAAAAACTTAGCGTACGTTTCCACGTCGTTCGTTAGGGAATGAGAACGGGACTCAGAATCATGACCCTTATGCCATCTCATAAGCGCCGTAGTCTGTTTCAGGAATCTCGGGTTCGATTATAAGTCCGAGTCCAAGCCCTGAGTCTCAGCTTTTAGTGCAAGAGAGCAGTGCAGTGAATTATAACCATGTACCTCCCTGGTTAAGACACACAAGTGTACCCTACACTGAATCCACCAATGTCTTTTATTGAACTCACCTATGTCTTTTTTTTTTTTTTTGCTGCCCAGTGCCCTATCCAGCCAGGCCAGTCGTTCACGTACAGGTTCAAGGCGTATCCCAAGGGCACTTTTTGGTACCACTCTCATATAGGAGCACAACTGTCTATGGGTTTGCTGGGGGCATTGATCATTAGAGAGAAGGTGCCTCCGCCTATGGAGGAGTTCATAATGATGTTGCAGGTAAGTGTGGCATAATAATCTTGGTTACCTTCCTTGTCATCATCTATGATATTATGATTACAAACATCGCCAGGATCATCAAAAATAATGTCTCTGTCGTTGTATTCATCCAGCAATATCATTTTCAATATCATTTCGTTTATATGAAAGTTTGGTCACGGCTAGGTCATCACAATTATCTTGAGCACTGTCTTCTTGGTCATCAATATCAACATATCGTCGTCATCATCATCATCATTATCATAATCATTTTCAAATTGATAGACTCTCACACAGTAACAATGTCCTTCCTCAGATAACTAAGAAATAATGAACACAGAATCACTATCACAATCATCACAGTCGTCGTCATCATCATCATCATCATCATCATCATCATCATCATCATCATCATCAACTTCGTCAATCGTCAGTCTCCATCATCAGTATTACTTTTGGAACAGGACAACTCCGCCGTTTTACGGAAAATCACTGTCTTCCCTAAATTAGGTCAAAAGGCACTTTTGGCATAAATATGGAGCCTTTGTATGGAGCCTTATGGTCTCCATCTTTCAATCGTTTTTTTTTTCTTTCTTGTAGCTTTCATAGTTTTCAAAATAACCAGCTGTTTGTGTCACTAATTAATTTATAGCTTAACCGGAGAGACAATGCGAAAGTTCCTCTTTTTGTTTGTTTTTTCTTTTTTTTTTCTGCGTTTTCTGTACAAGTGTGATTTTGGCGCATACGTGTGCTCTGTCATCGTCGTTGTGTTGAAACTGAGAAGGGGAATTTGGATATCTTGGAGCTACTCAGTTAAATGGGACACATTGTCGTCGGCCTAATGGAAGTAACTACAACAGCTGTGCTCACTGATTTCGCGAATACAGTAGTTGAAACTGATATGGCAAGGCAAAGTACATGTAGATCTAAACTATGTCTGACGGGAGATGTCCCGAATAACACTTCCTGTCCAAGCCTTGCACAACCTTCGGGTAAAAGCTTCGAATCCTCTTTTGAAAAGCGTACCTTCTTGTTTATGTGTTGTCTTTTCTGTTGAATCATTTTCCACCGTGTTTCAAGTGTTGACATACCCCTATCTTACGCGGCGATATGAGGTTAGGTTGTAGTATTCGCTATAACTATATGCATCATGATCTCTAATGAGCCAGACTTGTGTAACCGGGTGGGTAGGGTACCGAAGAAAATGACTAAGAAGGAATGGAATGGTGTAGATGGTGATGATGGATGATGATCGTAGTAGGGTAGGTCCGTCTAGTTGGGGTGATGACGATGGTAAATGTCCCTATGTTAGGGTATGAGATTAGGAAGGGAGTCAAGCATCCCAGTCACAGCAACCAGGAACAAACAGTAGTTCATTCATTTGAAAAAGTTGAGAAATACTGTACTTCCATTTTCGCAGAGAATACAATATGTTTATTTATTAGTGTATTTAAAGTCCAAAAACATGTCTTCAAGACAAAACAAAACGGTGCCTATGCGGTCCGTGCTCTGCAAATAGAAAATCATGATATGCATGAAACTCAATCTAAAATCCAAGTTTCCCGAAAAGCATCGTTACAATAAATCCAAGTTTCCTGAACAGCATCGTTACAAATGCTGACACTACCTCATACAAGCAAGTCAGATTGACTCAACATCAATCTACTACTCCAGTTATTACAAGAATGTTCCAAAGTTCAACAAAAAGACTCTTTATCCTGTTAAAGTCATCGACACCAAATGAAACATTTCTCTACCACGTCTCCAGCAGACATAAAATCCTAAACAATTTAACAACAAGCAAGCACACACAAAAAAACAAAAAACAAACAAACAAATAAACAAACAAACAAACAAACAAACAAACAAGACGATACTAAGCCTTTTTCTCAGTCGGGGTCCTCGGTACAGCGCCCCTGACGTAATAGGATCCACCGAACAGCGCTCTTTCGAAATCCATGGAACAGCGCCCTTGTGCAAGTACGCCTTCGAATACGCATGTTATTTATTCATTCGAATTCAACAACAATATATGTGAGAGAAACATGGGTTGTCGAGTTGAGCTCACTGAACTGTTATTCTCATGACTGTCCTTTCCAGACATGACATTATATTCAGATATTTCCAGGGGCGTACCTAGGAGGGGGGTTAGAAAAATTGTAATCTGTATCTATTATCTAACCTAACTAGACTAGCTAATCTAGCCAACTAGATTTACTCAGATATTTCTTACCTGGTTCTATGTCAGTGGTTTAACGGTAAGTGGATAGTAGTGATGTATGATTGTAGATGAGTATACGTATGTGTGTAGGGGTTTGTTTGTTTGTTTGTGTGTGTGTGTGCTTGTAGGTTATGCAGAGGGCATGGTGCGCATCAAAATAACATGTTCGCATGGGAAAGACAGAGCCGTACCCTAGTACGCCTCTGGATGTTGCACTGCGCCATTATACGGTAAAAATAACTTAACATTATAGGCAATAAGCTCCATGAAGAGCACTGGGAATGAGTTTGTTTGGGTTATTTCACTAAAACTATCTTTGTTCATTTAAGCTCACGAACATTCTAAGATATAATGCATGTGAGTTTCTTCTAACCATATCGTAAAAATAGAAGTTTTAGTTTTGTGAAACTGTCATTCCCTTCCCTGCTTGCAATCATGGAAACGTACAGTATAGATCTACTACACGCAAAGGCAAGATAGGAATCCAACAAAATTTGCAGCATACACAAATGACGAAATTTCCCAGGCCGAATTCCTGCAAAAAGTTGCCTACAAAATGCTACACTACCAGTGTTGTAAATATGTGAATATGCCTGTGATTTTAACAGCATTTTATCATCATTTTTTTTTTCAACAATATAAACATTTCTGATGCGGCCATTGACAGTCCCAAGCCTGTATAAAACGCAGAGGGGAAATGTCTATATGACCAAGCAATCAAAATCAAAACCAAATTCAATTACATCGTCTTACCCGCATTTTCGATTACGACAACGATTCCACAGGAACGATATTGACGCTGTTCCGTGGATTTACAAGCTATTGTTCTGTAACAAAGAAGTCGAAAAGAGCGCTGTTCCAGCGGTGCTCCCCTCTCAGTGGCAAAGGGTCAGTGCGTGGCCAGCTAGCGATGAGGAAGCCGCTCTTCTGAGAGCTGGAACGGAAGTAATTATTTATTTATATCTTTCCACCCGGTTACATTTGACGTTGTCGGGAAGATGATTATGTCGTTAAGGCCTAATGGGCACAGTGACGAGAGAGAAAGGTCCTGTAACCCATAGGTAGCGACATAGGACAAATGGGAGTAGTATTCTAAGGGCTGAGGTAACCATATAAGAATGGCCTCAGGTTCACTGTGGACAGTATGCCGAAGAGTTGAGAGAGATATTATATAAGAATAGTCTCCCATTCATCGAGAACTGTTATTTGTCATGAAAACATGACATGAATAAGCAGAGGAGAGTGTAAGCAGTCGGGAAATGTGTCAGGGTCATGGGGTGACCATGGGTTCACACGTGAAAGTTAGGGACGATTCGGGCAGTAGGTATAAAACTAAAAGGATTAAATTGCTGTGAAGTTAGCGTCCCTGTAGTGTAGTGGTAACACATTCAGAGTGGCAAGCTGAGAGACCCTGGTTCGATTCCCGGCAGGGACAAGAAATTTCTAATGTATTTTTTTTCGGCCCATTTGGTAAAATCCCTGGTGACACGCTTCCCTTGAAAAAATATGTAACATCTGAAAAATTATCAGACTGAGCTCACATTCCTCTCCTTAATAATAAAGAATGAATAATATACTAAATACTATATAGATGTACCTTTCCACCCGGTTACACTAGCTCGGTAAAAGCAAGTATTCATCAACGAATTAAGGAGCCAATTTAGTAACAGGGAGAAAGTGAAAAGAAGACTGAGAGAGAATGAGAAACAGAGTGAGTGAGTGAGTGAGTGAGAGAGAGAGAGAGAGAGAGAGAGAGAGAGAGAGAGAGAGAGAGAGAGAGAAAGAACTATGCTGTTCAGACACAGAGAGACTTATATTTTTATTCATTTGCCTCTGTTCACTGACCAGACATAGGCCAGATGCCAATCCTATGCCTATCCCTATCCCTACAAAGATCGACTGTTTAACATGGACATATGTAAGAGTTTCCACCACGTTCCCAGTCATGGCATTGGGGGGTAATTTGTACAGAAAGACCATTACTAAACATGACTGCCTCTAAACTCCCTGTATTCGACGTTACCCTACGGTCTCAAGGTGTGTCGGCCAAAGACAGGTTTGACAGTTATTGCCAGGGCTGTAGACTCGAAGTCAAATGACTTGGACTCGAGTCTGACTCGAGTCACCCAGTGACTCGACTTGACTCGACTTGCCAAGCTTTTGCCAATGACTTGGACTTGACTCGACTTGCTGAAATTGCGCTTGTGACTTGGACTCGACTCAACTTGCTGAAAATTTTCAAATGACTCGACTTGACTTGACTTGACTTGCTGATAGTGGTGACTTGGCACAGCTCTGGTTATTGCAGTACCTGTAAGAGCAACTCGATCTCTGTAGCTGTCTGTGTATTTCAGGACTGGAATCACGACTGGGATGCAGACCTCTCTCACTACAGGATGGTCTATGGGAGTTACATCGACAGGATGAAACTAGGCGGGACCGGCTCTCTTGAAGGGGGCCATTTCAGGTGAATGTGCTCGTCTATTTGAATATTTGTGATTGCGCAGAGGGAAACTAGCTTGAGAAAATACAACAGTTATCCTGCAGACTTGCACATCCATCCCTCCATCCATCCATCCATCCATCCATTCGTCCGTCCATCAACTTGTCCGTCCGAGCATTTCTTCCTCTCTCTGTAATTCCTTCCCGCACTTACTATTATATCCATCCATCCATCCATCCATCCATCCATCCATCCATCCACACATTGTCCATGTCTGCTTCTATACCCTATTCCTTGTTGAACTCCTTTATCACAGTTCCTCAACAGTATACTGTATATATGACGTCTATTTTGCCACTGTATTTCAGTTTGTTCCGGTTCCAGTCTGGTCTGATAAACGGCAGGGGACGATACTATGACTCCTCTGGCAACAGCAACCAAGCTCCACTTACCGTGTACACAGTTCAGCCTGGACAGTCTTACAGGTAAGTCGTATCCTCAATTATGCTATGTTAAACCGCTCTTAGCATCATTGAAGTGAAACTGTGTCGAGGCCTATTCCTGCAGAATGCCACATCAGTTACGCAACGTTCTGCAAAAAGTTTTGTCTTTACAGCGATTGATTTATTCGTTAAATATAAGTAAATTTAAACTGGTTGCCGTAAAGTGTAAGCTTTTCAGAAATTAGCATCAATGACACGGCATTTTCCTGGAAATTCCCGCTATAGAACTCGAGGGTGTCGCATGACAGCCGCAATCAACTTAAAAACGATACATACGTGTTCTATGGTGATACCTGGGAAACTAGCAAAGTGGACCAGGTTAGAGCGCGACAGTGGCTTTAGCACCCTTGTAAAAGATGAATTGGAAGAGCTCCAAGTTTTTGGGAATCCCAGAGTTCTTGCTCCATGCTTGGGCCTAATATCCGCTGCAGCCATTGTGTCTTAGCAGAGATGATGATTCCATTGATCATTATGACAGCAATAATAATCAGACAATAACAAGATCAAGACCAGCTTCCCTTCCAATCCGCGCCCTCCAGAGTACTATCACTCTGAATCACATCGTTGTCCACGGGAGACGACAGAGTGCGAGGGGAGACTATTGCAGATTTGGCATATTCAATACTCTCTGAAGCATTTGGGACTTACAAGCTGTTGAAAAGCTTGTCATAGTCGGGTAAACACTAGGCTTACACGTAGAAGTTAGGAACAATATTCAAGTAGTTTTAAGGTTTAAATTGCTGTGAAATTAGCATTCCTGTTGTGTAGTGGCAGCACTGCCGCACTTTCAGATTTGCAAGCTGAGAGACCCTGGCTTTGATCTTCAGTAGGTGCAGAAAATTTTCTAGTGTTAGATTCTTTCGGCCTTTTTTCTCTAAATTGATCTGAAAATTGATCTTTCCCAAAAATTTGGTAAAACTCCTTGGTTTAACATCTTCCAAATAATATCAGTTTTGGGCTCACCTTCCTCCCTCCTGTTGAAGGGAAGAGTATACCTTACCACTTGGTCACAGATTGTTTCATAAATTTATTGCTATTGTGTGATCTGTTTTTGCTTCTCTCCTCCAGATTCAGAGTGATTGGCGCTGGTAATCTCTACCCCTTCCGGGTGTCCGTTGACAATCATCCTATCAAACTAGTGGCATCAGATGGGTAAGTGAACTTTGTCGCCTGAGATGACAACTGGAACATGTATAGCCATTTACTGAATAACATTTTCTACAACTAAGGGAGTAGAGCTTGGCTGTTCCCAAGCAGTTTGCTGTAAGTGGTGATAGAAAGGGGTAAAACAATAGCCTCTGCTTAATCACAGTCCATATCATCCCACTTTTTTCATTAAATCACTGTATTTAAAGAACAATTTTTTCTTCAGAATGGGTCTACTTTATCATACCATTCTGTTAAGTTGCAACACTTTCTACACTTACTTACAGCTGCAATTAAAAAGAGTTGACTCATAAAAGTGTGGTGGTAGCAGTGGGATTGAAAACATAACAGTCAGAAGATGATAAAGATATGGGGAGGCTAGACTAGGAATTTCTGAAAAAGATCCTTTGCAGTGCTGATGAAAGAAGGAACTAGTAGGTATGATATACTTTTCAAAACTGATAGCTCACTTAGGGCAACATCCTTTTTTTGATATTGGTAGGTTGAAGTATTAACAAACTGAAGCGCAGAGAGTTAGTTCCTCTTTTTACCTCATCAAGAACTGCATCTTGCTCGCATGTGTGGAACTGCTGACTGAAGTCCTCAGGCACCTCGTCCTGCCCCATCTGCACTCCCTTCCTTACCACCAGTCTACATTAAGAATGTATGGATTGGTGGAGACTTTTTTTTCCCATTGCCTGGGCATTTATGGAGTGGTGTCCCTTGCTGTGCTGAATGAGATGAAAGAAGGAGTTGTAAAAAGCATATAAACTTCAAAAGCATTAGCCCTAATGAGGGCGACATCCTTTGTGTGAATATCACTGACCTTGTTCAACCTGTGTCGGACAGCCTACTAGAGTTCTCGGGTTCGTGGAGAAGTCACTCCACTCCATCTGCACCCTCCCTACATTTCTGCCAGTATACAAATGAAGTCTGTCTGAAGGTTGTAAGAAAAAGTGCATGATATGCATGCTGAATTTGTGACAATTTAAAAGACAACAGATTTGTAGATTTGGTTTTTTCTGTGCATGGCACCTCTTTCAGAATGAAAGCATTTCATTATTAACTATTAACTAACTTTCTTGTATATCAAAATAAAAGCATTTCATCATTAACAATTTTTGTATGAGATCAGTACACATATGTAAGCGGGTGGAAATGTAGTATTCATTCTTTATTCATTAAAGGGAAGGAATGTGCGCCCTATCTGATAATGTTTCAGATATTATATATTATTTCAGGGAAGTGTGTCACCAGGGGTTTTACCAAATTACTGTGAATGATCAATTTTGAGAAGAAGGTCCGAAATAACCTACACTAGAAAATTTCATACCCCCACCAGGAATCAGACCCAGGGTCTCTCAGCTTGCAAGTCTGGACGTGCTACCACTACACCACAGGAACGCTAACTTCACGGCAATTTAATCCTTAAATACATGTACCTACTACCTGAATATGTTCCCGAACTTCCACATGTGAGCCTTGTATTCACCCACGACACTGACACATTTCCCGACTGCTCACCCATATGCATAATATAAATCATCTCGTCATTTTTCTCCTTTCCACAGTTTTGACTTTCAGCCGGTTATGGTGGAGTCCTTCATCATTAACCCAGGTGAACGCTTTGACTTTGAAATTGTAGCTAATCAGAGCATAGGGAATTACTGGATACGTGCTGTAACCTTGGAGATTGATGTAGAAAACCACAGAGCTGAGGCTATTCTACGATATGCAGGTGCACAGGACCAGGATCCAACAACAATGGGCAAACAATGTTCAGAGACTGACAGGTAAAACAAGAAAACAGTTTTCAGAGAGTGACAGATAAAATAGGAAAACAGTTTTAAGGGACTGACAGGTAAAATGCAAAAACAGTATTTAGGGACAGATAGGTAAAATGGGCAAACATTATTCAGAGACTGACAGATAAAATGGGAAAGCAAATGTTTAGAAACTTTCAGGTGCAATGGGAAAATAGTGTTCAGAAACTGACAGGTAAATTGGGGAAAAGTATTCAGACTCTCTGGTCAAGTAGGAAATCAGGGTTTAGAAACTGACAGATAAAGTGGGAAAACATTGTTTAGATATTAGACAAATAAATGGGAAAACAATACGGAAAGATTTTTAGGTAAAATTAGAAAACAGTATTCAGTGGCAGAGGTCACTAGAGTTTTGTGTAATTGATTTATAGCACTCAGCGGATTTGTGATTTGTGATTATCCCTGAAGTTTATAAACTTGCTTCACTGAATTGTTGACCCAAGAAACAATTTCCAGTTTAAAATATGATAAAAAATAAGAGGTACATGCATGCCAAAATCCTCCTCAAATGATATAAACTGTGTTCATATGACTGACAGTTCCTGACTGATTATCCTTCTCAGGTGTCTAGTAGTAAACTGTCCATTCTCCTATTATCCTGAGGATGCCTACACTGACTGTATGCACTTTGGTCAGCTCAAAGCTGCAGAAGATCATAACACTCCTGGGGGGAACAAAGATCAGCCTGAAGAAGTGGAGGACATTTTCCTAAACTTTGCATTTCCAGGAACAACATGGACACCAGGAGCAGTCAATGGTCGTGCTTTTCAGGTTTGTTAGATATTCTTTCAAAATATTGTCTCTACAGTATTTTTGACAGACCACTGTAAATTAAAAAGGATGCATGTATGTAGTAAGATAAGATATTTGTGGTGTAATCCACGGACTGTCACATTGCCATCACAGATGCTTCAGTATGGACTGATTTTTCACCTCTTACTAGAAAACAAGAAAAATATGTTACAAAAAAGCCTAAGTGTTGGGGTTAAGGCAATGTATTTGAGGGGATAAACATAAAAACTTGCAATCCCAGTTAGAAAGGGAAATGAATGAGCAAAGCAGAGACAGAACGTGACAGGTATCATAAGGAAAGGAGAGATAATTACGTACATGTCTTGCACCAATCAAAATCAGGTTTATATTGCTAAATTATGAACCGAATTATCCAGACCTAAAATTCACCATAGAATTTCTGTTTTCTATGGAAATCATTTCTATATATATAAAATATAAATTACTGTACTAATTTTATGGGTGAATGCCAGGATAATGTGGATTAACTAACTGTAGACTGAAGATTTACAAGCGTCCTTTGCCATGCACACGTTTTCACATAATCTCTCTCACACCTGGCTGAGCACTGGTCATTTAGACTAGTTCAACTCTCTCACGCTTTATGTCACAGATTATTTCTGGAAACTGCATAATTTTAGTATGATAATTTCATTTCCTGTAACTAACCAGTCTTGAGTGAGTTATTTTGATTTTTTTTTTGAGGTAAAGTAGAAGATTCTGATAATAAATTGAATGGGAGTAACCCCTTGCCACTTCATATGGCTACACATATTACATGTATTGGACTACAATAATGCTATGTCATAAAAATTTTCCACATGATGAAAGTACACAGGTATTGTGCCAACAACAAGACATGGTCAAAAGGCTACTTGTGTCTCATTTTAACTGGCTGCAATTCAAATGATAAGGCATAAATGTATGAACATGCATGTTACCTGATAAAGAGTCATTGTATTTGTGATATGACTGTCTCAGTTCAACTGCATATTGTTGTGAAGTGGTTGAGACAGCAGGCTTTGAAATGCTCTGTCATGTCTGATTCTTTCTGATACATTTTAGGCTCCTTCAGTCTCAGCTCTTACTCAGCCTCAAGAGATAACAACTACGTGTGATCCTGAAGAATGTGGTGATGAAAAAGTGTGCAAATGTTCTCATTCTTTGAACCTGGAGGTATGTGAATAAATTTGTCTCTTCTTTTACTGTCTGCGGAGTGCTTATCTATGGTGACACTTTAAACTACAATAGACCTCGGATACAAGGGGATTATCATCAGGACAGAAGAATCTGACCATTGTATCCGAAGTCTCATTGGAAGTGAGGTCAGTTTTCTTCAGAGGAAAAAGAGAAAGGGAATGACAGTTAGAAGTCATATCAGTGTTACCTTCATTAAATGCGTAGCAGGAAATGTAGTGGAAATTTTATATTATGCCATTTTATGCAAGATCATGCTGTGTCCAAGGCCATTGTAAATAAGGTCTTTTGTATAATATACATATACCTTACTCAAGAGAGTAATTATAAATGTTGTAATTTGACACTTTATGTGGCTATTTTGTAATATTCTGCTCACCAAATCTATGATAAGTCTCACTCTGAGGGTTTAAAATCTGAACACATGGTTGTGCTCTGGTCCCAGTCCTGGAGATGATGACAACAACAATGACAGCAGAAGCAGCAGCAGCAGCAGCTGCTGCTGCTAATAACAACAATAGCAACAACAACAAGCAGCTTATCAGAAATTGCACTCAGACATGGTCTCTTATTAGCAGCTCAAATTAGTCTGTTTGAGAGGGTCCATAACAATTTCTTTTCAGGAGGCCCACCTTTCACAGGATGATATTTTTCCTTGAATAGTACTGATTGGAAAGATGAATCACATCACTACATTACAGTGAAATGTCACCATGCCTCTAGTTTGTAATATACTATTTTCCTTATTAAGGGCAAGTGCGGCACCCTGTAGGGGTAAAATTGGGTAAAATTGTGTAAAATGAGTTTAAGGCAGTTTTTTAAACAGCAACATGTCCTTTATGGACTCCTGAAGTAATTTTCATGATACCTGTCTCAAAAAGTGTATTTTGATGCAAAAGGAAATGATTACCCTTTATCAAATGCATCTATCGGGTAATCTTTATCGTCAATTATCTCAAAATGACAGTTTTCGTCACTCTATCCTTTCGATCTGACTTTTTTCTGGTCCAATTTACATAAAATTTTGCATAACAACTCTCCAAGCCCCTGTTTTGAGAATATCATGGGCTTTTTTCGATATCTTATGTTTTTGGTGTTTTTTTTTTAATTTTTAAAGTTGAAAATTTTCAAAATTTTCAATGTTTTTTATGACATTTTAAAAAAAATTATTTAAAAAAAAACCTATCCAAGAAATCAAAAAAGCCAGTGACGTTCTATTTTAAATAAAGTGATCTTTCAAATGGAAAAAAAACCAGCAACCTATCATGTATTGTTCTCCAGATCGAAGGGTTCAAAGTTATGCAAAAGCCATCCATATTTTCCAATATGGCGGCCAAACAATTGCCGTTTCCATAGCAACGGAGGAAGGAAATTGCGAAAAACCCCAGTTTATCTTCCTTCCTGGCTCTACGTGACCCATTTTTCACCCCAAAATGACAAAGTTCCCTTTATTAATGAAAATCACCTAGTTCTGCCGCACGTGCCCTTAAGCCTTAAAATGTTCTTAACCCTTTGACCCTGAACCTTCACCAGGTAAATCTCTACACCCCTGGGCTAAGCATGTATGGACTAAGGGAATGATGGATAGTGAATCAATCTGACTTTTCAATCTCTTTAGACACATAAGACCAGACCAAAATATCTCTTTCACGGGCTCAGAGGGTTAAATTCAATCAAACTAGTGTGTTGGTATTTATACGAGTATATAACTTAAATTACTGAGAGAGTCTTAGTCTCATGACCTGATATGTTTGTTCTTTAGCACAACAAGGTGTACCAGATGGTGTTCCTTAACATGGGTTCAGGCAAAGGCTGGGCTCACCCTATTCATATGCACGGTCACTCTTTCTATGTTGTCAAGATAGGCTACCCCCAGTACAATGAAACCACAGGTAATTTGATTTGTCCATGTAAAATCTGTTAAAGTAGTGAAATATCATGTTTCTGTTTTTAACCCTTCATTAACAAATCACTGCCGTCATCTGCCCTCAAGTTTTACTGCATGCTTGCGATCTCCATTCATTTACTTATAAGAATACAGCCTCAATATCAATATCCCAGCTGCAGCAACTTTTTTCACCTAAGATCCCAGTCTCACTAGTTGCACTGCGTTTTTCATTCTCTATCTAAAGGGATTGCTAACTTTTACCAACAGAGAATAGATCTAGTTGCTTTCATCCTTGTTAGAACTTGTCTATATCAATGTACCATATTGTAAGGTAAGTTACCCACTCTGACGACACATAGTCCTTCTTACACAGCAGGCGGGCTCTTTGATCAGCAACGGCATAATAATGATGCATCATTAATTTCTTTTCTTATCTCGTCTCTCTATCCTTAAGGCCTTTGGCACCTATTGTGTTTCCTTCTTTTGGCAATATTAACATTTTGTGTTATTCTACATATACCACTATGATTTCTGGAAATTTCCATAGAAGTTAAAGTACATGTATTTCTTTTGCCCGATCTTTTAACTGGAAGAAAAAAGGGGGTTAACGCCTAAAATTTCTCCAAATGTCTTTCGAAAAAGGCCACCTCGAATTCTGATTTGGTCCCCAATTTTTCATGTGTCTGGTTTTGACCGTGTGCGAATACATAGACCTACACACTTTATTATTTTATCTAGAAGGCTCAAATTGTACCCGAAACTTTAAAATATGATGCCTTATTTAGATCACAGGTCATTTTACATATTTCTACACACTGACACTGGCTGGCAGGGCCCCATAAAAGGGGGATTTTATATACTGTATTAGTATTAGCGGATTAATTGGGTTGTACACAATCAGTGATTTACCTCTCTAATAGGTGTCACAAACCTGGCTCATTGGCTAAGGTCTCACTCTGGCTAGGATCCCGCTTTTTGATTCTCGAATTCTCGAGCACAGGGTTATTCACAGTAATAAGGCTTCTGTATATGATTAGGGAGCAGCTGTTATGACAGTATATTATGCATTAAATATTTTGCATTCGCTGCAATGTTTGCCCTAATGTATGATGTATGAGTATACAAGAGCTAAATATAGAATTGAATTAAATTAAACTGAATTGGTACTATGAGAGGTTAACAAAAAACAGGTTTCATGGAAAAATATATGACCAAATTTAGTGTTCTTCAGTTACAGTTGTGTTTTTTACCCTATAAATTTTTCGTTAATCTTAGGGACCTTGTTCACACATCATTGTGGGACCATCAGTTCCATGTTTTTTTGTGTTTTTTTTTGTCCCACTCCTTTCTGATTGGCGCCGGCGTTGGTTAGTTGTTTGTTACTTTCATTCAGGGAGTTTACATTCTGTTCTTATTCTAGGATGTTACATTGTTACTCCCTCCCACCGCCTACACAAGTGGGGGTCACCTATATCCCAAACGAAAATAAATCCCCCATTAGTGTTAGAAAGGTTCCTACATCTATAACCCTGGCCCAGCTGGGTCCCAGGAGTGGAGTGCTGACCCCATGCCCTGCTCCCGTATCAAAAGCAACCATATCAAGTTTGTATCGATTCCATGTTATAACTATCCAGGTAATTGCAATTTCCATTTTAATTGCAACATTTTCCAGATAACAAAATGCTATATTTTTGTCATACAAGAATCACTGGATAATCCCAACTCCTTTCACTTGCAAATTTATTTTGCTCATAGAGTTGAAGTTAAACGGAATTGATTGTACTACCAATAATATAATCTTGGTCTTGTCATCTGAAGTGCCTTTTCTTACTTCTCACACCAGGAAAGTTGATTAATGACAACCTTGACATAGATTGTCGTGGAAATCCAGACAGATCCAAGAGTTTCTGTAATGGAGCTACATGGGCAAATACCTCTTGGGGTGGGAACAATGTTCCAGGGCTGGAACTAGAGCTTCCTCCACGTAAAGACACTATCATGGTACCAACAGGAGGGTAAGTGCACTATATTCATGTATGGAAGATTGGAAAATACTGAATACATTTACTCCATAGGGCATAATATGAGTGTGCAATAGATTTCATATGGTAGGTAGAAAAGCAATCTGATTGGTAGTCTAAGAAAATTAAAATCATTTATTATAAAGAAATTAGTAACCCCTCCATCTTTGTACATGCATTTGGTATCGATAACATTTAGCTGAGGAGTCTGTGTTTGAAGTCTAGCGGGTTAATAAAATTTACAGCTGTTGGTCAATTTCTCAGAGTATTTTAACATCTGTTTAGTGAAAATCTGACACTCACATTTTCCAGACATTTGTGTAGTTGTTTGTTTTGTAAATTTTCATGTTCACAATTCCATCTTAACTGGTTTGATCATTTACTACTTTAACATCTCAAAACAAATTACATGTGCCTTATCTGACTCTGCAGATGAGAATTTAACAATAAAGAAATGTAAGTCAGCAGATATTCTAAATCTTATTCGCCACAGTTGTGGAGCAGTTTTCAAAACTCAGTATCTGCACTCTGAATGCTTCGAAATGAAGGAAGTATTTAGAAGTATAATTGCTCTTCACACAAACGTGAATTTTCATTTACTTTTAAAATGATAGAACTCTTGAAGGAATCCCGACTTTCATGGGCAGGGAAATTATACAGAAATGTATCCCTAATTACACAACAAAGCAATTCTTCAACAGAAGTGCACATACTGAGGTTTGGAAAAACACTCCTCAATTTGCATTGCATTGTATGAAGTTCTTAGCAGAACCTGAACTTGCCCACCTCCATTATTATATTTAATAAAACTCCTTGTCATAGATGATGAATGAAGATTATAATTCTTTGATCCATACATCTCATCATAGATATGTTGTTGTGCGGATAAGAGCAGATAATCCTGGCGTATGGTTCATGCACTGTCACATAGAGTTGCACAATCTAGATGGTATGGCCATGATGCTGAATGAGTCCTTCCCCAACCATGCCCCACCACCTGCTGGCTTTCCAGAATGTAGGGATTTCCATTACACTAATGTAGAAGATTCAGGAGAAGAAAGGAAAGCAAGTTATGAGGATGATGAAGGTGAGTATCAATTTAATATTGGGTAGCCAAACAAAAGTGTAATTAATTCAATCAAATAAATTAAAAAAAAATGGAATGAAGTTCTGGACACATTAACAGACATAATTATATAATCTGTAATTGTTGTAGGTTTCATCAACCTAGATGCTATTTGTCAAAGCAAATATTTCAAAACAAATTCTAAAAAAAAAATACATGCCTAATTACACTCCACTGCCTTCCGTTCCACCACAGCAGCAAGAGTCCCAGAAGAGAATTCAGTTCCGACATTGCGCAGAACAATACATAGCCAGACAACAACACATCAAGAATATCAATGCATTCAGTTGCTATTATTCCCACAATTAACTACACATGAACATATGATACATGTATGCAATAATACACTAGCATACTCTTTCAATATACAATGACATGCTTTGGCGGTGTTCTGCAAATCATTCTCTCCCGTAGAAGATAAAAATCTTACAAATCCAAACATACTTGGCTTTCTTGTCAAAGCAAATATTTCAAAACAAATTATATGTAAAAAAAAAAAATAGTTGCTACGGTCAGTATGTCCAATGCAAACCTGGTATACTGTACTACTAATAGAGATATTATGTCATTCGAATTTTTTGTGCCAGCTACATATTTATAGCTGACACATACTGTATTAGAAATTTGTTGCAGTGAGAGACAATATACATTTGTGAAAGAATATTAAATTTCAGTTGCACACTGTGCGAATTAACAAAGATAATAAAAAAGGAAATGAAATTTAAGTATTTTGCTTTGTGTGAGGAGGGGGAGGAGAGAGAGGAGACATTGGATGAACAAATTTGCTGCAGTGTGTATGTGTATAGTGGAGGAGGGGGGAGGGGTGTTAGGAGCCGGAAGATAAAGGTCCCTGAGAGTTGTCATTGTTGAGGCAAAAACACAGCTTGGGTGGATGAATATCTGAAACTCTTTGGGTTAGGAAGGGAAGAAGGAATCTCATTTAGTTAGTTCTGTTATTCTATAGCCTCATTACAGTGTCGTTTCTAAGAAGATAGGCTTCAGTTCAGCTCTCTGTTTACATGCTGTGCACTCTGTGATGACAGAAGTAGAAATGTTGGGCTTTAGATATTAAAATGCATTTAGCATGACCGAAGTACTTAATACTAATATCATGTGAATAAAGAAAATTAGACAAAACAGACAGGACAAGAACAAAACCCATGAAGGGACAGAGAGAATACAAGAATGAAGAGGATTATTTGTAATTTTGTTCTACAGACTATTTACAGTACTAGGCCTCCCATGGAACTTTTCTTCAGCTCACGCAGGGTTTCTCTCTGTGTTCAGATATGTGACTTTGTTGTTAATAGAAATAAGAGGAATTAAAATCAGGAAATCATAGTAGAAGAAATATACAGTCAAGAAATGAAGATCATTATTAATGCCTCACTCCCACTGGATGCTTGTTACCAACTGATCTAGTTGTTTAAATCTTCCGTTTCATGTCCCCTAATATGTTCATTTTATTCTTTTCAGATATTTATGACAAAGAACTGTTCTGGATAGTTGTGGGGTGCCTCATTGCTGTTGTGGTCATCCAGTTCATTATCATAATCATATTTATATGTCGACGTTCTGCAGTGAAAGGCAGTTTTGACACTAAAGCCTCTTACAGCAACAGAGCTTATGAATCAAAATAATATCATCCACTTCCATGACATAAACTGTACATAAACTGTTTAAATATGAAGACAGGACTTCCAGACCTTAACAGGTTCCTTGTTAGTTTAAACCATTTCATATTGATTGCCACAATGGTGTCAAAATGGTTGTCATTTAGGCTTGTGAAAAGAATAATTTCAAGTTTGCTATCATGTTTTCAGATCCCATAATTGTGGCCAATTTTCAACACAAAAAATGTTTCCCACACAAAAAACACAAAATATTTATGGGAAAGTATTTTTGTGGCCACAGAATGTACAATACATCTTTTATTTAGATGTCAATATACAATTCCTCATAAAATGCCAGAATTGTAAAAACATGTGAAATAAAAATTTAACTGCTGAGGTGTTTAAATCTAAGAGCAAAATGCTTGGTTGTAAGTTTTGTTATCTTAGAACATAATCGACCAGACTTGTCATGTTTTGGAAAACCAATCTTCAGTAAGACAATGTAAATTGTTCTAAAAATTTTGCTCTAGAAAAGTAAAGTATTCTAGTAAATCCTATGACTGTCTTTGAACATGTATAAAATCCTTTGCAAAACGAGACATTCCACAAATGAGGCCATGTTTCTAAAATGATGACAGCTATAGCAGATCATTAACCACATTTTAGACTTTACTACCATTTTATTTTTGTTATTTCATGTACTGGATATTTTCTGCCTGAATGCAGTTGTGAAAACTACTTCTATAAAGCACAACTTCTCACTGTGATCAAGGATTTTATATATCAAAGTAGTAATCAGATATTAATACTCGTCTAATATGCTTGCTTATCATGTGACCTTTCTAAAGTTTCGCTTGTGGGTCATTAGCTTGAGAAGCATCAGTTATGATATTACAATGCATCACCTTAATGTCTGTAATGAGCATGGCTGGCAAAACAATATGGACCTGGCTTTCAATTTACAGTTTATGGATTGTGGATGAAGGGATATATATGTTTTCAACTGCTTGGCAACTGTTGACTTTGTTAATCTTTCTGTGCCAAGAGGGCTGAAACATGTTTGATGTCTGAATCTTTGCATTGCTGTTGTTTGAGAAGCATTCGTCAGGACATACCAATATACCAGTTACAGATATTACTGTTGTTGTTCTGTAATTATAATGAACTTTATCCAGCCTTGTACATAAATGCCTCATCAACTGAACTGCTTCACACTGTGCTGTTAAATATATTATTTTCTGTCCAATAGACCATGTCAGCAAAGCAGGCATCAAAGTCTTTATATTATTTTCTGGCCTTTATGGCAGACTCAAATTTTACTACTTATTCTATAAAAGTTTTTATATACATATATATATTAAATATTTACCTTTTATAATTATACCTCAGAGTTTGATATTTGTTCAGTGATAAAAAGTATACTTTTTCTGTTGTTGCCAGTAAAAACTATTAGTGCAGTAATGGCATCAGTATTTAAAGTTTGCATAGATACTAAAGGTTTGTGACACCTATTAGAAGGGCAAATCACTCATGGTGTACAACCCAATTAATCCGCTAATCTATAAAATCCCCCTTTTTTGGGGCCCTGCCAGCCAGTGTTAGGGTGTAGAAATGTGTAAAATGACCTGTGATCTAAATAAAGCATCCAATTTTGAAGTTTCAGGTACAATTTGAGCCTTCTAGATAAAAAAATAAAATGTGTAGACCTATGTATTCGCACGCGGTCAAAACCAGCCAAATGAAAATTTGGGGACCAAATCAGAATTTGAGGTGATCTTTTTCAAAAGACATTTGTGAAAAATTTTGGGCGTTGACCCCCCTTTTTCTTCCCGTTAAAAGATCGGGCAAAAGAAGTACTTTAACCTCCATGGAAGAAATTTCCCCAAATCACAGTGGTATATTTAGAATAACGCAAAATGTTAATAGGGCCAAAAGAAGAAAAAACAATAGGTGTCAAAGACCTAAAGAATGAATGAAGGAAAGGGAGAGAAATGATGCCGGAGATGAATATGAAATAAACACACTAAAACCTCTATAATTTCCATTTTTCTATTTTATTTCATGCCACATTTGAGAGAATACTTGCTATGTGACTTCACTGAAAGCGTCAATGACCTCTACCTTTCTGGCATATTGCAGAGGCAACAGACCAAGACTGTCTTGAATATGCTTCGCCCCATGTTTCAGCAGCAGTAATACAATATCTTTGTGTTGTCCACCACTGCCAATGTGCAGAGCTGAGGAAATACAAACATGAATCATGCATGGGCTGCAAATTATACACTCCATTTTGCTCATAATGAAATTCATGAGATGCCTAAAAACATTTTGTATAAAGTTTATTTTATAATATCCTTCTGACTAATGTAAACCAACTATTACATTAAGATTTGGAAAACGTTTCAGAACAATGCTTAGTTTAGTATAAGGCATTTCTGTGAATATGTGTGTTCTAGTGTAATGGAAATCACAAATGACTTAATACTTTTTGCACCATGGCTGCAATATTTCATCCAATTTTACTTTACATTGGTTTACTCTTGACTTA
This sequence comes from Ellobium chinense, assembly GCA_033807755.1. NCBI lineage: Eukaryota > Metazoa > Mollusca > Gastropoda > Ellobiida > Ellobiidae > Ellobium > Ellobium chinense. The sequence goes on along the minus strand of JAWQUT010000052.1, from coordinate 975,497 downwards.
TGTACCAAACATCTACGTTAAAAAAACCCCAAAAACTCCTGGGACTAAAAAGGTAATATTAAAAAACCTGTGGTACACAAACTGTTAAAGGGCATACCTTTCACAATTCCATCTCACTGATCTTACTTTTCTCAGTCCAAATTATTCTTCACAAGACATACTTCATACATCCTGTTTATTCATACTAATTTTATCAAAGAGATGCCATCCTCCAAAAACTGCTGGAAAATTGTAAAATGGATCAAAAAGATCACATCGTCAAACAAAATTGCAGATAGATATATATGTATTAAGCACCCGCTGATGATACATTCTAGAGGCTCAAAATGTCTACATTTCTGAAAATTTCCTGAAAAAATGGCATAATTTGATACCTTTAGCAGGACAGGAATATGTACATGTAAATCATGGGAGTGTCAGGATGAAAGAAAACTGAAGAATCTGATCTACTACATGTCACTATGATGAGTGAGTGCTTTGAGGCATGCTGACAGAATATCATTCTCATAAGGAAGCCTTTTCCAAATTACACATATAGTGGTACTTTATTCGATAAAAGTAAAGAACAAACAATAAAATCACCTGTTCGACCTTTCCTATCGGTGGCATCAGTGTCACATCCTAGCTTGAGCAAAGCTTCTGCCATGGCTGTTTGGCCCTCCTGGTTAAAAGAAGTGAGAAGGTTTTAAAAAATTAAAAATTCATAACAGTATTTACCCTACACCAGTGATAACCAAACTACAAGGAGTAAAAAGCAAAAAAGTCTTGCACTAGGACTGACAAAAAATTAGCAAGCCCTAACAAATGTCACCCCTCTGTCACTCTTCAAGGACAAATAATAGGAGGTCTGCAACATACTGAGGAGTGATTTTGGAACTGTAGAGGATATATCACACTGACACCTATCTCCCCAGAAAATTGTGATTGCAAATTTCTGCATTTTTTTAGGCTTTCCTGCAATTTCCCAAATTTTCGCAAATTTAGACATTTTCTGCAAATTTTGCCAATTTTGGCAGAGCAATGAGAATCCAGTATATTTGTGGTGACCCCTCACTAGCAGCAAACACACAGTCATCCCATCCCTGTTCACACAACCATATTATCATCATCATCATCATCATTATCATCATCACCAACCTGTCTGGTTGTCTGGATACTTTCTAAGGGTGTTCAGTAGTAGGTTCGGAACTTGTATTATACACTTTTCAAATTTTGTAATTTATAAAATTACAAACCCTCACAAACACTTTGGTCACAAAAAGATAGCTGACAAAGGCATGAAACTGTAAAAGGTTTGTAAGCGATATTCCATAACTTTATACATCTTTTTTTTTTGTGCTGGGTACAGTCTCTCGGTGGACTCAAGATATACGAGTGCCAGTAATTGTCTGGGAGCTTTCAAGAACCACTCAGCATAAGCCTGTCTTTTCAGTAACTTAAAGGTCAACCCCGCTTGAATGATAGTAACATAATCTAGCTCAGCCTTTGAGGTATATTAGTGCCTGCCCTTAAGAGTGACGTCAGGAGGCCATAGGGTAGTCACAGCCTTGAGGCGCAAGGTAACGGCAATACAATTTTTGTCCGAAGAAGATGACGATTTCGACCCAGAACTGTTGTTTATTTGTTCGAACTACAAAAAAAAACATATCAGTGAATCCTTGTCGATATGATTAATCTATGTATGGAGGGAGTACCTATCACATAGGCTAGACTGGCGAACTTGACACGCGGACCAATTTACCCAACTTTACACACCAATTACTCAGTGACAGCTCGGTCTATCGGCCTGTCTGCATAAATTTAGCATCAGTGGAAAGTTCAATCTATCCCCCTCAATTTCATATCAGTAACATTACATCTCAATGCATAAAACACCATAATAGCCCTTGTTACAAGGCATAGGTGTTGCACTGTCTGTCTCGCCATGGCTTTCCTTTCGCACAGGTACTGTGTTACAAAATGGTGATGTTGTTTGAATGGCATTTTTTAGTGATTAAACTGCTTGCTGGTTCTCAGAATCATGTGATTGAGAGAGATGAATGGACAGAGATCATGTGACAATTTGCCCAAAGTGTCTACATTGTCTCTGAGAAAAATAGGGCGTATCAAATGACCGAGGATGAGTGTCTAAAAAATGAGACTAACATTCAATTTGTCTAATGGAAAGTGACTAGACATATCTTAGGAGTCGTAGACGTGCCATAAAATCCCACTGTTAGCATCTAACATTACAAATTGCCAAGTTCAGTGCTGATTAAAGGAAAGGATAGCTACTATACTTTTCAAATTACCGGTAGGGCTGATCTTCTACAAGATATCTACTTCTAGACTAGACAAAAGTTTGCGGAAAGGGTATAAGGTGGGGGTGGAAGTATTGTATACGGAGTGGCATTATTGAAATGTCACTTTTCAGCCAGGCATAGATCCAGATGTATTTATTTTATAGGATAAAATGTATGTTATGGTCACTTTACTTCATCAGTGTGATGATATAGAATTTAAATTATAAATTGAAGGCATAGTAAAACTTTGACAGTAAGACAGATTATACAGAAAGCATTGTAATAAATGTGTAAATTTATATCTCTTGCTATATACCTTTAGGGAACATTTGGACTCGAATCATTCGAGTTTGCCGAATTTTGAAAGACCAGAATGGATATATACATCCCGGTATGAAAGATTTGTTTGGAAAGGGGAGGGGGATGAGGACCGTGATTTCAACTTACTTGTATTCAAGGAATTCATGCTTCACTGTATTATCCACTTCATAGATTTAAGGCATTGGAAGCTTAATCTATACTCCACCTTCCCACCCCATAAATGATTTCAAATTCATCTTAAGATCCTTAACTTCATTTTTTAAAAATGCATTTACATCTAGGTACTTCATGCACTCAGAGACTTCGAGAATGCAAAATTATTCCTTGTTTCTCATCCATACACTGAATGACTGAAAGTATTTTCCATAAATCATAGCTGATTGACAACGTGTGAAGTTTTAGAATTAAGATAAAATATTGCTGCAGTAAAGCACTCTTATGGACCAATGCTTTCTTTTCCTCGATTTCCATCCATCTCTTTCTGTTTCTCTCCCTATCTCCTTCTCTCTCTCTCTCTCTCTCTCTCTCTCCCTCTCTCTCTCTCATGCTATGACAAGAAATCAAAGAAGGGGAATTGCTAGGCTAGGCCCCCCCTGCTCCCCCTCCAGCCACTGGTGGGACCAATCACTGTTCATCGCAGTTGACTGAAATTGCATGTAGGTGTTGACATCATGTGTAAAAATAACATATTTGTTTTCATGCTTGAAACAGGAACAGGGATCATGAGGGGAAAAAGAGGGGTGAGTGGGAGGAAAGAGGTATGGATTCCACATAGTAATAATGTAATATATGTCTATACATGATGGAGTAGACTAGACGTCACTGAGAGGAAGTGAGCGAGGAAAACAAGGGGGATGCAGTCACAGCCGGTCAAGGAGCGGGCACGAGATTTGACTCACGAAATAGGATAAGCATGTGTGTAGTGTATTAGGGTGGCCTATGACGATTGCAATAGGTAACTGAATAGGTATGGAAGAGACTTAATTGCACAGATATTGTAGTTTGTCGTATCACCAGAGAAACAATGGTCATCTTTAAGATCATTAAGATCACGTGATGAACTCCTTTTGGATAGCTGCTAAGCCTTGCCATGCACACTTACCTCCGCATATGGACTCAGAAGCAAACTTACATATCACTACTCAATAACCATGAGCTATGGAATATAACAGCATATGTGCAATGTGTTACTTCTCCCGCTTCAAAAAGATTACCCTTACCTCCTTAACAAACACACAGGCAAACAACATAACTTACCTCACGATATGGCTTGAACTGCCAAAGTGAACACTACTTACCTTGGCAGCAGTATGTAATGGTGTCTCTCCACTTATACTGGACTTGGCACTGACAGATACCCCTAGCTTGCTGACCAGGTACTCTAGGGCAGCTAGCTGCCCTGCTTGTGCAACTTGATGTATTGCCTGTCTCCCAGCCTTATCTTCCAATGTTACGTCAGCCTGATAAGAAAATGTCATAAGTGCTGAGGAAACCAATCCTTACATCAAGACCATAAAAGCAACAAAATAAATCTTCACATAAATAATATAAATGGTGGTCTTAACTACATATGGTGCCTTTGTAACATTTTGACTCTCTTACATATCATAAAGCACTTTATAATATTAAACTGGATCAAAATGTTTTCTGTTTTTTGTATCTGTGTCCCTCTCTCCCCTTACCCCCTTGGCAGCCAACCTTCTAAATAAAAATTATAAAACTTTCTATTAAAAGAATGACCCAAAAGAAAAGTGCAAGTGCTTATTTCTCATTTTTCACTGAAAAAAAAATGGATGTTTTTAATTCTAGTTGTCATAGAATTTATGCTGATGGTTCAGCTACTTACTGCTGAATTTTCATGCCTTGGATGTTTGATGATCACCATTCATCCTTGGCGTTATTTGAGTTAATAATTAATTATCTCTTAAAAGTGATTATCGACTGGAAATATTCTGTTGCACATTTCACTGTTGAACACTTTTCTTTTACGCTGGAAATCAAATAACCATTCATAGTTTGGCGTCGCGTGATGTCTGACACCAAAGACCAAATAACTTACTTTGATAACTGTACGATGTATTATATGTCGAAGGGATCTGTTAAGAACAGTATACTATAATGAGATTATGTAACAGATGTCATATATGATATAATATGCACTCATTTACAACATCTGTAAAAACTTTTAATCTTTTATTTTATTGGATGTCACTGTGACTACAAAACCAAACCAATTGTTAAATAAATTCTATGTTATTAAGTACATCTGTGATACATCTGTCTTCCTTTTTAGGATTTTTATACTCATATTACAGGTGGAGTTCACATTTCTTCACCATTACTGACTTTACTAACACTTTTCTGTCGTCACAGTGGTCTGACACTTTGTACTTTCGTATGAAAATCAACCTCTCTCACTGAATTGAGAAGAGTTGCAGCTGCAAAATATATGAAACCTACATAAAAATAGTTAATGTGTCAAAGAATGTCTCTTTTTTTCTTTCATATATGTTGTCCACTTTTTAGCCCTTTTGTAACTTCCTATATTATAGCTTTTTGGCACTGATTCATATCCATATTGCCTCACTGACCTTGTGCTTATCAATTAAGATCTCAGCCACTTCAGTGTGCCCAGCTCTCAGAGCATCCATAAGGGGTGTTATTCCACAACTGTCCTTTGCATCTGTGTCATACTGACATGTTTGAAGCATCCAGCGCACAACCTCACTGTGGCCATGAAGGGCTATACATGATGATGAAGAAAGATTTTATTCAAAATCATTTTCAAATTACGATACAGTGAAGCCCATCTATAAAAGACATAGGTGTAACAGAAACCAGGCTATATCAGGCCTAATCTCCATTCCTATTATCCCCTTTCTACCCTGTCCTGTCCATCCTCCCCTGTTGTTAGGAACAAAACAAAAAAAAAAACTGACTGATACATCATAGCTGCTTCACACCCTCATATGAGATTTTGCAGGAATGGGGTGTTTTGGAAACCAGTATATTGGTAAAAGTACCTCTGTCAGTACTGATAAGCTGACTACTAAAAGCTATCATCATGCATTACATCAAGGATCAGCTCTTATTGCATGTATCACCACTAAGTCTGTATGTTGACAAATATGAGAATGCAGTACATGTTACTCTTCTAGTCTCTGTACCCCAATTACTTCAATTCTGGAACACTGGGGCAGATACCAATGGTAAAATTTTGGAAATCCCCACCACACCCTTACACTGAATTTAACTGTAAAATAAGACATCATGACCTCAGATTTCTTGCCCACTAAACCTGCGTACTCAATGTAATGATCTGAATATCAAATTTTACTCAAATACTCAAAATATCTTACAAACCTCAAATTATAAATTATAGACAACCCCCTGCAACTCAAGTTGCTAAATCCACTGATAACAATTTTATTCCGACCAACATCACCAAAAAGACTAAACAGTAATGGCTGTCTCTACCAGAATACTAAAAAAGAACTGACAAGGGGCAAATGCATTAAGTATCTTACCGGCTGTATGCAGAGGGGTCCTCAAATTGTTGCTTCTTGTATCCCAGCAGTGATGAGCATTCTCATATAGGCTTTTGATGATAGGCAGGTGTCCTTCCCTCGGGAAAACAGGACATGAAAAGATGGAATACAGAATCATTCATCTACCTACAATTTCTTTTGGAATAATACATAATAGTCTAGAATGTTGATAGCTGCAAGCTGCAACTCTGGTCGTTGAAGACAACAAATGTACCTGTAAGTGTACTGAAATATGTATGTGTACAGGAGGAATAAGGGAGAGAACAAGAGAGAAGGAAGGAGAGAACAAGAGAGAGGGAAGGAAAGAACAAGCTCGAGTGAGACAAGAGAGGGAGGAAAGCAAGTGATAACTAAATACCTGGAAGCTATGTGAAATGAATTCCATCCATCTTTGTTCTTGAGGAGTTGATTAGCACCTGCTTGTAGCAACATGTGCACTGTCAGTGCTGATTGTTTTGTACATGCTAGCATCAGTGGTGTCCTAAAACACACAGTAAAGATATTTACACCATTGTATGATCATAGATGGCATCAAACTGATTAAGAATCTCACCAAAGCAGAGTCATTACTAGCAAGCCTGCAGCCCCTACATCTGGGCAGAGTGGGAAGGACAAGGATCAGGGTTCTCTAAGAAAAGAGGCTTTAGAAGAGAAAAAGGAGATGAGTAAAAAACAAAAGAATAGGAGAGTAGAGATGAAGTAAGGACCTCTAAGGGATGGCTTTACAGAGAGAGGAACTCTAACAACAAATTTATCGAGAGAAATCAAAACTCAGTTCTGTCAAGTGTTGTGACTGCTTATTTGGCTGACAACTTATCAGCGTACTGTCTCGAAGAAACAGAGTCTAGAGTAAGGTTTTCTATCTTTTATTAAATCTTATATTTCTATAAGAGGATTTCTATTTCTCCAGCCTGACGGAAAATCAAGCACAAAGTCAAACTGTTAAAATTGTTACTGTGGTCTGTGGAAGCTAAAAAAATGGGACTGATTAATTTGACATTCTTTGACACAAATGGATTTAATTTCCACAGTCTAGACTGTGACAAACAAACATCAGAATGACAATATCCTTCTGCTCCTAACATTGCCTAGATCTAGTCCGTTTTGCTGAGAAAAAAACCCACAAAAACTAGACTATCCACAACGCAACAGTCAGTGCATTAGTCTTTGCGATCTGAGAATGCCTGAATGGAGATAAAAAAAAAATGTGGTCATTGCTTTGATTCATGGTATTCTTACCAGTCTGCTCTTTTCAAAGGGTCTACTTGAACACTTTTTGCCAACAGAAGGCGAATACAATCTTCCTGTGAAAACTGGGCTGCCTCATGAAGTGGTCTCTTTCCATCACAGTTGCTTGCTTCAATCTCTGCTCCTAACTCCTCTGTTAAATATGTCAAGACATTTACGCTTCCACATCTGCATGCAATGTGCAAGGCCGTGTCTCCTGACTTTTTGTGTCTAAAACATAATATTTCTGCCGGTTTCGCGAGAGTCTTAAGTGAGCCCATATCATCGTTAGCAATGAAACGTTGGATATCCTGCAAGTTCATTTCTCTACAGACACCCAGCAGGCTTCTAGTTTCTGGCAAGAGTTGCCGAGATCTATTCTAGAGTTACTTCCCCTGATTTAGCCTTGTAATTTTTCTATTAGGCTAAGTGTTTTTAGTGGAAATTTTGACATATGTCGCATACAAACAACAAAAAATTGTCAAAATACGAACACGATAGTGAGCCATGCCAATTTACTGGAAATTACGACCCCGTAAAACCAAGACTTAATAAATAAGTACGAAATAAATATTCTACGAAATGTATGGAGAACAATAGGGCGACCGGACCAGCACAAACAACAGACGAAGAATCATTTCCGAATTTCTGGTTCATCTGACTATATCGTACTCTTCAGTAAATAAGACTTACCTATAATTACTGCTGATGCAGTAATTATAATTATGTTTGAAAGTAACTGAAGGGCAGTAGTAGATTAGGAGTGTAGACTGAGGTTGATGGGAGCAGAATAGAGGTATGATATGAAGATGCCAATAGCACCTGGCATTTTGGTATGCAATTTTAAATAATAATACACTATAAAATCAGAAAACTGGCCATGGGGAGGGGGGAAAGGGGCTGGTCTTGAATTTCAAAGGCATAGATGGGTGCAAATACATTTGTAGACTCAGAATAGGTTTAGCTCTCAAGTATAAAATTTGTGATTGTTGCTAGGTGGGTATAGTAACCCTTTTTACTGAGAGAAAAGTCTAAAATATTAGGTAGCTGCTTCACTGCTAAAGTTCTCAAAATCAAATTGGTTTAGGGGCATTTTTCCTGGTGTCAAAATTTGGAGGAATAGCTAAACAACATGTCTGGAAAGTATTTTGGCATGGGACACTTGGATAAGTTAATGAGAGGTGTAAAACCTTATAGACTATAGCCAATAGAAAAAAAAAACATTGGCATCTTCATTGTGAGCGGGTGGGAATAAGGGGTGAGGAGGAGGTCCCGCCAAACGCTGGGGTGATGATGATGGTCAATAATAAATCCCTAAGTTAGGGTATGAGGCTTAGGAAGGGAGTCAAGCACCCCAGTCACAGTCACAATGAAGACAGAAGTTCACTCCATCAAACAGTGAAGAAACAACTCCAGTTCACACGGTACACAATTTGAACTTTAATACTATTGGAGTCCACAACCCAACAAAACATTTCCTTCTTGTACAAACAAAATGTCTCTTCTCAGTATAACTGTAACACAAGCGTTCCAGTACACAATAAATGTTTTTTTTCTCAATACAAGCAACGGTTCTTCAAGGTATACAACAAACGTGCAAACCAAACGTTTCTGAAACTTTTTTAAGGTCTAACACAAAACGGTGTCAATGCGGTCCATACTCTTTTTGTCAAGGGTAAACTGTCAAGGCGTGGCGGACGACGGGTGTTCCAGCTCTCCGGAGAGCGGCTTCCTCATCGCTAGCTGGCCACACATTGCCCCAGTCCTAGAGGTTGGCCACCCCTCCAAGACCAGAAATGCGTAACCACTAACAACTTTTAAAATTCAAGCCAATGAAAACAAAGAGCTGAGCACCCCACACTGTCCGCGCCATGACCCAATGACCCTGAGTCAGAGATGGTCAAACGTACAGGCCACATGCATTGTGGCTTAACTGAGGCAAAAGGATGGTCAGGGGGAGACAATAAGCAAGAAGAGAGGATTAATCGAAGGAGGGCGCTTATTCAGGAGGAATGAAACGGGGGGAGGGAGGGTCTGACAAATATAGTAAGCTTTCACCTGCTTACATCATACCTAGAGCAAACTCTTGAAAGTAGTGTAATAATAAATGAATAAATGTTTGTTGTCTTGTGGATGTTGATGATGGTGAAGAGTGGTGTGGGGGCGAGCTTGGCTATGGGCTTTAGCCGAACTCGAGCCTCAACCAGCAGCAGTTGCAAACAGATGTCAGGAACGCAGTCATATATTTAGTGACGATGACGATCAAGTTTAATTACATCTGTGTAGTGTAGATGTCATGTTTTGGCATTGGTCACAGCTTCCAGCCAGCCTCGTAGTGGGGAGAATGCATGAAGAACCTCGCAGGAGCCAGATGTGGGCTCGACTGCATTCAGACGTAGGCTCAGATTCCGATTCAGATTCAGACTGGCTCGAGGGGAAAATGAATGTGAAATATAACAAGGTTACGCAGACATATTGGAGAGCTACTATGTCAGAGGACTTGGACTCGCACAAAATGACCTGCGAAGGTGGCATCAGTGTGGGACAATGGACAATGTGCTGGAAGATTAACAGAGGTTGGCAGGGTAGCTGTGCAAGTTACATCATCATGTCATACATCAAATTGTAGGGCAAAGCAGGATACATCAGCTGTACAAATCATCCCAAGTCATAACAAAACTTGTAACTAGAAAATATAATCTAAAGGTGCTGAGAGGCACTTATCTACTTCTGGTGCATAATATTAAGTGACAATAACTTAATGAAGAAACAACTGTTTGTCAAAAGTGATCAGCAAGTAATTTGTCCCAGATGGATGCTTAAAGTAGGACGCGCACATCAAAAATAATTTTCCGTTTTTCAATACTTTTTCTGTCTAAAAATTATTAACGTGCCCACCGAGTCAGTTTTGCGAAGAAAGAGCATCGTTCTGTTATTGTGCGCGTATGTAATATGACGCAATAGGGAGAGCTAGAGTTACCGGTTTGGCCCTTGCATCCAGAATTATTCCCCTTCCCCGATCAGCAGAAGCCTGTGGCAAAAACGCTGACGTCACTTACGTTCCAGCAACCACAGACACCTCTACCTGACAATGTATTATTTAGCTATTAATTAAGGTTCTGGTACTCCAAAATCAAACATAAAGTTTGATAGTGTAAGCCAGAAAAAGTATTCTGCATTTTTATTGCCTCAGCATGATTTTGTTTGGCATATCTACTGTTCACAGAGGAATTAAAACATTCATACCAACATGCTATCACCCGTCTGAAGAGCACTGGCTAGACAGCTTGGCCATGTGGCAAGAACGTATTTGATGTTAGCTTATGGCCGCCACGCGCGCAGTGGTTGTAACAATTCGGACTTTGGATAATGTAACCCTGTGGGTTGCCTGGGGCCAGCAGAGGCGTTTTATCATTATGACAGACAATTGAAAGACTGTTTTATTGGAATAATAGGGTATCGTATGATTTAAAATGGTCTGTAGGACATTGCAGTCTTCCTTTAAGTGACATGAGTTTGATGAATGTAGTTTTAGTGGTTACTGAGAAAAGTAGACTTGAATGCTGGCATGAAGCATAATTTACTACAGTCGGCCCTATTGTGAAAAGCAGTCTGTCCTCAGACTGAAAAATGAGTTAAATCTTGATGTTATAAAAGAATCTACACTGCGGTAGTAATTGTTTACACCTTATGGAAAAAGCTTAAAAAATGAACAATTATTGTGTGAAAAAATGGAAGATAACTCATGCAATTAAATTATGTAAGTCTTATAAAGCTCAGTTATCTCCCTTGATACATTGTTGACTGCACTGAGGCTAAGGTCAGAGGGGAAGCTGTGTTAAAATGTTGAAGAATAAAATGTACATTATCTGCTAACATTAAAAGTTTGAAATTACGAAGCAAGGGGGAATGGGGTAAATTTAGAAGTCAGTTATCAAAGTGATGAAACATTGAAAAAAGAAAAATATCTACCCACTTGTGAAAAGGAAGACACTTAAGTAGCACTTGAGAAGAGTCTCAATCTCTCTGTTTGAATTCATCTCAATCTCTCAATTGAATCTCTCGTAACTATAAAATTAGGAAGTAAGTAAAGTTTATCTTTACATTTTACCTTCAATAAATAGAGATTTTTCATGCCATCTGTTTATGGAAGGTAAAATGCAATGAGAACTTGTTCATGAATATGAAAATATATATCTGAAAAATTAATGAAAAAAAAATGTAACCCTATTCTAGACTTAGGCAAAAATGGGAAAAATTTACAATACAAGCCCGGCCACTTTTAAAGTAGTAAATATAAATATTGAGTGAAACTGAGTTGGATGCTCATAAAATTAAGAAGCGTGTAGTAGCATAAAGCAAGGTTCTAAGGTTCAGAAGTCGTCAAAGCAAAATTTATGGATCTCCTCAGTGTTTGTGTAAGGATGAATGCGTGAGGTGCAGTTTTGTTTATTGGATTAGCATTATGAGTAACCATGGCATTCAGCGCAGCTTTGGTTATCAAAGTGAGACACGATTAGCCTGGATTAGACTGGTTTACATTTGGCACATTGTCAACAGAGTGTCTCAGGAGGGCTTTGGGAAAGGATGGGCACATTTTTCTGTGGTTGAAAGACATGAGTGGAGTGAGTGCATGGTTTGCCTTGGGGACAGGCAAAGGGAATTGTGAGGGGGAGTGTTGGTGGGAGGGAGACTGCTTAATGAATCACTGCCTGGAAATTATTGAAGTGGTGTCTCTTACTGTGCTGAAAACGAGACAAAGGAAGAGGCTAGTAAGAGTATAAGCTTCAGACTGATATTCCCAGAGACGGAAACCTCCTTTCTGTGGTATCGGCTAATTGAAAGATTATTAATTGTTAACCTTCACCGGCATACAGTACCCCATACTCATTCTATAACAGAAAATGTGACACCTGCGTTACGGCTTTCGTGGGGCATACAGTGACCCATACAATTAATACAGTAAAAACACACATCTTTTTGTTACTGTAAGACTGTCACGAGGCAGGGAGGTACCCCTGAAAATTATAAAGGGGAAAAGAGAAAAATCATAATATAGACACAATAATAATTCGACATTCCTTTCATATTAGTCAATTTCATAATGGAGGAGCTAAAGGAAGCATTCACATATCTGCAGTAAGTAATTATTTCATGAGTGCTGTCTTTCAGTGTACATGTTTATTGTCAGCATCCATTCATAGATGTCGTGATAACTGAGGACTTCATCGCTTTCATCACCTTTTCTCTTGTCATTACCACCATCATTTTCGTTCACGTCGTCATTTGTGCTCGATATGACTGCCAAAACGCCACTAGTTATCACATTTCTATAGAAACGGTGTGGACAGCTGCATGTCCCATAATGGCCAACTTGCTACATTGAAAAATCTCTCTATAAAGTATGGGTACATGTATGCCCTCACGACAGCCTTAACGACATAGTGAAAATCAATACACGATTAATCTTTTATTTTTCAATTTTAAAAAATGCCAAAAATATCAAAGTGGAGCAAATTTGGAACTTGAGGAATACATGAAATATGGAGGTGAAATAACTTTTCGCTCAAAAGTTATATGAATTGGAAAACCTCTCTGGAGCATACAATACCCACAACAGCCAGTGAAGATTAAGAGAAGAGAGCCAACTCCTTTTTTCAGCTCACCAAGAACTGCAACTTGTTAGGCTCATGTGGGATTGCCTACCAGAGTTTTCTGGCAGGTGGAGAAGTCATCCTGACCCATCTACACTCCCTACCTTTCTGCTTGTCTACATTATATTATATCTGTCACTGTAGAAAATTGCAATTCAAACCCCCAAATTTGCACCTAGAATTGCAAAATTTGCATGCAAAATGTGGTAACATTCGCATCAAAATTTACAAAAATTGTGCAAAAATAGTTTCATCACTTCATTATTATCACCATACCACACTGTTTACTACACCATTGCAAAGTTGTAGACATAAAACATATTTTCGGTGTTCCCATTCGCAACTGTAGTATGAAAAGTGCATTGTTCAGCCAAAATCAACAAAATTTACACCAAATTTGTGGCAAATGTCTAAATGTGTGAAAATGTGCAAAATTCCAGCAAAGCCCCAAAGATGCAGAAATTTACAACCACCATTATCGGGGTGGAGGTGGTGGGGAGACATGTTTACATAAAACACTGTGCATGTCATATAGAATACAAAAACTCACACAGGATATGCATTATAAAATTACAACTTTAATTGCACACAGCATTTACGAGGACTTTAGGCTTACACAAGTGAAACATAATATCAAGGAAAAGATATCTTAAGGCTGAATTCAAAAGAAATGCTATAATAAACACAGTCAACTTGGCAATAAACACAGTCAACTTGGCTTTACCACAACTTTCTAGGAGCACTGAACATGTGGTAGTTACACTTATAATGAGCTGCAAACATCCAGTATTCAGTTACTGAAAAGAGTTACAATGAAGCAGAAGTTGCTAGAAAGTTGAGTCCACTGTATTGTCTTTATAAAATATAAGGCCTGGTCAGCACATCGAAATAACACAACTCTTTCAACAATATCTATGCTACACTGTAGACATAGAATGTACACAACTTTATATGCAGGAAATATATATCCATTGTCAGACATTAGGAAAGTAAATAGGTCATAGATGCAGCACCATGTTGTTAAAAACATATATAGGCCAGTATAGCCTGAAAGTGGTGATAAAGTGATCAATTTGATCAAAGTTGCCACAGCAGCAGTATGAATAGAGATATCAGTAAACTACTAAATAATCTTGCATAGATTTATGTAACTTGCCCTCTTCTCAGTTCCTTTGCTTAAATGTAGAATATATATATATATCTTTTTCTCATGTGTCACACAGGTCACATGCTAGTAAAAGCTTTTAGGAATATTGAAGTTCAGATTCACAAAACTAAAACACTCTGTTGTATAATTCAGTTCTAGTTGCAGAGTTGGTCCCTTAACCCTCGCTGTATGATGGGGTGCAAAAACACCCCAGCGCGGTCTTTGAATGCATCTAGAACCTTTATTTTTTATGCTAGAAACTTGAAACTTCATGGATTCCTCAAAATCAATGAGATCTTCATGCAGGTT
>JAWQUT010000052.1:941234-958349 GCA_033807755.1 Ellobium chinense | reverse complement strand
GAGCAGTCTAGCCATGTTAGATCTAGTATATGGGTCTCCCTGACACTACTGACAGTTTTTACATGATTTTCAGTGGACCATGCGTGTAACGAGCCATCGGTTCTAACGAGCACTGACGGTCGGTCCCGACGACCTCGTTATATCCGTGTTTCACTGTATTCTGGGTCATTCCAGCGGCTCGATAGCTCAGTGGTCAGATCACTGCCCTAGAGAAGCAAAAATTCGGTGTTTGAGCTTCACCACGGGCATTATTAAAAAGTTTTATTTTTAATGAACAAGGAACATAAATAGATAGTCTATCCAGAATCTTTTTAGTATTATCTAAATGTCTTCTCTTATTCCGACCATTAATGCAAATATTTTCTTATGGGGGCATAATAACTGCAAGTCTACTGTAGATGGCAGATTCNGTCTAGCCATGTTAGATCTAGTATATGGGTCTCCCTGACACTACTGACAGTTTTTACATGATTTTCAGTGGACCATGCGTGTAACGAGCCATCGGTTCTAACGAGCACCGACGGTCGGTCCCGACGACCTCGTTATATCCGAGTTTCACTGTATTATGGTATATATGATATCTCAATACTGATGATATGAAAGACAGTCGGTAACTTACAATCACATAATATGATAGAGCCTATGAGTGTTGTATTACAGAGATTCTTATCACCTTCATTATTATCTCTTTTCTCCACTTCTGCTGAAGCTCTAGTATCTTCATAGTGAAAATCTCCACATCTTGGAAAACCAGTAGGTGGTGGGGCATGGTGTGGGAAAGATTCATTCAGGATGACAGCCATGCCATCAATATTGTGCAACTCTATGTGACAGTGCATAAACCATACTCCAGGATTATCTGCCCGTATTCGCACAACAACATATCTGTGGGGACCAAGAAAAAATGAATCATTAGAAAAGTACAGTCTTCGTTTTGCTGAATTCAGTTTTCAAAAAAGTAGCTTTTACAAACAATTAATCTGTGGTTGACTTTCACTATGATAATTCAGAGAATGAACAGTAGTTACTCTTTGTGATCATATTGTTAATTGCCTATTCCCTAAATATTAGGCACTGATTTAGGCAGTAGGTCTAAGGATTAAATTGCTGAGCGTCCCTCTGGTGTAATGGCAGCATGTCCAGACTTGCAAACTGAGAGATCCTGCGTTTGATAACCTGGTAGGGACAGGAAATTTTCTATTGTAGGTGTTTTTGGCCCATTTTCTCAAAATTTACCTTTCATAGTAATTTGGTAAAATCCCTACTGACACACTTCCCTAAAATAGTATGTAACATCTGAAACATTATCAAACTGTACTCACATTCCTCCCCCTTAAGGAAAATACTACACACCTTGCCACCTGGTTACATGTGGTCAGCAGTGGATGGACAGATTTGTGCACACCTTGATGTTCACTTCATGTTTTCCACCCACACTGTCACATATAATATGTAATCCTTTGAATCCTTACCCTCTCCCAGGTAAATCCCTTTTTCTTTTGGCTCCTTCCAAAGCCGTGACTTATAGTCCATTTTTTTAGTCTCTCAGGAGGCATGCTTTCTGAGACCATACCAAAATGTCAGTCTTTTGGATTCAAAGGTTAATTTTCCTGATTTCAGAGTGACTGAACAATCAGCTATCCACATCTCCATAATATAATTATGATCTTGAGCTACAGAAGAATGGAATACCACTCGCAGTGAATGTCCAGAGGTGACAAAAATGTAATTAGAGCAACTAAAATATCAGCTGCTATATCCAACCTTAACTACTGTATATGAGCGGATAAAAAGATCTGATCTGTGATATAAATTAACTTACCCTCCTGTGGGCACTATGATAGTGTCTTTAATTGGGGGCAACTCCAGCTCCAACCCTGGGACATTGTTACCAGCCCAAGAGGTATTTGCCCATGTGGCCCCATTACAGAAACTCTTGGTTCTGTCTGGGTGTCCATGGCAATCTATGTCAAGGTTGTCCCCAATCAGTTTTCCTGATATGAAAAGAGTGTGAAAAGAGGTTTGTTTACACTCTTTAAGGATCAGAATAATTTTACCTCAGTAGAACACTGTTCTGGACATTGCCTTCAGGTATGCACCCACCTTTCTGTAAAATATGTTATCAACATTAAATTATGGTAATATTATATTCATTGTGATGTTCCAATGTAAAATATTCTTACAGCTGCACAGAGGTCATTTGATGCACATGTGAGATAACAATGATAGCAACAATACCATCACAGGTGACAATGGCAGGGACAATAAAAGCAGCAAATTATTATATTAAGATATTCTGTAACAGAATTTCAGTGCATTCCTTGCAAACTGTACCTGTGGTTTCGTTGTACTGGGGGTAGCCCATCTTGACAACATAGAAAGAGTGGCCGTGCATGTGAATAGGGTGAGCCCAGCCCTTGCCCAAGCCCATGTTGAGAAATACCATCTGATACACTTTGTTGTGCTGGTGAGGAAAACAAATGCATGGCAAAATAACTCTGCCTTAGATCAATTTGTAGATGATGTAAATATGGATTGCAACAGTTGAAGTGGTTTTGGCTACCTTTCATTTCCTACAAAAGTTACGCTTTAGATGGGCGATGTCCTCACATTTGATGTCATGGTCTTCAAGTGAAAGAAAAATTAAATAAAAAACAGAAAAATAAGAAAGAAACTGATTATAAATTTATGAGGAAAATAAGAAAGCTAAAGACAGATTACTTAAAAGGCAAAAATGATGACAAAATGAAGTTTGAATATTAAACCATAAATGTCTGTTCTAGTTTGGTGCATTTCACCGTCCGAAGACTCGGTAAAGTCAGCTGGATAGTTACCTCCAGATTAATGGCATATGAACAATGACATAGTTTGTCATCACCACATTCATTTGGATCACACTGTGTGCTGATCCCCTGAGGCTGAGTAAGAGCTGACACTGGAGGAGGCTGAGGAATATAACAAATGCAATAGTCTACTCCTCTTAATTGCAAACTGCATAGTTGCAACATTTGCTTAACTGCAAAATTTCCTACATAAAAAAATACCATATTTCTGTTTAACAGTCATTGGATAATTACATGTTCTTTCATCACAACTTCTTTTTGGGGTTCTTGAGGAGTTACAATTAAGCGAAGTTAACTATAAATGTATTTTGAGGGTTCTCCAACATTATCTCTTGCAGGCGTGTTGATCACACTTAGAGGGACAGCACTCATCATGTCCCTACCCTCCCACATCCTCCAATACACATTCACAAAACCAGTCAATGCAGAAAAGAGAAAGAGACACACTCATTTCTTAATTTATAATTGTAATGTGAAATGTCTTTTCTTTTTTTTTTTTGACTTATTCCATATACACTGCATATGGGTTTAAATGACTGTGATGGGGGATTGAAAATGGGAATTTTGATACCACAATGAAAAAATGCAGTCCATTTCCTCTCCCCTTCCAAATCATTATTTATCTCTTTCCCATTTGTCATCCATTTTCCCAACTTCTACCAACAATATCAAATCTATTTGTTCCAGTTCTGAACCACACATATCCTTGCTCATGTCTGCAGGTCATCATATCACACTCCCTTCTAACTGCAATATCTACTTTGGCCTTATGGTCTGGGCATTTAAATGCCCTCAATCTACTGAACTTTAATCTCATTGCCTGATATACCAGAAGGGAGGGAGAAAAGGTCAATAGGATGAATGTCTTTTCTTGCTAATGGTATACGAGTACATTCACAGGTTATAGAAAGTGCAAACCTTGAAAGCTCTACCATTAACCGACCCTGGTGTCCATGATGTTCCTGGGAATGCGAAGTTTAGGAAAATGTCCTCCACCTCTTCAGGCTGACCTCTACTGCCTCCAGGGGTGTTGTGATCTTGTGCAGATTTGAGCTGACCAAAGTGCATACAGTCAGTGAAGGCGTCCTCGGGGTAATAAGAGAATGGACAATTTATCACCAGACATCTGGAGAGAGTTGAACAACATACTGTTACTTCATGATTTTCTCAAGCATTTGAATTCAACATCATCTGTGACAAAGATGCTGGCTTATTCCCAAGCCAACTTTACCAATTTTGATGGCAACAACAACAACAACAACAACAACAACAACAACAACAACAACAACAACAACAACACAACAACAAAGAGCTAAATGTAAATTCACTGTTGCTAATTGTAAATCTCAACAGTTCACTTTTCAAATCAATGTACATTGTACTGGCATCTGTATATTATATATTCACAAAAATGGACCTTAGTAGCTCTCTTTCTTTACCCTTCACTTAGTGTGTTTAGAAAACCTAAATTTCATAGTCGGTGAAAGATTTTAGTCCCATATAAACAACCAAATGTATTTTCTACCTTTCTATTTCTACCCAAACTTTTTTTTTTTGCGCAATTTTCATCACCTAGGGCTTTCATTTGCAGTGTCTTTCTCTGCATGTTTATGTCTAACAAATTACTGTCCCTTGCCAAATTGCTATTTCATTGTTGAAATCAGTACATCCACTATGTGCCACATATTCACATTCCTCAGCCATGGCAATCCTATTCAGAAAATAGGCAGTAAGTCATGCTCTGACTAGAGACAAAATATAGCCAAGTCCGTGAGGAGCCTCAAGACAGCTTTGCATAGTTTACTTTTAAATTCATACACTTATTTATGAAAATCGTGAGCCTTTTTTTAAAAAAAAGTATCACCTTGCTTTATGCTAACAAAAGTGACTAGACTATTCTGCAGCTTGACACATTTTCTATTGTAAATGTCATTTTGTTCATTTCCAGATTACATTTATATGTGTGCAACCTGTCATCTGGTAAACACAGCTTTCTCTTTGTTGTTGGCTCCTGTGCAGGGGCACCATCATAACGTAAGATGGCTTCAGCTTTATGGTTTTTTACATCAACTTCCAAGCTTTCAGCACGAATCCAGTAGTTTCCTATCGTCTGATTGGTCACGATTTCAAAATCAAAACGTTCACCTGGGTTAATGATGAACGACTCCACAATAATAGGTTGAAGATCATAACTGAAAAAAGTAAAAAAAAAAAAAGGCAAGCAAATAAAAATAGAAATGTGAAAACAGCTTCAAAGCCTTGCTGATTTTCATTTCTTAACCAGAGGCAATTCACAGAATAAATGATTTGTTAATCACTTTTCTTCAGTGATCATTGCAATTTTTCCAAAGGATGCATCTCACTGTACCCTATCTTTTGATATTTATCCTTCTTGCCTTGCCTTTACAATAATCTATATCCTTATACCCCTCTGGTCCTCTCAACTTCTATCATCTCAATCTTCAAATTCTTTTATACTTTCAATGTTTCCTTACCTCTCTGATCTGATATATATATATTAATATTTCCAGCTGACTGAATTGCTGCCTGTATCTATTAAGGTCTGATGATGACACAGTTTTACTTCATCAAGTAATGTTATTTTGGAATGGGACCCTATAGTTGTTGCTTACCTTAAAAACAGCAACAAAATTCCCTCCTCTACAATACTACTACTACATGGTAGTACTACTTCTTCCAGTCATACTATGACTGCTGTTACTTCTACAAGCACTACCACTACAGCAATAACTTCCACCAACACTATCACAAAAGCAGGTAGGCTGTTATGAAAATAGCTTGGTGTTAATTATCCCTTGGTCCTTCATTTGAAAGTTAATAATTTGAAGTTAATAATAAATAGCTGAATAATAATATGACTTTTCTTTAGTGATTACACTTACCCATCCGATGCCAGTAATTTGATAGGATGGTCATCAATGGACACTCTGAAGGGGTAGAGGTTACCAGATCCAATCACTCTGAATCTGCAGGGGGAAATGATGGCTTTAAAAAAGTAGAAGGAAGACTACCAACAGTGAAAAGACTTGTGTGCAAAGCCACAGAAAATCATATGAGGAAATGATGCTACACAAAACCCTGTTACAAAATCTCAAAAACTGATATTAATGCTTATTTGCAACATCCCTCAATTGATAAAGATGACTATCTATACTAGAACAACTGACTTAATATCTCTGCCCTCACAGATAAAAACAGATATAGCTCACTGGAGTATCGAATGTAAGAAAATATGATGAAAACGGGAAATGGTTAAGGAAGCTGTAAAGACATCCACTACAAAGCATGGAATGTACCTGTAAGACAGCCCATGATGTACTGTGAACACCGTGAGAGGAGCTTGGTTGTGAGAACCATCAGAGTAGTAGAATCTACCCTTTCCATTTATTAGACCAGCTTGGAACCGGAACAAACTAAGACAGAAGAAAGCTTGTCATTTTCCATGAAAGTATCTAAAAGAAAGTTAATGTCAAGTCCAATGGCTAGTTATTTAACTTAACACTTCTGTTGTACAGATCCAGTGTAAGTAATTTTGTTGATCAATCAGTCAGATGACTGGATATGGAGTTGCAGCATTTGATATACATTTGGTTTTTGTTTGCAAGAGCAACACTCTGCAACTTTAGACACATTATCTCAAAAGTTCAGTAGGCAAAGACATTCATCATCACCTGAAATGTCCACCTTCCAAGGAACTGGTTGAAGGCAGCTTTTTTCTGTTTTCATAGCTGCCATACACCATTCTCATTTGAACCATATCTGCATCCCAGTCGTGATTCCAGTCCTGAAAAACATAGACATATTGGGTCATAATTGCCAGTATGCTGAGGTAAGCATATTGCCACCTGATTAATCCCAGGTTCACCAACTCCTGCAATGATCCCTCCAACCTCCATTACCTGATTAATTAAAAATCAGTGGCGCCTGAACTCTGGAGACAGACATAAGAGATGTGGCTTGCTGAGAGGGTGGCATGGGAAGTGGAGGAGGGGGAGAGACAGGGAGGAGTAGAAGTGAACCAGAATGTAACTGGTCTTGGAACAAAAGGCTCTGCATGACGCTGAAATTAATTCTAGAGAACAGACATCACTTTATCCTACCTTTCCCCTTACAACACAAATTATCCACCTCTACTACACAATGATTACGAATGGTAATGATGATAATGAACGACATGTACCACATTGTAATAATGAAGATTATTAACATGAAAAAAAACACATCAAAAACATGTGTACAGTATAGTGATAAAGACAATGATGATGATGATGATGATGACAGTGATGATAATTATGATGCCAGGAGGTATGGCACATGAAGAAGAGATTCATCAAAATAATAATGAGGTGAAGGGCACTCAATAAATCAAAATCACAGAATGCATAAAGTGTTGAAAGGCAGTGCTATGTATAGATGAGCTAACTCTGAAACCCATTTCCTGGAACTTTCTGGAGTGGCATCCCATGTTGAACAAAAATAGAAAAAAGGAACTGAACTCTAAGACATTTATAGATTTACTTCCCACAGATAGCTGCAATTTTTAATGGTTGTAAAGATGAAGATCTTCACAAACTGAATAGAATCACCTCCTTTGTTCAAATCACTAAAAACTAACCTTTGTTCAACAAGTGGGATTGAGTTCTTAGGGAATTGGAGAAGTCATCTCAACTGTCTGCGTCTGATGGTGATCTGATAATCACTCTGCCATGGTATGGAGTGGATGAGGGGAGTCTGCCTTTGCCTTTGTTACATGACTCCTCTCCTGGGTACATATGCATCATGAACGTATGGGATATGTAGCTGATCAAAACATTACACTCACCTGCAGTGTCATCAGAAACTCCTCCATAGGTGGCGGTACTTTCTCTCTGACTATCAATGGCCCAAATAAACCCATGGATAGCTGTGTCCCAATATGAGAGTGGTACCAAAACGTGCCTTTAGGATATGCTTGGAACTTGTAAGTGAAAGTCTGGCCCGGCTGAATAGGGCACTGAAATTAAAAAAGCATAAACAAGGATCTGATTGCATCAAAGACTATCTTTGAAAATCATTAAGTCCCTTGTAAATGAAGAGCTGGTTGATTGGTGGTTGAACATGATATAGGCTGAGTACACTGAGGAGCTAGAACATCATTATTGCCTTGCATGGCTGAGAATGCTAGGAGTGGTTAACTCTTGAAGGCACCCAGCCTTGATGGAAGAGTGTATAGGTACATCATATCTTACATTTTACACTGCAGCATCAGTGGTGATAGCAACAGTAAAAGTAACACCATTACTAAATCACTGTCACCCTCTTCACATATGGAAAAAACATGAGGGAGATTAGCAACAGCTCTACCACCACAGTTTGCATAGAGGATATTGATGTGTTGTTTGGGACTTTCAGTATTTGCTGCCTATACAGTAATTTTGGCACAGAGACAGACAACTTGGATATAATTACTTCACAGCACTAAATATTCAAGAAAGTCCTCTACTTGACAAGTCATAGTTTGATACTGTATTTTGTGGTAGGCACAACAACTAATAGGTTGCAGGAGCCTAACTGGTCAAAAAAATTGGACTATCTGAGTCAATAGTAGCAGAGTATAAAATCTGTCCAAAGGATAGATTGTGTAGAAATAATCATATAACATGAAACCACACCACAAAAGTGGTGAAATTCAGTTTTGAATTTGTAAAAAAATAATTGTTGCAGGCAGTGTTTCCCAATGGCTTCAGCGGATTTCATTTGTGCGGACCTGTGATCTGCAAAAGAAGGCCAAATTTTTAACCCCTTTTCATGTAATTTAAAATTGTGAAAAATCTAACCGAAGGATCCCCACCGTAAACAGTATATAATTTGAGCACAATGGTGGCACCAGACCTGCAGACTAGTCTTGGCCATCTGGGAAAGTTCCTGTGGTTAGAGAAGAAATTTTTATTAAATGGCTCAAAGAAGCTTTTACAATTTGGCTCCTGCAACCTAATACATTATGTGTCACATATTACACAGTTATAAGCACTAGTATCATTATTATACGCACAATTAGTGCAACACGATGGAATAGTGTTGACATCATCATTTACACACCTGTGTGACAAAAGCCACTCCATCCATCCATGGTGTTCCATGTTGATGCATACCATGCCAGTGGACGGTCACAGACGAGCTAGTCAGCATATTCTTTACATGTACAACCACTGTCTGGCCCTCGTAAACCTGTTGCAAAGGGGAAAAAAAAGCCACTTCGTATAAATTCATAGACCCTAATCTATCCAGCTTCATTAGTATTATCCAAATTGACAAATAAAATTTGTAGTACGAGCTTCAGAGGATGTGAATGAGGTATTTTCAGACGGGTCAGTTACACCACGTGATTTAGGGATTGCTAGGATATTTTGATAAATGACGAGTAATCATACATGAGCAGAGCATGTAAACAAACCAACGTGTGAGCAAGATTTCGTAGGTCACGTGATGGAGCTGAAAATACCTAAATACATGAAGTTTACAGCGATTTCAGACCACGGTGCCTGCAAGGATGTTGTCATAGAAATAAAATAGAAAATCGCCATCTCAATGCACCACCATCGCCATCATATATCGTAATTTATTCGTAACCATATCATTTACCTCAATGGGCGGTCCTGGCATCGACTTATTCGCCACCACAACCATACGCATCGCCTCCCACCCATCAGCGGATATGACGTTGCTCACGTTGACTGGCTCTGCAGTCAGTAAATCAGTGACGTCATATTTGTAGAGCTTCCCATTGGCTGGGTAGACCGCCGTCTTGTGGTCCATCATCGTAAGGCGGTGTTCAATTTCCAGCCAGAATTCACACGTGTCGTCGCTCATTGAGCACGACATTGAGCCGTTTGCCAGATACCATAGAAGGCAGATGACTTGTAGCATGGTGGAGCTGAAGAAGTAATATACAAACTTCAAACGATCATGACATTCGAGAATTTGCGCATTAGGTCTCTTACCATCATACTTGTTAACTTTTCATGTTAAACGTTACCAAGGGTGCATTCAGCACGGATACACTAGTTAACGTAATTCTTACGATGGTGAGAGATCCCATCGTTATTGCGCAAGCTCTCAGACAATTATAACAATACGTTTATTGAGTCCAGACAACACTCATTACATGTCAGCAAAATAAACAGCATTTTGTTTAAATACCGAAATCAGTCATGGTTCCCATATTTTCTACGGTCTCCAAAGAATCTGAAGGATTTCCTTTGCAGTTTATGTCATGATTTGCATATGGGAAGCAGGGACGTAGCGGGGAATGGTTTTTTTTTTGAGGGGAGGGGAATTGGTAATTTAGAACTTAATGCGACACTGCCTGTCTATAAATATAAAGACAGAGTCAGAGAGAGAGAGAGAGAGAGAGAGAGAGAGAGAGAGAGAGAGAGAGAGAGAGAGTATATCCATATGTTTCTATCACCACGTCAATTCACATTACAAATAATTTCGTTAAAGAGCCAATGTTAAATATCAAAATAAAGTTATCATTAGGCACTAATGACAATAGTCAAACACGTCTCGGCGCAGAGGCATAGCGTACATGTAATCTTTGAATCTGGATTACCAATATATGATCGTATTTATCCAACACAATTTAACTAGTCCAAAATGCTTTGTAAAATGTTAAAACATCATCTCCGTACTATTTCGCCATGGGCAATACGACGTTGTTAAATCTTTCGCTAGGTTTCTTCGCTGATAAACTGAAAACTCATACACTGTCTTACAGACTCAGCGTTGCCATATGCAGAAAGTATCATATCCAAAGGATTTGTCAAGAGAGGAACTTAAAAACAAAAATGGGAAGACTGAAGAATATAACATTATCTATGTGCAGCATGGGTCCGTGAATGAAAATGGAACATGACGCTAATTACTGATTGTAAATGCATTGAGCATGAGGAGCATGAGTCTATATGAGTATATAAAGGCTGAGGTAAAATTTATTCAAATCTTCGAACATTGCAATTTTTACTGGAGGAGCTGGGTTAGGGAGAAGAGAAAGAATTTGTATTCATTGCGATCAAGGGTTGGTCTGCCTCGGCTAAGACGTTGCTCGTTGAGTCACATCGTGATTATAAAAGACATTTTATTGCAATAATTCATTCTGATTTATCTTGTCTTGTTGCCAAAACAAAGATACTGAGGCGAACATGAAAAGAGGCAGGAAAGGCAAAGAGACAGATACAGTGAAACAGATTTGATGGGAGTGAATATATAAAAAATGCAGGAAGGCAAGCAGGCAGGTCAGCCGACCGATCGACTGACCGTTCGACAGACAGACAGACAGACAGACAGACAGACAGACAGACAGACAGACAGACAGACAGACGGATGGAAGAACACTCAGTCGTATACTCAGACTAACAGACACAGAACGAAATTGGAACAGGGCATAAAATGGAAAGAGAGAGTGTGAGAGAGAGAGAACGAGAACTGTAAAGAATTTCATAAAGGAGGGAAAAGTGAAAGTGAGCAAGACGGTGAAGAGAGGGAGAAAGAGAGAAAAAAAAAAGAAAGCTAGACAGAGATAGAGAAAGAGAAAGAAAGAATGAAAGAAAGATGGAAAAAGAAAGAGAGATACAAGAGCAATAGATATGCTATAGTGTAAAAATTTCATTGAAATCCGTATGGCAACAATTACTTACACCATGATCAGTCCCAGCTGTGGGTTCCCTCTGTACACCTGATCAACAAGTTCGACAATCGTCGGTCAGTGCTGGCCTTTAGGAGACCCTGATGAAAGACACGTATTATCCTGCAGGAACGATTAACTTCGGAATAACTATTAAAGATGTTGATACCGTATAATAGAATCAAATCCGCCTGNTGAGGGGTGGAAGTTCGACCCTCGTTCCAATAGGATGAGAGTAACGCAGATCTCTGAAAATCATGTAACTGACTGAATGTTTCAGAAAACGAACGAATTATTATCACGCTTAGTTAAAGTGGCTAAATTCCAGCCACAAACAAATAAATCATCTGTGCTGTCATTCATATGTGTTTTATATACCATCAGGTACAGACAGTTGGCATGACCGTGTCCAGTTGTGTTGCGAGAATGCCAATCAATGAGGGATTCACATGGCGAGGAAATTAATAAGGAATGAAAATATAAACACTCATGAAATTCCTGTTGGTGTAAACACTTATGAAAATCCTATTTCTGTGCCAGATGATGCCCATGAGAAAGCAAAAAGTTACTAGTGAAGCTGTATGCCAGTTGTATGTTGTTATCATGACTGCAGATACTAAGAGGGTAGGAATTCACTTGCAAATTAGGAATGAACAACTTGTTAGGACAATTCTAAAGCCGTAATTGATTCCTTCACACTAAACGATATTGCAGAGTGAATTACTCATTTGGTAACTTAAATGTGGTAATACATCAACATAGCAAACATTGGAGCACATTCCAAATGATAAATTAATTTATCAACAAGACGAAATCTAATCTGGCTATCTTGCACATTACTTCCAATGCCCTGAACTGGTCGCTGTGTGTAAACGTAATGGTATTAAAATTGTGATAGACGTCATACATCTGAGATGCACTGTACATCTTGTATGATTATGAAATCTGTGTAAGAGTAGAAGCCGGGCACCTAATCTGTACAACTGGACCAAGGAAAAGACTTTGAAAAAAGGCTTAGATTGAAATCTTTCTCTACATCTCTGCAATGCTTAGAACTCTTACTCAGTTACAAACGAAGTTAACCTGATTGCAGTTACGTAAATATTTCTAAACATTTTAAAAAAAAAAATTGAGATAGAAGTTTCATCTATGACAACATCAGGTTTAGATAATCATAACTGCCCCATAAAGTAACTTCCACTGCTACAGGGTGATAGCTTCACGTCAGGTTTGCAAAAGCTTCCTCGCCTTCACTGCGCAATGTGAAAATGTGCTGATATACTTTGGGAAATGATATAGTCTATTGTTAAAAGACAGATGAATGAGTGTAAATCACTCATTTATACTACCATTTGTACATGTAAGCTAGTACTCAATTTGGCTAGCATCCAAAATGCTCAGAGACAACAAAAGGATCTCCTATTAACAAAATGTAAACCGATGAGTCATGCTCAGCACACAACTTACCCAAAAAATCTAAGTTCGCAGCTCCGTGAGACAGTGACCGTTTGAAATCTTAGAAACCACAGATGAAAGCACAGAGCTACAGTCACTATTCTCCAAATATTGACATGTTAAGTTCCAGAATAAACCTGGCTTGCACCAAAATCCGGGATTGCCAAGCCAAAATGTAAACTCTAGGCTGCCTCACTTAAAAAAACAAAACACAACAACCAAAAAACATGCAACAGCTGATGCCGTATTGATAGTAAACTCGCTGTCGGAATGCACATTGTGCCATGAATTTTACAGATGAGTGATTATAAAATTAAAAAGCCTCCTACATAGAAACACACAGTTTTTTTTTGTTTTCGTGTTTGTCTCTAATTTGCAAACACTTTAACATACCTATACCTTTGTCCATGAATGAGAGCGTCTTACATAAATAACCATGACGTGAGCATTCTATGCCGGCTACCAGGTCAGTTCGCTCAGCCTACGTGAGAATCTGTACAGATTTGCGCGTGCGCAAAGTTTTCGTTTACGTGCGCTTGCACTCGGAATCAGCTAAAAAACAGGTCAGTGACTACCGTGGCTATTCTCACCCTCACCCTTTGGAATTTGGAACAGGTTTGTATACAGCTAATATTCATAGCTGGTACGATGGAAAGCAATCTGTTTTGAAAGTCTGAAATGTTAAAAATGACAACAATATCAAGAACAACAAAAAAACCCAAACCGTTTTTATTCCTGTATTCAAAATGACACAACAGACTCCACCCAGTGAGCACTTAATAAACATAGAAAATCTCCTGGCGTTATCGTGTGCATGCCTGTACAGGCAAACGAATATGTTTAAATCAGATAAGACTGAACGTTTCTAAATCTGCTTCTCTGTAAATCAGTTGTTGTTTGTCTGTGAAGGATTATAAAGATCATGTGAGCGTGAGACAAACCACTTTCTCCATGGGGTTTTCTGACATTCTGACACCAGCTTTATCAGTGCTCACTATTCTTGGATTGAGATGGTTTATGATCCGAACTTCACCCTCCTATTCTTGGATTGCGGTGATTTATGATGTGAACCTTACCCTCCTATTATTCGATTGCGGTGGTATATGATCCAAGCCTCTAAGACAGATCACTCCTGAGTATCATAACTGGAAGGGTGGTGAAACCTCATGTACATTTATGTCCATATTCAGGCGCGAGTTTTTCTATTGTTATTGTAAGTACAGACATGAGATGGACTTCTGATCCATGTCTGTCCAATGAACAGAGGCGAATAAAGAAACAAATATGATCCGGGCCTCATCCTCCTATTCTTGAATTGCGATGGTCTATGATACGGGCCTCACCCTATCCATCCTGCAAGAACTGGGTTTGGTAGCCTATTCAGAAATAGTCGAGTAGATACATGAACCAAAAAAAAACCAAAAAAAACACCCAAATCTCAACAAAATTCTAACAAAAGGGTTCTCAACAGTTTTAGGTTACAGAAGCCTAATCCAATTTCCCTCTTCGCCAATAAACTGTTTTCTCTACTGTCACTTGCAAGAAAGTCCACAATCTCTAGGTCTTCTTTAATTATTTGCAGAATTGAATGAGCTTATTAAAAATGATGTTCAAAATATAGATCTTGCAATTCGTTTTCGAGCTGCGAACCGATACATCGAAAGGTGTAAACAAGCTAACCAGTTTCCTTAACGACAAGTGCTCCGCAGAGAAAGCCACACCGAAACCGAAGCGAATGACCCAAACTTCAGGTTTAATTTATAAAATCAGGAGAGAATGTAAAATAATTCGCAGGTAGGTTCACAAATCTAGGGCCCATTCTCCACAAGATTTTTTAATGTCTTCCTAACGCATGTAACAACATGTTATTTTCAGCCAATTAGAAGTCTGTAACCTTTAGGCCCCAGTGGACGTGGTGAATGATAGGGAAAATGTCTACCAAAATCTGACGCCCGGGACTGCTCTTTATTGCCATTCAAAGATGACAATTATGGATTGCGAACTGGAGAAATAATTGTAATCACAATTTGTCATCCTGAAACACCAAAAATGTAGTAAGCAACATGATATGGCATAATATAAAAGAAAGAATGTCAACCTACTTCATCGGGAGTACTGAAAGCGGAACAGAAAGCATTTACGCACCAATGAATAGGTGCGGAAAGAGCTGGAATATGACGTTTTGTTGAAGGAATGTTCGAACATAAAACGCTTTTTTAAAGAAAAAAGCGTTCGTGTGGTTAGGTTTACTACGACACAATACCTTTTTCCAAAGAAAAAGACTTTGTCTTCCCTTGCTTTTAGATGACAAAACACTTGTTTAATTGAAAACTCACTCTGTCTTCATGCCATCCAATGACAAAACGCCTATTTTATATCGATTTTATAGTCACAAAATATTGCAATGTGTGCATGACTCAGTCTTAAAAGTCTGCATTGCTGTTCATACTCACACAATGAATGGGCTCAGCAGCTTAATGGTAGAGAGTGAGTCTCAACTGAAATTTAATACTCCCTTTCAACACAATTACAATGGAGACAGTGTTTTCCTTCCACTAACATAATGGTCCAGACGGGGTGGCGTCACATTTCAGAGCTAAAAAGCCTGCATTGACTACAAAGGGAACCTTTTTATTTGGTAAATAGAGTGGCTGTTTTATTCCTTCTAATAGAATCAATATGATTGTGCTGAAAAGGCATGACGTTCATTAAAATCCCTAACCCCTCCATGCAATTACAAACACTGACAGCAATCATCTCAGCATTCATAATATACACTGATTATTGTTATCGTAATGTCTGAACAATGGCTGTGAAAGCTTCCACCGCCACTTTGGGGAGCTGTTTATTCATCTCACCCAAACATCTTCTCATTCCTTGAGAATTACAGCCACATAGAATCGCATGCCAGAATCAACCTCCGCTCCAACAACCCCCGTGTTTGGGGAAAGGAGCCAAACCATGCCCTACTCCATCAACAACTTCGAACTCGGCCAGTGTCCGGAAATAGTTTTTAGACCACAAATTTGAAGAGAACAACAGTTAAACAAAAAACTAAAAAAAAAAATATAAAATCAAAAACAAAAACAAAAAAATACAAAAAAAAAGAAAACCCCAAAACAATAAACCTTAATGCCGCCGCAAGTTTTATTTCTTAAAATAAAAAAATGTGTGATGGTCCCAGCCTATTAAACGCAGAAGGAGGTGTTATTTATTCCTAAGAAATCAAAATCCTGAATATTTTTGTGGTGTACAAATTCATCTTAAAAGAAAAAAAGAGAGAGAAAGAAAGAAAAATAGGAAGAAAGAAAAATAGACAGAAACAAAGAAATGAGATTATTATCGTACCGAATTGAATGAATGAATAAAATCAACCTTCTTTTTCATACATCATTTCGTCGCTTTCATGACGAACCGGCTTATCGCTAAAAATAGCATTTCATTTTTTTACAGAATTTAAATCAGCATATCTATATCTATCCACCCAATAAACGATGTTGTGAAATTCGTGTTAGTTTTTGTAAAAACGCAATTGACCATAGTGACTTATCTCGGGTTTAGCTACTTCTGTTTCATGACGAACTGGCTTAGCGCATAAGGCCGGTTCGTCACAGATCGGGCGTGGAGTCGATCAGTCAATGTTTGACGAACCGTCTTGTCCTATAATAGGCTTTGTGAACCACGTCAGGAATTTTGCGGGTCAGAAATTTGACAACGGTAACCGTATAAAGTGGACAGACTTCATGCACATTGAAGTAATGAAATCTCAACCCGACAAATTTTTTTTTAAAAAAAAAAACTCACATCTTGAACCTGCTTGTGATTCCCTGACCTTTAACAGAGGCCCAACCAAAAACCAGTTTGAAAAAGCGGGAGCTTAAAAGGAGCAACCAAAACCCTCAGCTGGCAAATTTGGAGATCTGATGTCCTGTGTCAAGGTACCACCCCTATGATTTGTCATCTCGACCACAAACCCTTCCATAGAAATTTGCCTCATTAGACAGTTTTAGTGGTCAGTGGAGCTTCTGTGTAGAAAGAAGATCAGACATTAGATATTCCAGTAGGATGGCGAAGGATTGAGGGAGGGAGAGAGAGAGAGAGAGAGAGAGAGAGAGAGAGAGAGAGAGAGAGAGA